>JAPFBL010000175.1:1267500-1758318 GCA_026182355.1 Hermatobates lingyangjiaoensis | reverse complement strand
TATAAGCGCAGAGCACTTAACTATAATATATTTCAGTAAATTACTTTTTTTTACGCATGAGCCCTATACGACAATATTAATAAAACTTAAATATTATTGAATACAATTCAATAACAATCTTGCAAGTATAACTGAGATTCATGAAAACGTGCTGGCTAATACTGACATATTTTATCCTTTTGGTCGTTGGATATTTAATATCTTGGTGATGATAATAAACTGAGATAAAACTCGTCACTTTGAATGACCAAATTTTAAACATTTCAGCTAAAAATAAATGAAGGATTATCTAGATAGAAAATTTGTAAAATATAGTAACTCATTCATTCAAATGACGCAAGTGAAGAAATGGTATAATCAATTAAAAGTGAATGTTTAGTTCTAAAATTTAATTTGAAAAAAAAAACGTTTGAGTGGAAAGAAACATTGGTATATTTTGAGCAGCTTACGGATAGTTATCAAGAACGTCCTATTTGTGAATCAAGACAATCTAAAGGTATGTATACAGACAAATAATCAAGTCATATGATAGTGATACTTTCAACAACTGCCTCTATCTTTTGGAGTGTACTTAGTGAAAAATGGGGAGCAACAAAATCTAGCAATGCTCAGAGGATACAAGCTCTTCAGTCAAAAATTCTTAGAAAAATTCTTCATTGTCCCTTTTACATACCAAATCAAACAATCTATTCAGACCTCAGGATTTCAACAGTTCATCAAGTAGCAATATCTCGCTACAAAGCCTTCCATAAAAATCTTTGTAGCAATAACAATCCCTTAGTCCAAAACATCTCCTCAACAAATATCCCAGGAAATCCCCGAAGGCGCCTGAAGAGAAAGTGGCCAAGAGACTTATTAGTGTGAATTACTCTAGTGACTTGTAAATTTAATCTAAGTTTTATAACTTATTTTTCACGCCAGGAAGTATAATTACTGGATTATTTCTTCCCTCCTGCCTCCATGTGTAATGTATATATTTCCTTCATCATTGTCACTGGTAATGTTACATTTGCATTGTTGTGACTATGTAAAATAAAAATAACAAAAAAAAAAAACTTAGTGAAATGATTTTTTTTTATGTCGGTTTAGCTTCATCTAATCTAAGCCTGCTTATGAATTGCCTTATGTCCTCAGCCAGTCAACCCTCATATTGTTGTTCATGAAAATTCTCACAGTCTTAGTTTTAATGACTGCTATTTCGTTAAAATGCTCAATTATAACTTTGAATCTATGACGTCATTATAAGAGCTTCTGAAGAGGAACATAATGACCTCATTGTCGCTAAATCACCTCCCGGACTAAATATTTGCGAACAGTTTTTTTTTTTGTTTTCTCCACTTATGTTTACATATGATTAGGATTATTATTAGTTATGATTTATTTTTTTTATATTTTAACAATTTTTATTTTTTATTTTTTTTCCTCTTCTCCACCTGGGGTAGTTTGGCAACATTGGATATGGTACTACAACGAATGGGTTGTTCAGTGTTGTTTTATTCCTCAAATGGATCAAATTCCCTCTCCTGATTGTGACAATTAGTCCAAATATCGAGGTGAACAGTGTCAGTTCATTCTTTCTGTTTCGTTTTGTATATATTATTTATATATTTATATATATTATATATATATATATATATATTGATATAGTTTCTCGACCACTGATATTTCAAATTCACATAAGGGGTTATTGAGCATTTCGGTCATAAAACATACAACTCCTGAAGATCAGCCGACGTTTCGCCAAAAGTTGTTTGGTATTTTCAAGGCTTGATTTAGAAGAAACACTAATTTACTAGTCCATGCTTAAATCTGGCTACATCATAACAAATTCTATCAATTTGTTATGATGTAGCCAGATTTAAGCATGGACTAGTAAATTAGTGTTTCTTCCAAATCAAGCCTTGAAACCTTGAAAATGCCAAACAACTTTTGGCGAAACGTCGGCTGATCATCAGGAGTTGTATGTTTTATTACCAAAATGCTCAATAACCCCTTATGTGAATTTATATATATATATATATATATATATATATATTTACTTTACTTTCTTCTTCTCGGAATTTGGTCAGAGACAATTATTTGAAATCACCTTTTTGGTAAAATTTTGTCTATATTTTAAGACATCCTCAGGTCTTAAACAATGTACACTAAGAAAATATAAACTACATCACATTCTTCATAAAGATTAAAAGATCATACTTATTCAAGCTAGATTTTAACACCGAACAAACGAAGCAGTTACCTTATCATTACATGTGCTGCTACCCAGCGACATTTGTTAAAACACTATTTTTTATATTACAATTAATCACTCCATGACTGTATAAACTCTCTCTCTCTCTCTCTTCTCTCTCTCTCTCTCTCTCTTTATATATATATATATATTATATATATATATATATATATATAATATATAATTATATATAATTATATATAATTAATATAATATTAATTTATTATTTATATATATAATTTTATATATATACACGTTTGGAGTGTACCAAGTGTGATTCGTTCTACGTAGGCCAAGCATCCACCAAGCTTAGTCTCCGTATGAACAATCACAGAGCTTCAGTCAATAGTCGCTCCCATCTTCCCATTGCCATACATGCCAATAGCCACGGTCTCCCTTTTAATGAGTGCTACAGGTTACAGATTCTGCGACAAATACCCCCTGACAGCAGAGATCTCACACTACGAGCCTCCGAAGAAGCCCATATTTGGCTATTAAGTGCGCGTAGTGCACCTGGCCTCAATCTAAAGCGATAATGTCTAAAAGTTCCTTGCCTTTTCACATTTTTTATTAAATTATTTCATTTGTTATTATTATTTGTATTCTTAGTTTTATTTTATTTTATCATAGCTTAGTCAGCACTTTTGTTTATGTATCAATTTCTCTGTATCAATTTCCCTTATTTTTTCAATTTTTTCTTTTTTATATATTTATTGTTTTCATATTCCATTATTTTATTTTATAAATTATAAATTAATTATAAATTGATTCCTGTCTACCTTATTTTCTGTGAACGGGCGCGCATGCGGCAACACTGTTGGTCTCCAACCGTCTCTGATCCAGTGCGCTTGGTTTCCCTCTCTTATCTCTCCTGAAGACGGTTCAAACCGAAAATTAGAGACTGTAAGTGTGTTCTTCTGATTTCTCCATGTTTCTTTGTTTATATTGAACTATATATATATATTTATATATTCGCGCTCCGTTCTCTTCTGATGGCGAACAACAGTTCGAAATATTGAATTCTGTAAGTGTTCTTTTTATTCTCTTTTCTGTGTCGTGCTTTGTGTAATTTAAAGTTATATATATATATATATATATATTTATTTTATTTATCAAATATTAGTCAGAACTCTTGGTCTAAAATAAACTTTCAAAGCTGACAGTTTGGCTTTATATTTAATTTTATGGATGTCAAAAGATGCAACGCTTCATAATATAATATATTTTCCATGTATGTGTTCTATACCATAAAGTAAAAAACCTACAAAGTTACGTAATTTTTAACTTGAGAGACAATGAAATATTATAGTACAGTTTAAACATCAATAATAGTATAAACAGAAAGTTTAACATAATTCTTAGTTTTATAAAATTTTCAAATTCAATATTAATACTAATAAATTAGTTTTTATAGTTAAGGAATTATTGATTCCATTTAATATATATCATATGTATATAATTTCCAAAACTCCCCTTCTTTGTTCGTCTTTGTAGCTATACCCTTCTTTCATATCAACATTACCTTCTACATTAGTACTATGTGCTCTAAATTAAGTTTGATTAATCTTATTTTGGGGTTTTAATGTTGTTGCAATTGCTCTTTTTTGAACTGTTTATTTCTCTATAATAAACTTTTTTTACAGCTTTTAAACTCGATTGCATTTATAAGATTATATTCTAGTTCATTTAGAAATTTCTCTTCTAGAGACTTTAAGCAACATTACTATATTTTATTTTATTACAAAAGTCATTATTTACTTCAGGGAAGGTTGTTTTATTCTCTTGGATGAAATTTATAAACCAGCATCATTCAAGTAAACTTCATTATAAGATATTTCTCAATTATAACACCTTCATTCTTTTTTTCTCTTGACATCATACATTGCTAACTTTAATCGTTCTTTTGTTATTATGATTTGAACATAGTAATCCATTCAATTTAATTGTTGAATGATATCATAGAAAAAGCAGTAGCAATGAATTTTTCCAGCACTAAGCACATCAATTAGTTAAAATTTTATCAGTTTCTATTCTTAGAATGTTCATTTGAAGGAATTAGATTTTGCCATCTCTTTTTTCCACATATAAATTTTAAGTAAAACGATTGTGATATGAATTTAAAATATAGACAGCATGATATGTTTCCCATTTTCAATATTAAAAAAAAATCATATAAAAACAGTTTATTGCTTTTATAATTATTACGATGGTACTTAGGGGTCAGGTTAGCTCAGTGATTACGTGCTTGCCTCTAAACTGATAGGACCGGGGTTCGATCCCCACCTGGCCCTCGATTTATTCATGCGGGAGGTGAATAAATCTGAGCACGTCGTCCCTCGGAGAAGGAGGTTAAACTGTCGGTCCCGAGCCTGTACGGTGTCAGATACTCGTTAAAGATCCCTTCTCTAAATACACTTGAGTTAGGCAAAATTTAAGACTCCCATTGTAGAATCAATCTTCATTGTGTGGTATCACAAATGGCCAATGCTCGGCCTACGTGTGTTTCCTTGTGGGACTGCCACTGCAACCTAACCTAACCTAACCTAACGGTGGTACTTTTTTTTAATTATTTTTACCGATCCACTATCGAATGATACCGTCAGCTGTTTACCGGATTTTTTTTTTTTTTGATCGGTGATTCTACATAGGGGGTTCTAAATTTTGCCTAAATCAAGTGAATTTTTAGTAGGGATCTTTAACGAGTAGGGACCCATGGCTCAACGTCCTCTCCGAGGGACGTCTTACTCAGATTTATTCACCTCCCGCGTGAATAAATCGAGGGCCAGGTGAGGATGGAACCCCGGACTACCAGCTCAGAAGCGAATATGTTAACCATTGAGCTAACCTGATCCCTTCCAGTGGTATTTAATCACGCCTATATCGAGAAGAAATTGTAATGCTGTAGTCACTATTGATAACCCAAATATATTTGTTTATATTCACTATAAAAAAAGTAAAAACGACCCAAACCGGATACAATACCAGTTCAAAATGGAAGAAGGGAATCACACAGAGTAATGAAACATATTCTGAGTCTCCCTCTTTCAGTTCTCCTGAAGATATATTGCCCAAAAATTTGAGTTTGTGTGTTTTTTTTATCTCTGCGCTACTGTTCTTTGTTTTTAAACTCGTACATTTGTTTCTATATGGTCTTACAAGTTATAATATATGGCTTTCCATATATTGACGCAGATATTAATGCAGAGATATTTTCCCTTTGAAATGGCAGTTTAGTTTAATGTTATTTCATTGTTATTTATTCAATAACTTACTTTTTCTTTCAGACCAATTATTTTATGCAATTAAGTATTAAATGTATATTTAAAAAGTGATTCTGAGAACTGAAATTGATATCACTTGTACTTTTTCTAAAGCCTTTATTTCTCTGTTTACAATAGCTTATTAATCAAGATTCGAAATAGGACAACACAGCAACAGTATTGTACAGAAAGACACAAATAAAACACATTCTGGAGGAATTACTTGCAAAGTTTTCTCATGAAACTTTCCCTTCAGTTTGTACAACAGCTGGAAATTCTAACTTTTCCAGTAAAACAGTTTCCTTATTAAATCTGCAAATATCACAAAAGTGGTGGAAACCACGCAGTCGGTCTTCTAATATAAAAGAGCTTAGCTGAATTTAATGAAGCCCCATTCCAGTTGTTCTAATTTATTACTCTGAACTCAAAACTAAAATGATTTAAGAAGTAACAACAAATTCCTATTTTAAAGAAAAAAAAATCAGTTTTAAGACAGTGGAAATTTCATTTTGGAGTTCTTAATCTCTTTTCCATTTATACTCTTCCATCTAAATTTGTTCTTGAAAATTATTTTAAAAAAATAGAATCTTTTGTTTATCCTTTCAATTTGTTTATTCTGAATTGGCGGATGTATATACTTTTAATGAATAACATGCATATATCTTGTGGTCTGTGTGTGTGTGTGTGTGTGTGTGTGTGTGTTTTGTTTGTGTGTGCAAATATCCCGATGCATTGATCCATGGCTTTTAATTTAAAATTGGAGACATATAGTTAAGTAAGTAGGCTAACGAGGGCCAGGTTAGCTCAGTCGTAACTTACTGGACTTTGAACTGGAAGATCTGGGGTTTAATAACACTTTGACCCTCGATTTATTCACAAGAAAGTCCTCGTCCTTTGGAGAGGTCTTTAAGCCATCCGTCCCGAGGGTGTACGATGACAGATATTCATTAAAGACCACTACTCTAAATATGTTCGAGTTAGGCAAAATTTAGGACTACCAATGTAGAATCAGTTTTCTTTGTTGATATCACAAAGTTTTAACAAATTTCTTAATTTTTCTAAATAACACTATCGTTATTTCGCCTACACCTAAAGTCGACATGTTTCGAATGATCAACATTCATCATCAGGTCGTAAATAACTTCTTGGGTGACTTTTCTAGTTTATTATATATGCAAAGTGAAGACAGTAGGGGTTGTTATATCTGCAAAGGGCAAACAGTTGGGGTTGTTATATTTGAAAGGCAGACAGTTGGGGTTGTAATAAATGCAAAGTGAAGGCAATAAGGGTTGTTATATATGCAAATAGCAGACAGTAAGGGTTGATAAAGGACTGCTACAAAAATTTACAAATATCAAAACTTCTGACCCAGCAGCCTGAGATCAATGGTTTATTAAAGAATATATGAAGAATCTCTTGGAATGTGAAATGTGTGGGTCAAGGACGGAATGCTAGCAACATTTACAAATATATATAATATTAGTATAATTTGGGAGCAGCCCTTCATTGAGACGAATTTTGTTGAATAGAACATCATATATAAAATTTATCAATTTGACTTTTACCTTTTTATATTGCCTACATTTCATTGTCTTGTTTTGCATTTCCTACTTTATGTAGGAATGCTCCAATGATTGGTATTATGTTTTCTATTAAAACCATTGTTGAAATATCAAATCAAACCATATTCTACTTGAAAACAATTATTAAAGCTTTTATTAAGCATCACTGAATATAATAGTTCACAGTTATTTACATTCAATGTTTCATACTTTTGTTTGTGAACTGTATTCTAAATAAAACTGAAACATGTTTAAATGTTTGATTTGAATCATAAAAGCTAACAGATTTTTGAAAATTTCTATTCTATACTCTTACACAGTATTATATTATTATTTATACATTATTATATTATTTATTATAATAATAATTATATTATAGTATTATACATGTTTTCATTTCCATATTGATTTTTTTCAATACAATGTACGATAGATTTTAGTTTACCAACGGCAACGAATATATCCGCGCACTATAGTGCACGTCGTAACTAGCAGTTCCAGACCAGAGGCCTTCTACTGCTTGATTAATGTGCTACTATAACTTGGAATGTCAGTAATTCACGTGAGATATTAAGTTAGTCTGTACAGTAATGATGTCGAATTCGCGGTCATGTGGTCTTGTTAGTAATAGTTTTTAATGCTTTTAGGCATGAGCTGGAATGGTAGTCAGATAGTCACTGGATGAAGTAATTATTCAGTGAGGTTGAGGAAGGTTAGCGACAGGATTTAGAGCTTGTACAAGGAGGTTTGGATGAGTAGATAGTTTGTTGTCTTCAATGGTACTAAGTCGGGTGATGTACGAGTAGCTATCTATGGATTCCATTTTCAAATCATGGTGAATATCAACATTACAAGTCTGTTATAATAAATTACATATTTATCATGCCATAGGTAACAGTCATATCTACTATTTGTTTTCTATCATTTATTACTCAATTAAAAAAACATATCATTCATATAGTCTACTTCTTGATACTTGATAAATAAATATTTTTCGAATAGCCGTCTAAATCAATTTTCTCTACTGTTTACACACAGCAAATGATTACAAAAAAGCTATTAATTGACTAAAAACAGACAGAATTTTTTTGCTTTAACCTAAGTAGCTTTTAATTAAAAACAAATGACTATAAATACACCAAGTAAATATCTTATTTCCCATAAACAATAACAGAAACCCTGTGCATTCTCATTAAGGCTTGACATCCAGAGCTTCTGATGGTGTCACTCCATCTAGCAGAGGAAATTTGTTGAAATGAATCATGTTATATTCTCATATTATTACTGATAAAAAAAAAACTGAAATAAAACGTTTCCCACTACAAAGTATTCTGATTTTATATTTCAACAATTTTTTTTTTTAATAAAAGACACATGAGTCTGCAATATGACATTAAAAAAAAAAAATTCAATTTCCTTTTCTATCAACATAGATATTTATTTTATATTAATTTTCAATTTCATTCCATGCATAAAGTTGTTGCTATTTTTTTTGTGTGTGAGAGAGATAGAAGTTTCAGCTAACTTCCGATAGAAAGGGATAATAAATATTGGTTTTGGCTAGTTTCATTACACTGTATAAATCTCATCTAGTATTTATACTTTACTGAGCATATGAGTCAAACTAAAGATAATACTTGCAAATTTATTCTCTAAATAATTATTTTTAAAATATAAAACATATTATTATTAATATAAGTAATATATTATAACATATTAAGAATGATAGTAATAATACATACAATATATAGCAGTAATAACATTATAACAACAGTTAATCTGATTTAAGTTGCAATTAATGCATATTGTTAATGCAAGTGAGATTAGTATGATTAATATTAGAATGAGCCGTCCTTCGTCTTATACTGCTGTTGGGATTTTCCCACCGGTTTCGGGCGTGAGACCCATCTTTGAAAAGAGCTGATCCAAGAAGTCGTTATCAGGGGTTATATAACCTTCTTCTCACTGCTGTCTAAATTTATGGATATGAACCTGACATTTAGGAAATTCAATGGACTTAATAAAGACAAAACAGAAAAGATGGAGACTTAATATAACAGAAAAATTTTAAATATATAAATATAAAAAAAATCGGGTAATTTAATAAACGAGCAAATAAATCATCAAACTGATATATCATTTAAAATTTTAAGAAAAATGAAACGACGACTTGACAACGACGAAAACAGTTAAAACAATGGAACTAAAGAATGTTAACTAGACAATTATTTTTTTTATTTTATTTAATAAAAGCAAAATAGATAGCACTGAAAAGTAGGTTATTAAAACCTTTGACAACGACTCCGTAGATCAGTTCCTTACAGAGATGGGTAAAACACGAAACTGGTGGGAAAACTCCAACGGCAGTATGGGAGCTAAGAAGGGTTTTATTCTATTTCTAATATTAATGAAATATGGAAGCTGATTGACATTTATTAGTAAATTTCAATTCCTTACATAAGAAACTGCTAAAATGAAATATAAAAATAAGACTTAAACAAAGGTAAACGAAACAATTATTTCTGGTGAAGACTTTGTTGTGAAATGTTTAATTTGTTCTCTTCATTAGTACCACAAGCAAAAACAAAAAAAATTCAAAGAAACCTTTAGTAAAATCCAAAGTGCAAGTTTTACAGTAGCATAGGGTTACAGTGCAATGGAGTTCATTACAGAAGAGACTAATGTTCACTTTTTGAAACAAAAATTTTAAAGAATTCATATCTTGTTTTATGATGAGTAGAAGAAAGAAGTAAAATTTATGAACTTATGGTTCTGTCATATGTGAAATTTATACATTTTAAAATGACAGAATGGTTGAAATGTTGCAATTATGGATAATATTCAAATGGCTGAAAAGATTGCATTTTCTAGAATTTCCTGATGATGGGTTTCCTGATGAAGGAGGCAGTGGGGAGTAAAAAGAATCTTGTGATGAATAATGAGTAATTGTGTAGCACTGTGAACCAAGCCAAAACAGCAGTACTTAGGAATTAAGGAAGATTCAAAATGATTATGTCTAAGTGAATATTGTTATGTCGAGATTTCTAAATCGACTTCTTCTTTCAGTACAACTTTATTTTGTATATCTATAATTATTAGAAAATTAGCAAAAAAATTTCCTCATTTGCTTGTTTTAATTAAATAGCATGTTATGAGCTATGACTATATCAACTTTAGGCATATCTAGTAGTAAAGGATCAACAAGTAAGCAAGTAAGGATCTTAAACCTTTATATTTATGTCCAATATAAATAACAAATTTTGAAAAATAAGTCTTTCAATTCATATTTTATTTAGGTTTTTGCCAGAATTCGATTAAATGGGTTTTTATGATATCTACTCACTTTTCTTGGAGGATTATGACCAATGTGAAATAAAACTAAACATATTCCTGTAGGTTAGGTTACAGTGGCCGTCAAAGAAGGGAACCCATATGGGCTATAAACTAGTCCTTTGTGATGCCACAAAACATATTCCTGTAATTCTTTGAAAAATGTAAACGGGAGAACTTAGGTTGTAAAAATAGAAATTCTTCCTTTACTGTAAATGAGCAACAGCGCGGACATTTGCAATGCTGTGATCATTTTCTTGAGAATTGTTCTCTATTAGATGAGTAGTTTACTCTCAAACATTGCTATAGCTTCATTCATGGATCATATGGACAGAAAAAAAAGTTTGTTTTCTAAGATGAATTGACATGAATAGGTCAATTCAAATGATATGAATACAATCGTTACTACAGAGTACCTGATAGATTATTACTAAAGTCAAGTGACGGGATTGTTAAATATAGATCTTTATTATCATTCACGAGGATTCATTTAAATCAAAACTTGGTTTGCAGAAACAGGAATGCCAAGTATATGTGATGTGCTCACATTGACACTACTAGGGTTGAGTTGTAGAATAGAATGGTGTTTATTGTAATTTAGTAGATTTTACGGTTCAATTTAATTTTGATGCATAGATACTTCTTTTTAGCGGAGATTATACACTAAGTACAACTTTTCTCCTTACGGTTGTATTATTCTCCACTCAGCTGCGGAGCTTTCCTGTTCATTTACTGCAAATCAGATGGTGCTGTGGATTAATGATGTTGGAGATAAAATAATATTTTATTTTGGGTAAAATAATGAAAATTTCAATTTACAGATTTTCTTGGTTTTAAATATGTTTGATTGTGTATACTCGTATATACACCTTGAATTGATATTTCATCTATTCATAATGATATGATTTTTTTTTACTTTTAAATGATTTTTTGTTTTATTAAATATTCTTACTGTGTATATGTCTTGATTCATTTTAAGAATCTATATCAAACAAAGAGACTATATAAGAATTTTGTTTTCATGACTTCATACAAGAAATAGCAAAAACAATTATTCATGTCAATCACATTCAGTGAATGCATATTATTAATAAAAAGATTTCACATAAACAAGTGAAACAACAATCAATGATCAAACCACAATAAGAAATGGGAAAACAAGAATAAGATCTTTCAACCGTAACAAGAGGTCTTCGTCAGAGTCAAAAACCCAACTAAAACGACGTTTTAGTTGGGTTTTTGACTCTAACGAAGAACGCTTGTTACGGTTGAAAGATCTTAGCATATTATTAAATATTTCTATAATTTCTTAACACTGAGTGACACAAAAAATAGTGGGTCGTCTAGTAATGTATAATGTTCCATTTAGGCATATTTAAATGCATAAATAAGAAATGTTTATTAGTCTTTCATTACTTGATGTAGTACATATGAATGAACTACTCATTGAATGGAAGGAAAATTATTGCTTCTTTTTAATTACAGAAATATAGTGTTTCATTGTGATAATATGGTGAGAAAGTGGGGTGAAATGATGAAGGCAATGATCACAAGATAGGAAGCAGGTCTGTTGTCAGTACGAGTTAGCTAATGAAGTTGAAGGTAGAACCTTTGTAATGTCAACATCTTACGAATGCATTCAAGAACTTGTTTGCTTGCAATGACAGATATACCCAATCCAACTTACTACACGGAATTTTCTATACAATATAGTAATCAAGAAAATACCTCTTAACATTGTTAAATCCGATCAGTGATCGATACGAAACATTGAAATTAATCGCGTTAGAATAAGGGTATGATTGTATATAGATCACAAGCCAAAATATAAATGTAGAAACGAAGAGAGTCTTAGAATACCTTACATGAGGTATTACTATTAATTTGTTCAATATGCGAATAATAGCGCTTCTTTTGAGTAATGGAATACTTTAACAAAATATATGTATATAATTAAAAAAAAAAAAGAAAAAACAAAATGAATTGAACCTTTATCTGTGTCATGTAACAAATATAAAGCCATTAGGTATTTACGTTCTTATGCAATAAGGAAGGATTGCTCTATACAAGTTAGGTTAATCTGCAGTGGTAGTCCCACAATGGTGCACGCATAGACTGAATATTGGCCCTTTGTGATTCAACACAATGAAGATTGATTCTGATATATTGGGGTCAGATATATATCCCAATATATTGGGAATTCTGAATTTTAGACTTAACTCAAGTGTATTTAGAATAGGGATCTTTAACAAATACCTGACATCGGAGAGGTTGGTGGTTGACACTTAGTAAATCAATCCGTTTATGAACTGGCTATATCCACAAGGATTTGGTTGTCCATCCCGGAGGGGATAGTGGCCGTTGCGCTGGACCAGGGCTCACCCACAGAGTGAGTATCAGTTTCAAAGGAGCGCCCAAACGTTCCTTTATCCACTGGTGAGGGTCGGAGGTCTAGCTCCTCCTTGGTGCTATGCAGGCACCCATCCGAGAAGAGACTGCTTCTCACAGAGCGACACATCACAAAGATCACTTGTGTCTACTCTACCTGAGTAAGAAACCACAGCCACCACGAGTCCAACCGCAAGACGAGGCATGAGGGATAACCTAGAAGAATAGGAAGAAAATTGTAAATAAAATGAAATGAAACAAAATTTATTGAATAAAGTCACTCATGGACTTGAATCCTCGTCCCTGTGATACAGAAAGACGGTTTAACACCCTCTTTGAGGGACGACTTGCTCCGATTTATTTATCTTCGGCGGCCAGAGTGACTATTGAACTCTGGGCGGATTTACTAGTCCAGAGGTGTGCACGTTGCCACTGGGCTCCCCTTCGCTCTACCCATTACTGTATGTAAGGAGTAACTTGAGTTTAATTTGCACCATTGTGGCAATTTACACGATTAATGTAGTGATGGCTAACCTATTACAGTATATCAGCTCCATTAGATACGAGTATGTTAAACCTGAAATATATATGCATTGTACTGAATCAATATTGCATTTGGCAAGTTAAAAAAGGTTCTCAGAGTGCAAGACAGTTTTGATAATCAATTGCTTAATTGATTCTTCTAATTAACATTTAATAATAATGAGTAAAATACTATATGCACTATTATTTAAACAGTTGACAGATGAAACACCAACATCTTTTTTTCTTGTTAGGCAATAAATATCTATGACTCAACCAAACATAAGACCAACCTGTAGTCGATTAATAACACTGCTCTTATCTTCTGCATCTTAAACATGTTCTCAATGTTCTGTTCTAGCTTTTTGAATAACATTGTAAGCATATTATTATTGTATTTCTGTTTATGTTATATTTTAAATGATTAAATTATAAGATTCATTTCAATTTTGAATTTAATTTCAATTTCATTTTCAAACACGTCATAGCTTTTTGTATTGCTCATGATTGTTATTTCATAAAACAAAGGCATTTAATACTGGCTGCTGTTCTTGTCACATTAATTAACGGCAACAATATATTCTAAAATAATATCAAGAATCTTCTGAACTCTAAAGGATACAATTAAATATAAACATGTGCAGACAATACATAATACATACAAAATCTGACAATACAGAATTTTTACATATACATTATAGATGTTCCTAGCTTAAGAACGGAGTATGATACACAACCCTGTCGTTATGAAATTTTGTGTCTAAAAAAAGTACCATCCTTAGGGTACCGTACATGTACGAGTATGACCATATAAACCAGTGGTTCTAAACGTGGTCCACATGAACACCATGGGTTCATGAGAAAAATAGGATTTTGATGGTCCACGCACGCGTCATGTTAAGTTTATATGCATATATCAGGTTAGAGTAAATAAAAATATATCAGTGCGTACCAAACTAACCGTTAGATGTTCAAACATAAGAATTAAAACAAAAGCCCTAATATCTTCGTAAGTTTGTTATAATTTTCCAATGTTTAAAAATATTCTATTACATTTATTTGTTTGTTATATTCAAAACTGGTTCTTTTACAATTAATTTCAATCTACTTTTAAAATGTATATAAGGAAATATTTTGCTATAGTTTTAAAAAGATTTTTATATTTCAACATTACATTATAAATGTGATGATATTATTTTATACCATACGTTTTATTTGTCAAAAAAAAATTTTTTTTTTTAATTTTGTTAACTGTGCTTTCACCTGATAACCCTCAAAGAGTGGATCAAAATTAGTTGTGTAGTGTATTAAACAATAGTTTTTCTGTCAATAACTAATAGATCTATTACGTTTAGTTCAAAACTACATTCGTGTGATTAAATAATAAAGGGAAAACATTTTGTAAAATTTTATTGTTTAGATAGATATTGCATTTTACATAAAAACATCGAATATAATGCAACCTCTTCATGATATTGATTTTAAAAAAAAGAAAAAAACTTTAGTAAGTCATGATATTGAAGTATAATGTTTATAATAATATCCTATATCAGTATCATTATATTAGAATGTAATGCATTTTTGTCTCGAGTTTTGAAGAAATAATGACATTTGTTGTTTTCAAGGGTCTAAAACGCTTGAACTGCTAAGGGCCTTTACTGGCTTCTTCCATACAGTCTTCCTGAACACAACATGCATTAATAACCCCGTCTTGACATGTCTTCCAAGTAAATATTTCATCACCATCTCTCTACATTATAAATTGGAAAAATTTGAAAAAAATTCAATATCGCTTTATTTTTGTTGTAACCCTTCATTTAACCATAAATGATTAATATACATATCAATAGAAAGTGAACAGTTTCAAGAGATTAAGTTATAAAATTAATGAGTTTTAAAATATTTTTCAATTAAGTTAAATAAACAAGTAATTTTACTTCAAACAATTCAAAATTCAGTTTTTCTGTAAATGACGTTAGTTTTTCAAAACAGTAAAATGCAAAAGATTTCTATAATTAAGAATAACAACACAGATAATTTTCTGAAATATTTCCGTAGACAACTGAAATAGTACATTCCGTCTTTAAAAAAATCCTTACACTTGGACACAGTACAGTGTACAAAAAAATAAAAAAAAAACTTTTTTCTGTACAGTGTACAGTCACACAGTATATCAAAATTGAATAACAAGTGAAAAAAAATATTCCTTCCTGTGTTACGATTTAATTTCATATTCAAGTTAGATGATTTTTATTTACAATTATTTTTTTGTGAATTCCCTTCATTTTCTTAATTCCAATATATATTAGCTGTCATTTGATGTTGCGTTTCTTATGGATCAAAAAATCATAATGGATCAATATGGATCAAAAAATCATATAAAACATATTCATAATGAAAATCTTCATTTATATGAATAATTTCATTAATTATAACTAATTTTTCCGATTATTATCTTTAAAATATATATAAATATATATATTAAAATTTGCAGAAGCTTCCCTAGTCACTATTTTAGTGATGGTGGCCCCGATCTTATAATAATATACATTTAGACCATGTTATTAAATTTCTTTCGTTCAATTGACCTATCTACGGCTAGAACCTGTTAATGAAAAGGTCGTGAATGCAGAAACTGCGATGAATGAATGAATGAAAATTTCTTTATTAAGGACCTTATGCCCAAGGTATACAAGACTGGGGTAGCCGTAATGAGAGCACTGGGTGCTCTCCACCAGGCTTTTTCCCCTTTGTACATAAAAGATACAATAATAATAGCAGTCATTTTCAATATATATATATATATACTATATATTGCTTTGTATGAGTTGTCCGGGGAAAGGAAACTCATAAAAACTGTATATAAGGACCAACGTCTGGGCCATACCATGCCTGAAGATAACCAGAGAATGGTTGAAACATGTCGCAGACACCACAACCAGGTCAACAGTGCAGAACTTTTCACCTTCAACCAGGCATCCATCAATAGCAGTAACAACAATCGACTGAAGAGGAAACATAACGAAACCAATAACTCGAAGGGGTCTCTATGTGAAGAAGTTGGAGTCGAGTATCAACATCTTTTAATCAAGAAGGACTGTCCAACGTCTCCCCCTATTGACATGAAGACAAAGGCTGTTTCTCATAGAAGAGAAATGAGAGTATCAATTAAAATAAATTCCATTTTCGTAGCAGATAATAGACAAAACCAACACCCAATCACCACAAAAGTCAAAAATAGAAAGGGAACGGGAGTTCACTGCAAAGTGAGGCTCATGTTTATCTGCCATGATTATCTGCCATGATTATCTGCCAATAATCTTATTTCACAGAAGGACTGTGCAACCTCTATAACCATTGGCGGAATAACGAAGGCTTCGCTAGGCAGCGGGTAACTGGGACCGCACGCATGGACCTACAAACTCTACTCTCCTATTGGTTACCATTTTAACGAATATATATATAAAAGGATTTCACATAAACACGTGAAATAACAATCAATGATCAAACCACAATATTAAATGGGAAAACAAGACTGATATCTTTCAACCGTAACAAGCGGTCTTCGTCAGAGTCAAAAACCCAACTCAGAAGAAGTAAGAGTTGGGTTTTTGACTCTGACGAAGACCGCTTGTTACGGTTGAAAGATCTTAGTCTTGTTTTCACATTTCATATTGTGCTTTTACACTGATATATATATATAAAACAGATTCAATAATATATCGACCGTTTGATATAATAGGTGTATTCTCTAATCAGGATTCGGTCAATTTTCTAGAATAAAAAATCAAACTCTCGTTGCCGACGTTTCGGTTTTATTTAAAACCTTTTTCATAGGTAGAATTAAGAATTTTTTAACTAAGAAAATGAAATTTACATTATTTAAAGGAACAACAATGTTAACTGGACAAAAACCTTCGACTAGACTTTGGAATAATTTATTTTAAATGTAGTTGAAATAAATGATATCAATACCTTATCCCTTGTCCATAATATGAATACATAATTATTTAATTAATTAAACAAAAATTATATTTTAAAGAAAATTTTTTAATATTGCCAGATTAACAATAAATTTCGACAATATCTTAAGAAATAATGATTTATTCGTTTATGGAATTTAATTTAAGTTTTTAAATATTGCGTATTTATAAGAAGAAAGTGAAAGTGGAGTGGCATCTTCAAGTTTTTTTTTATAACAAAGAAAACAATATTGTATTATTTATAAAGAGTATTTATTTAAACTTGATGATGAAATGAAATTAATGTTATTTGAAATGAACTGTAATAAGTTTTAGCTTGATTGAAGTACAACTAATGTTTAACAAAGTTGAAGGGGGGGTCTTAACTTAATTAATATTGAATCCAGTCCAGTAATAATGTAAGATTCAAGTTCGAACTTTCCCTTCTTATTATACCTGCTGCTATATTCCTTGTAAACAAGTCATTTCTTGGAATATACAAATGTTCATTTTGCTTCATTTATTTTAAAAAAAGAAGTTCGAATATTAATTACTTAGTTTTAAAAACAGGTTTTTTTTAAGCAAATATAAAAAAACTGTACAGATAAAAGAAGATTTATCCTTCAAACTTTAGTATTTTAAAATAAACACTCTGAAAACTAAATTGATAAGAAAGTTATTGCAAGTTTAAAACAGTTTTAAAGGAAGGAAAAAAAAATTGTAAAAACAATCCCATTAAAGTAGCTCTTATCTCGAATAAAAGTTTTTTTTTTTTTTTTTTGTAAATTTAGAGAGAAACCTGAATTCCTCGTAGAAAATAACTTTTACGACAGAAACCATTTTATGATTCAAGAAAAATTAATTATTAGTATGTGAATGTGACATACATAAGTGAACATTAGTTGTCTGAATATATTAGTGACGTAAGTTTGTATTTTCTTTTGTACGCAATATGTTGTTTCTGTATGCATCGCTACATTATTACATCTATTAATCTATACTGATTTTTTTTTGGTCTAGTTGAATGTAGCTGAATCCATCTACCTGAATTCATTTTTGATGAGATTACAGCATGAAGAGGTCTTCGCCAGAGTGAAATATATATTGAATCGCCAATGTATATATGAGTTTGAAATCAAAGAGGAGTGTTTCCTTACTGTCTGTTACACTTCTTCAATTTTGAAGTCGTGTTATGTCTAGTTTGGATTGTATTTTCCATTAATTATTTAATAGTATATATATATATATATATATATATATATATATATATATATATATATATATATAAATTCAAAAGGAAGGAAACACACAGAAAGACACAGACATAACTCACATCGATATTTCGACCATCGTCGTCATCAGGAGGTGTGAAGAGCGAAGAGTCCCGCAGGAAGGCAGGGCGGTGACTCTTATATATATAAGAGGGGGGTATATATATATTGTTAAATATTTAACAATATATGTTTAAATGAAGGACTGCTTCCAACTTTAAATATATATATATAAACTCAAAAATTGTTATTGACCTCTTCTATTCTATTCACTGTTTCGTTATTGAGGGCTAGGTCAAATAAAAGAAAATAAACTCCTTTCTAGGCCGACGTTTCGATGTATTTGTACATCATCTTCAGGGCTAAAATTAGAGTAAGACTATAATACAACTCTGATTATAAAATAACTTTTTGTATGTATCTGTTCGTTTAACAAAAGTGTGTGTTATTTCTCTTTGTGAGTTGTAGATTGTTTTGATAAATGTATTATAGTCTTGCTCTAATTTTAGCCCTGAAGATGATGTACAAATACATCGAAACGTCGGCCTAGAAAGGAGTTTATTTTCTTTTATTGGACCTAGCCCTCAATAACGAAACAGTGAATATATATATATATATATATATATATTGAAGGCTTCTGAGGAATCCTTCATTTGGTTATTAGGTACAAGAAATTCCCCTGGTCTAAATTTAATCAGATGATTTTTTTCTCTCTCTCTTCCTCGTTTAATTTTAGTTTTATGTTTTTTTCCTTTCCTTTCTCTTTTTTACTTTTCTCCTCCCTTTTACTTAAATATCACTTTTATAATTTTACTTACTCACAGCCTAAACTGGTCCACGTTGGTAAAGTGGCTTCACTGCGTGTCATTGTATCGTTGTTTATATCGGCCAGTGGACGCATTTACGTCTCCGTTCCTTCATTCTTTTTCCTTTTATTTCCTTTCATTCTACTCTCCTGAAGACGGCAAGACGAAATTATCGAGATTCGTGAGTGTTCGTCCTGTTTCTTGTGTTTTGTATCTGTAACTTTAATTATATATTATTATATATATATATATATATATATATATATATATATATATATATATATAGATAAAAAGATTTCACATAAACACGTAAAATAACAATCAATGATCAAACCACAATAAGAAATGGGAAAACAAGACTAAGATCTTTCAACCGTAACAAGCGGTCTTCGTCAGAGTCAAAAAACCAACTCTGTTTTTATTGGGTTTTTGACTCTGACAAGATCACAACAAGATCTGATCTGACAACCGTGACAAGATCATTCCGCTTGTTACGGTTGAAAGATCTTAGTCTTGTTTTCCCATTTCTTATTGTGGTTTGATCATTGATATATATATATATATATATATATATATATATATATATATACTTTTTTGATGAAAATACGATCCGAAATGGACAAATACAGTTCAATGTACATAAAGAAACGTAGAGAAATCCGTCTTCAGGAGAGATAAGAAAGGGAAACCAAGCGCACTAGTACAGAGACTAGTCTCTGTACTAGTGCGCTTGGTTTAGTACCAAACTAGTACCAAACAGACTTAAATGTCTTCTCAGGTTTGCCTCTTTCGGCAATTGTCATACATCAACAAACCATACTTATACTCAATATTGACATTAGGTGCCATTGATATTACCTACTATTGATATAATATTCAATTTGAAAATGAAATAATAAATTTTAAAAGAAATGATTTAAAGGTATGTTTTAAATATCTATGTAGACATTTTTGACTTAAATAACATTTATTCAATGCACAATTAACGTTGTTTTCGTACTCAAGGTAGTTTAGTTGATCATTGCCTTTGTAATTTTTATATAAACTTTTTTTTTTTTTGAGTGTACTAAGGCTAACTAACAAAGGTGTCTTTTTACAACCCTTTATCTTGAGCCAAATAGAAGTTATAATAACAATGAAATACTGGATATCTAGAGGTCAAGGAGTCAAAGGAGAATTAATATTTTAATATTATTCGGCTTGATAAATGTTAATTTTATAAACCAGCCATGAAGAGAATAGGTTTTCCAATATTTATAATTCAAATCACATAACGTTGCTTATACAGTGAAACCATGTTGTCGTACTAGTGCCTCATTGTACGTGCAGTTTCTTTTACGAGTAGCCATTCATAAGAAGGTTTGTCTAGTATGACTAGTAAACATTCAGAGTACGAGCGACCATCTTCCTCATGTCTATATGTTTTATGTTTTATGTTTAACAGATAAATAAAACATAATTATTTCTAGCCTGTATTTTACATTCATATTGCTTATATAGTATTGTTTACATTTTTGAGCTGTATAAATGCGATCTGGAACTGAGAATGAGTTAAACTCATACAGAGAGGTTCACCTGTGGGTTATTTAAGGACACAATATTATTAAATTGTGTCATCAGAAAATCGTTTGTAGCGTGACTAATATGTATTTATAATTTGCTAGAATGTATGAATATATTTTTTGTTGTACGTCTATATTTGAAAGATAAGTTATAGTGATGTTTAGGGAATGAGAATGCAGCGTAAAGGGCAGGTATACTGAATTAATTTGAGTGTAGGCAAACACATGGGTAGTTCAAGTCCTTTGATGCCATAGAGCCACCACTGACTTCCTAGTTTGTTGAACTTTGTATAATACTCACTGACCAGCAGCAATTCAAGTTCCTTTCAACAATCCCAAATCTCTATTTCTCAAGTAAGCTGAATTTAAACAATTTACAGTTTGTGGTAAAAGTTTACCTACCTTGAACACGTATTCAAATCAGACCTACTCCACATTAGCCTCCAAAAACAACTTCTACCTAACAAGTCTAATTTTTCTTTTCACTTGCTGTGAAATGAGTTTATGTCCCTTGAACTAACTTTGTCATTTAATCAGACAGGCTTCAGGAAGTCGAATTAAAGCCAACCCTTTAACTCCTAACCACAGTACTAAATCCCTCGTTTTCTGACCTGAATACTAAACATCACCCTTATGTTTAGTAGTGGTTACCTCCTTCTTGTAATGTTCTCAATATCTTTTACAACAGAAACAGAAATCATAGTTGTTTGTTTTTTTACAATTATACAATTGCTGTAATGTTTTTCTATTTGCTATTATTCTCAAATGGCTATATCTTGATATGTTAATTTAGAATGGCAATAAACATGTTTCAAATAAGTCAATTTGGTTCTGTTTTGTTGCTTAATAGTAAACACATAGTGCTTTTTTATCCATAGCCTGTGTATTTTTAAATTTTTTAGTCCACCAGTCAGTCAACGTTTGTTAAAAAATATGTTTATGAAGTATTTTGATTAAAGTTATTTACATGAGTATTGTTAGTATCACAGAGGTCAAAAAAAAAAAAAAATATTATTAGTCCGTTTTATCTCATGCATCATTGTTGTAGCCACCCAACCGGTTTTGTAAAACTTCAAGTTCGACATATCAGTGCGACTTGCATATGCACACCTTGCAAAACCTGTTGGGTGGATATAGTACCCATTCAAAACGTAAGACGGACTTTTATAATAATATGTTAAAATATTCTACTTTCAATGTCTTATTTTATTTGCTACATCTGCAAAAATTTGGTGTGAATACGACATCTAGTTAATAAAGGAGAGATATTGAATAGCTGTTTACTCAATTTATTAAAAAAGTAATGAAGATATTTTATATTCCATTTGGACACAGAGAAAAGATACTAGGGGTTGATACTGAATGGATATCTATTAACTGAGATTGGAAATTCTCAGCAAGGCAGACCTGTTTGACCAGATGGCATGAACTATGAAGCAAGTGCCAGAATACTTCAATTATTCGTTAAAAACAGGAAAACTCATGCATTTACTTACAACAAAGTAATAATTTACGCAAAACAAAGTTTAATTGATATTTAAATAATATAGTTAATGGGTTCTTAAAGACAACAACCGCGATAATGTATGCATTAAAAAGATTAAAAACAAAATACAAAAAGCCAACGCAATTGCAACCAAAGCTGATAAAGGCAACACAATTGTTATAATAAATAAATCCGACTATATCAAAAAAACAAAAGAATTTATCGAGAATAATAATTACGAGAAACTTCAAACCGATCCAACAAAAAAATTCCAAAATGAAATAAGAACCATCATTAATAACTCCCCCACACTGATAAAACCAAATGAAACATATAAGTTTATAAATATGAACCCAAAGGCACCACAACTAAAAGCCCAAATTAAATTACACAAGGAAAATAGCCCAATTAGACCCGTAATAAACTATAGGAATGCACCGGCTTATAAAATATCCAAACAAGTCGCAAAAATATTAAAAGATAAGGTTATGCTACCGAACACCTACAACATCAAAAACACGGTTGACCTAATAAACAAAGTGAAAGACATAACAATAAACGCACAAACCAAACTTGTTTCATTCGACATTGAAAACTTATACACTTCTGTTCCCGTCACAGAAACACTTAACATCATACGCGAAATAACTAATATACATGAACATGACAATAGTACAGAAGAACTAATAAAACTAACTAAAACAACACTCAAACAGAACTACTTCAGATTCAACAATGATTTCTACAAAGCAAATGATGGATTAGGAATGGGACATCCAACATCTGCGATACTTTCAGAAATTTTTCTCCAAGAACTTAAAAAGGTCTATGTAAATGTCCTAAAGTCAAAATTTAACGTTGTTTACTATTGCAGATATGTTGATGACTCCTTCCTAATAGTCAATAACCCTAGTAACCAAAATATAATAGACATAAAGAATTATCTCAACTCACTAAACAACAAAATCAAGTTCACCCACGAAATAGAAACAAATGACAAATTAAACTTCATAGACTTAACAATAGGAAAAACTAAAGACAAACTCAGCTTTCAAATATACCGCAAACCAACTACCACCGACACAACTATACATAAATCATCACTCCACCCACCACAACAAAAAACATCCGCGTATAGATATATGATTGATAGATTACTAAACATACCCATGAATGCAATTAACTATAATAAGGAATTAAATACCATAAAAACAATAGCAAAAAATAACGGGTATAAGGAAAAAATCATACAAAGAATAATAAACGAAAGAAGAAATAAACACAATACTAACAGTACAACACCGGGAGTAACGAACAGATACGCATCTTTAACTTACATAGGTAAACCTAGCGAAAAAATTGCGACTCTTCTAAGAAAATATTCATTAAAAATAGGTTATAAAACGAATAACACTATAAGCCAAATCACAAACAACACAACAGAGAACAAAGATAACAAATTCGAAAAAAGCGGAATATACAGGATTAAATGCAAAGATTGCGGTAAAAACTACATCGGGCAAACGGGAAGGACACTAAAAGACAGATTCAAAGAACACATTAAAGACTACACCAACAACACAAACAGATCAAACTACGCACACCACTTAAACAAATTTGGACATAACCCAGACAGTATGGAAAACACAATGGACTTACTACAGACGGGACAAAAAGGACAACGAATGAACATACAGGAACAAATAGAAATATATAAACATAAAATGACAGACAATATAATCAATGAACAAACAAACCACCAAACCGACATTTTAACAAAACCACTAATAACATTTAAAAGACGACACAAGGAACTAGAAATAGATAATGAAATAAGCAATAAAAGAAAAAAACATAACAATTAAAGAAATAGAAAAAAAAAAAAATTACCTACACACACAACACTGATTACACAATGTAAATACTATATATAGGTAGGTTATAGGAAAACAACACACACAGTCAGTTAGGTGCTCTTGAAGATGGGATCCAGGCGGACCCGAAACCGGTCGAGCTTTACAGAGACTTTACGAGGTATGACGGAATGTATTATTACTAATTCTAATTTAAATAATAGTTATAAAGCTACTATACAGTAGGAAGTGAAGTACAACAGCTTGATTAAAATAAGAAATGTTCACGATCTGTTTAATGAATGATTAACTAACTGTTAAATTTCTCTCGACGTTAATAAAAGGTTCAATACAATAGCGGTTTTTTTTTGTAAGATGACAGGTTGTTAGAACGCTGCATATGTGATTTCTCCAGAAAATATTGTGCCTCGTTAATGATTGTGCATTGGGAGTCTTAAATATTGCCAAACTATAAGTATATTAAGAGTAAAGTTCTTTACAGTGTGTCTGACATCGTACAGGCTCTTGAGAATAATTGCTTTACGTCTTCTCTGAGAGATTACATTCTTTGTCAAAAAATTGAATGGAAATAAATAATTTATTAAAAAAAAACATGAAATTTCAACTACGGCAAAGAGCTGCAATGCGGTAAAAACTGAAAATTCACCTGGACTAATGGTTTACTTTCTATACTTGTCGTATTTGTTTACATTTATTTACCTTGCTTACATTGAAATAAAATTGATGTTTACAGGTTTATTGAATTATTTTTAAATGATTTTATAAGTTAGCATGGGATGTAAAAGATTAAAATTCTTATATATGAAAAATCAACGCCTATCAAACATTGAATTTCTGATATTTTCCATGGTATGATGGATTTGTCTTACAAAATGCTTTAGTCAATCTACATGATGTTTCTTTGAACAAAACTTCATATCAGATGTAGATTTCCTTGTGTTTATGAATCTTATTATCTTTGGGTTATACTGAAGTGTGAGGAATGGACTTTTTCGTTCTATAGATGAGCTGCAATGTTGTTAAATGTATCCAGATTTTTCACTATTCTGGTCTAAAAGTTAATATTTATTCTTTTTAAAAATTTCATGCTTCCAGGAATAAAAGTTTTAAATCGAACTGAAAGTCGGCTTTGAATCTGATTTGAGTATGGAAAACTGATTAATTACTGATATTTTTTTTCTCAATATATTTTTACAGCAACCTTTAGAAGAGTATGTCACGCAGAAAATACTAACACTAGCTCGAGTAATTGAATTTCTATGATTTATCATAAAGGGAAAACAAAGTGACTTTATAAAAAAAACAAGCATGAAATAAAATTCCCAGGATATTAACTTTATAAAAGATTAAAATAAATAATTTAATTAAAAATTGAAAACGTTCTTTGAAAAATAATAAATACAATTATTCTACCTACAATCCGGAAATCGTTAATTGATTAAAACATTGTCAGGGATTGTTGAATTTATATCCAAGCAATATGAAATTGATTTATCTGCGTTCTTGATACTCGTGGTCTAGCAATTATTTTTACAACAATATTACAAAATGTTCCGTAGATTCAAGATATATATAAAAATATACGATTTTGATTTATTATACATTAATTTATAAACAAACTATATTAATAAGAATTTCATTGAATTTTATGCAAACTGATATTATTACAGCTTTATTATTATACCAAGTACGCAGAATATGAATAGCAAAGTATAGTATAGTAATAGTATATGAATAGGAATATTTAGCAGTTTGATTTTTCTATTTTATTTATTTGCTTATATAATGACATTCTTCCGCATTAGTGATAAAATGATAATAATTAATTATAATAAGTTTTAGAGAATAAGATAGAAGAGAAGGCACCTCTATGTTGAGTAAACAGATTGGACTTTAAGATAGTGATACTAAGTACACATTATGATTTAATTAGAGAAGGAATAATGAAAGAATATTCAAATTTTGAGAACAACAAAAAAAGATATTTTTTTCAATAAAACGTCACCATTCTGACTTATGATTGAATGTGAAAGCTTTTGAGCAGACAAAAACCATTATATTGTAAACATAATGTTTAATTTTTGTGAAGATGAGTGTAGGCCACTCCAGATTTTTTTTTAATAACTTTAAGTTTTCTTTTAACATATTGAACTCACTAGTATTAGAACATTAAAAGAATTGTTATGATTTATAACACTGAATTTACAAGCAATTTACAATTATTAACTTTTATGTTGTAATTGTATTTTTTTTATCAAATAGCTTTCTTTTAATTAAATACATTTTTGCAATATGTATTCTAACTGGAACACTGCAACAATTAACTGAAGTGATTATGAGAAGATTAAATCTACGGAAGTGAACTAACGGGCAGACGTGTTGAGCATTCTAAGTTGGCTTGGCATCTTCTAATTATGTGGAACTTGTATTAATGCAGCCGGCACTATGCTGTCACTTTGAGCAATGTCAAAGCGTCCTATCTTCGTTCAACCAATAACCTTGTTATCCCATTAACCAACTTTACCTAGACTGCCACTCTCTCCATTTAGACAAATTGCTATCAGCATTTGATTTCCTATAAAATCAATTTCAATATTTGAATTTTTTTTAAAAAAAGTAAAGTTCACTTTTAAATTTGTTTTAATTAAATTTAATAATGTTCATATCATACACATCTGCAGAGTCTCTATTATATCATATTAAATCATTGGTTGTGCAATCCGTAATTGTGTGGTATTTACTCATTCTGAGGTAAAATGGATAAACCAACAAACATGACTGTGCGCTCCTTGAAAAAAGAACCCGGGAGCATTTTAATGAATACTTGCAAAGGAAAAATGACAATAAGAATAATAAAGAATTTTTTTCACATTTTGCGAAACACCTTGTCACACAAAATCACAGCTTTGATCCAAACTTGAACCTTACCATCCTACATGCGAATATAAAGTTTAAAGAAATTTGTAATCTTTTGAAATAAACAAAGCCGTCATTAATAATCTTTCTGCCTCTTTATGTCTTAATGATCAAATTCCAGGGTGTCCAAAATTTCTTAAACTGTTCCTAGAATCACAAAGAATAAATTAAAAAAAAAAGTTTCTTTTCTCTAAATTAGTAGTTCTGGCATTCTGTATTTCAGTTAACGGTTTTTAAGCATACCCGACGCCTTTGTCACCTTATCTCCTAAATGCCTATCCCCACTCTTTCGCAACGGATCTGTTTCCTACTAGTTGTTTTCACTGGACCAACCCGTCAGTACCACATCCTTGGGTACGTCTTGAATTCTCTTAATTGAATTTTATTATTTCACTCTAATTTTGTAACTGATTATATATAATTTGTATTATAGTGTCTTCCTGATGATGAACACAAAGTGTTCGAAACGCGTTGAATAAAACTTCATTTGTGTGGAGACTTTGTTGGTTTATCCATTTTACCTCAGAATATATCATATTAGGCTTTAATATCCTATCAAGTCTTCATCAGTAAAGCTTAAAAAACAATAATTATAGCAACAATAATAATTTTGTTTCTTTAGGCAAGGAGGTGTAATGGATCTATGCACATTGTTCTGGACTCCCAAATAAACCTGTATGCCAACTAAAACACTCCTTTTTCTTCTAGGACACTAGCCTGGAACCGTTTTCCATATTGCCTCAGACTAAGCCAATAACAATAATAATAACTGTACATTGTATAGAGAACTATTGAGCAGAAGTATGATTACTTGAATAGGATTATGAAATCAACTGTATTTCTTTTCGGTTCAATAACAATTAGTTTTACATAATTCTGCATAATAATTAGTTTTAATGAAAAAATATTAGGAAATAATATGATACAATGTGATTCAATCCTCACCTGACTCTCGATTTATTTACGGGGGATGTGAATAAATCTGAGTACATCGCCTCTCAGAGAGGACGTTAAGCTATCGGTCCCAGGCTTGTACGATGTCAAGTACGCGTTAAAGATCCCTATTCAAAACGCACTTAAGTTAGGCAAAATTTAGGACTCTCAATGTAGAATCTGTAGAATCACCGATCAAATAAAAAGCCGATAAACTTCTGACGTTATCACCCGCTAGGTGATCGGTTAAAAAAAAAAAAAAAATAAATATCGTACAACCTAAATTCAAGTAAACCATAACATTGAGGTAAAAGAAGTTAAATTTTCTAATTTATCTTGTATCTTTCCTTATTTGCAGGCGAATTTATAAAAGTACTTTTATAATGGGTAATAAATATGCTGTACTCAAAGAGTCCATAACTAGATAACAGCATCGAGTATATATATATATATATATATATATATATATATATATATTCGTTGAAAGTTCTTGCTCACATTTCTGAATTCCATGCTGCGGTTTAAAGATTGAGTTATCAATTTATTCCCTATAAGTCCAATTTCCTATGAAATTGTCATTATTTAGTGTTTATAAAGAAAAGGATATCGAGAGCAAAAGTGAAATATGCTGAAAACTAATTAAGAAAAATTAATATAAGGTAACAGTTTTTAACTAACGTTTATACATCAATAATAATTGTTAATTTTATATGGCCAGCTATTTTTTGTTTTACCTTCAGTTTATAAATAATCCCTACCAAGGTGTCTCGTGCACGTGCTCCTGACCCTTCCTCAAGTTTACTCGGTCTTTTATTAAAATATGGGCATATTACTATACTCATTCTATCTTCGTGCATTCAATTTTCATCTAATCCAAAGTCGTAACATTAATTTACAGACAATGTACTAGGAGAAGAAAAAATATTTCCGTAGATTATTGTTTGGCAAATTTTTTTCCTCTACACATTATGTGTAGATTGAGGCACAGTTCTATGCGTTCATCTGTAAATCATATATTACCAAGCAGACTTATAATATCATACACGAATTCCATAAGATGATTACATGCAAAAAGTATGTAATCTAAACATTTATAAACAAAAATAATTATTAATGAATCAAGAAGTGATAATAAAATTCAATTTTAATATTAACAGTAAAAGTTATTAATTGAATAAACCTAGAAAAAAGAATATATGAAAATAACAACAAAAATCATTATTAATGTAATTTTAGTTTCAAAATATGATATTTATTATAGTTAGAAATAAAATATTAAAATAATTTATTTTTTCATATTTTAACATAATTGTTTGTTGGGCTTGTATGTTGAATGTTTGTTTGAGATTGGTGTGATAAATAGCTGGTAGCTGTCTCAGAATGGGTGCAATGTATGTAACTACAAATGCTATATTTCACCATCTTGCTAGTATGTTTAGTTTATCGGGCAGAATCTAGCCAAGTGTAGTAAAATATATTCATCTTATCTATTATGAATTATGAGTATAAGAATACTAACTCCAGTTATTAGAAAAAAAAATTGAAGCATGGTACCACCTAGAAAAACTACTTTCAGAGTCTGATTTGTTAAGCCACAGAAATATATAACTTTAAAAAAAAACTTATGACTTAGAACTAAATTAATAATGGATGCAGATTCAAGGTGTTAACCAACTTCTTTTCTAAATGTTTCCGGGGGACTGTAAATTGGGAGGTTGTCCTAAAACCAGTATAAATTCCAGTCTCCTGATTACACCGTATCTTTTAATATGGAACACATTAAAGTCAACTCAACTTATAAAACAAAATTGTTTGTTCTGTTCTTACTATATTTGTCAAATTTCTCAAAAAATGCTGAACAATATTTTTTCAATTTAATACGGTATTAATTAATTTAGTTTACATTACAGAGAGAATATTCATTCACAAATTATTAAATCCTCAACATCTTATAAAAAAAATGATCAGAAATTTGCACTAATAAGGATTTTATGTTAAGTTCAAGAAATCATATTTGTAGAAAATATGAAAGTAATGTTATGTAATATATAATATTAAATAAAAGTAAATTTAAATTCGATTTATTCTATTTTGTATATTATATATTTTTATATAGACAACATGTATATTATATATTTTTTACTTCAGTTACATATTACAAGATTTCAACTCTGTTCAGTTAACTCTCTTCTGTTATTGTTTGCAGTTGTGTTTTATCTTTTGCTGTTCAATGCTAAGAGTTTTGTTTGTGGTTGAATACAATATTTTTCATTAGTGCAGTTTTTGTTGTTTTTTCATATAATTTGATTTGAATAACTACAAGTGTTTGCTCAACGATGGTCTCCTGTGTTTATCAAGAAATATGATTCCTTTTAAATTTTATTAAGAAGAATATTTTTTGTTTAGTGGAACCTTTTTGCTTTGCTTTTATTAAATGGTTATAAGATTTTATTTTTGTGATGTAGGGTCGTGGAAGCTTGCCTCCGCGTGGTCCACCTCGGGCGTATCTCGGAGGTTTTGTTTGCCTCTATCCTAGGCTAGAGCTTGTAGCTCCCGAGATGCGGCAAAAGAGCTTTCACATAAAAAAGGCATCAGTCTGTTTTGTTGTTGTTTTCAGTGATATGGCTGAATAAGCTGGGAGCACTAAATAATACCAGAAACAGGTCTCCTATGTTTCTGGTAGCGATAGTGGCCGCTACTCCCACTACATTACTGACAATGGTAATACCCCCAAGGTAACCAAAGAGCAGTCTTACTGGTGACAGATCTGATATATTCCACTATTAGTGTTTTCTATAATTCAGCCAACTTTTCTTGTTTCTTGCTACTTCAGCCCATGCACATAATTTTTCTTTCAGAATAGAAGATTTTTTTTTGAGTCCAGTTTTTTAAATTCCATGTTGTACTGAATCACTGTCTACTTCCTTTCTAGCTATTTTTGTTTGCACTCTGGACGCAGGAGATTTGTTTGAGATTGTTTCAGGAGCATTTTCTCCACTTTCCCTAGGTCCAGTATAATCCTTCATGATCTGTTCATCATATATAATTATTGCCTACTTTTTATTCTCTCTTGCCTTGATTAAGTTTGGTATTCATTTTTTTCTTATTTTAATCATCTCTTTAAGTAAATCATTCAAATATACGTCAATATTATTTCTTTCAACATAGATGGAGAAACTTATAGAAATTAAAAACCAACAGTTACAATTTCTGATTATCGGTTTGAACCGTCTTCTGGAGAGATAACAAAGCGAACTGGTACAGTCACAGTTGGGGAGAGGTTCAAATTTATTTCTTATTTATTTTTATGTTTCCATCAAAGAAGTGTCTTAGTATTATTAAGTTTATTTTTATTTTTTAGTAGGATAGTAGGGGACTAAATAGTATTATCGGTTGATATTTCACTTGGTTTTAAAACTTCCTAATGAAATAAATCTATACACCTCCAAGTTAATTCTGTGTATATTTTTTATTAATTTGGTCACATTCTTCTCCAGATATCAATATGTTATACTATCGACCCTAAATGTAATTATATTCCTTTTTTTTTGTTCCCTCTCCTCTTCCTCTAAGTCTTTTACTCCTTTTTCCTTTTTATTAACAACTTCATCTTTTTTTTTCATCCAATTTATTTAAATTTTTAGTTATTTGTTTATATTAATATCCATTTTCTCTTCTGTTTTGCACATTTACAATTATGTCTTTTAAATTGTTCCTTTTGCTAAATCAAGTCTTAAGTACTTTAGCTTTATTTTTTTTTCTTTTTTGATAAACAGTAACAATGCAGTCAGGGGTTAGGCTAACTCAGTGGTTACGTGCTCGCCTCTGAACTGATAGGACCGGGGTTCGATCCCCACCTGGCCCTCGATTTATTCACGTGGGAGGTTGAATAAATCTGAGTATATCGTCCCTCGGAGAAGGACGTTAAACTATCAGTCCCGAGCCTGTACGTTGTCAGGTACTCGTTAAAGATCCCTACTCTAAATACACTTGAGTTAAGCAAAATTTAGGACTCCCATTGTAGAATCAATCTTCATTGTGTGGTTTCACAAAGGGCCAATGCTCGGCCTGAGTGTGTTCCCTTGTGGGACTGCCACTGCAACCTAACCTAACCTAACAATACAGTCAATAAGAATTAATAAAACTAAGATAACCAACTCCTCCATTGTAATATGAGAACCACTAATTGACTAGTAATATTCATCACGGGTTTAATAAAAATACGTCATGTATTTCCATCGTATTATATTCTAGTCATCGTACATATATACATTACATAGCACCTTTTGTTTTTGTCTTCAAATCAAATTTTCAAAGATAAATGTTTCTTTTGAATTACGAAACAAAAGTTTCAAAAATTTAATTTAAATTAAATTTTTATTAAAAATTAATAAAATAATTTAAATTTGTATCATTAAATTTTACTTTTAAATCAAAAATTTTATAAAAAAAATTTATAAAATATTAAAAAGAACTTGAGAGTGCAAAAATTAAAATTAGTCTGAATAATTAAAGAATTACGATAAGAACAAAAAAAAACTTTTCTATGAGCAGGCTTGTTTTTCTATATTATTCGATTTTACTGTTCGTTTTTATTTCATATCTGTAGAATAGGATATAAGTTATGTTTTTGGTTTAATATCCGGAATATATAACTTTTCTATATGTGCGAGAAGGTAGGGTTGATATAAAGACAAATAGTCTGTGATGGAGTCGATGGTTAACAAAGCACCGAACCCTGGTGTAGGTCCTTAGACATTTCTTAATTTAATGACATTTTTAGTATTATGGTTGAAGAACTTTTTTTTTCAAAACGGAAACATTAATTCATGAATGACTTAAGAATAGAAAACAAACAATTTAAACTTACAGATATTTATTGTTCTAGAGTAAAGCATCAGAGATACTAAAATAAAACCTTAAATGTATTCTTTATATTACCATTTCTTATATTAAAAAAAAAAATAAAAATAAGTTACAATAGAACCTCGTAGTACGAGTGTCTCCTCCTACGAGCATTTTGCTTTACGAGGAACCTTTCTTAAGAATTTGTGTCCCGTACAAGCCACCTTTTTCCTCAGTCTTATGTTCTCCGATAGAACGTTAGTAGATTAATAAAACAGTATTATTTCTTGCATGCATTTATTGTTCAAGCAACTTTATTCATACTACATGTACAGTATTGTTATTAATTTTCATATTAATTTCAATGTGAAAAATTGCATTGAAATACGAGTAAATTGTAATATGAGCTCAGTCTGGGAATTTATTAATATTTTCTACTAGCAATGTTCTACGGTAATATGATTTTTTTTTCAATTCTAATAATTTTTTTTTTTCATCGTAGGATGTGGAAAAATCTGTTCGTCAGATCCCTTAGCAAGACGTCTTGCTTAGGGTATGTGGGGTTGGGGGTCCCGACCCACTAAAAAACCACATCCTATTTCCTGGCAATACCCGACACGGAAACCGTCAATTCTAATAATTAGTTATACTTTATTTATTAACATTAAAAATATTTATCCCCAATTAAAAGTATATGATAAGAAATTTTTTTATAAAATATTAAAACGAACCTGAGAGTGCAAAAATTAAAATTAGTCTGAATAATTAAAGAATTACGATAAGAACATAAACAGGCTGTAAGTAGATAAGGTAATTTATAGCTATTAAAAAGGGTATTAATCATGATCCAAAATTGGACCTGATCTAAAATAATTATCAAGAAAGAATTGAAATTGCCGGGAATATAATTGAGCTTAGTCCAATTAGCCTGAATCAATAACGGGGAAAACTTTATAATTCTGCTCTGAGCTCAGACCTATCCTTTATCCTGGCAAACAACTTTCTTATATTTTCAAAACCTTTATAGATTCCTTCATGATTAAGTTAAATTTAATTTGCTTCTTATTCAAATTAATCCATACTGCCCTCACTTGTTTGGATGTATCCAAGAATAGTTCATCATTAGTAAAAGGTCAGAAGGTAAAATGAATGAGAAATATGTTACTAATTGGTTTCTTGAAGACTATGCTGAGTTCATCAAAGTATGTATTTCAGTGTTATTTGCAATGTTATGATAGAGAATTGTTGAAAATAATAAATTTAGAAAAGCCATTGTTCATGATTATGTTGGCTTCAAGTCTTTTTCAGGATATAATATGATATTATTATATATATTATCATATAATATGGTATGATATTATTATAACAATATCATACGTAATTATTAAAAAGGTATGCATGGTCACAGGGCTTCTGTTGGTCAACGCAAAAACCTTCCTATTGCTATCCACTCTAATTCCCATGGAATAGATTTTAACTACTGCTTCCGTGTCCAAGTCCTTAATAATATCCCTGTACCGTCTTCTCGTGTTACTTTAAGAGCATCAGAGGAGGCAATTATCTGTCTTCTCAAAGCCTTCTAGCCTCAACTTGTACCGTTAACTTTTTTTTTCTTTTTTCATAATTTTTTTTCATAATTTCTTTACTTAATATTCTTCTTCTTCTGTTAATTTTATTTGTTCTTTTTTAGTTATTTTTCACTCTGTACTTAATACTCTTAGCTAGGACAGTCAGCAGAGTGCGTGCGTGTTCGTCGCATTTTATATTAATAAAGGTTCCTTTTTTTATTATTATATTTTTTTCTCGTTGCTATTCTTCTTCAACTATTCCTACTCCTTTTTTTCGTTTTCTTTGTGACCAACCTGTACATATCTCTTGAAGCTATCCAGTTTGCTTTCGTGTTCTAACCACTCAACTTCCTTTCCTGAGGACGACCGTTAATAGGGTCGAAATATTGAATGCGAGTCCTAGTTTCCGTTTTTGATTCGTGCTTCTCAAATTATACATATATATTGATATAGTTTCTCGACCAGTGATATTTCAAATTCACACAAGGGGTTCTTGAGGATTTATATATCTCAATAACGAATAGAGAAAGAAACAAAACATAGACTACAAGATTCACTCACGGAGTCTTATTACTATTCAGACTAGTAATATTTATAACTAGTCTACATGTTTCGAATGTACCGTATTCATCATCATGACAATTATAATATATAATATTCTGTCTACTGTTTAAGGCAAGAATAACATCATATATATTAAAATAAGCAAACTTAGCAAAATATGAAATAATACACTATAAAAATTTACACTTTTTGGTTTATTTTGCAGGTTATATAATTCTTGGAAGTCTTCATAAGATCAAGATATAATTTGAGGTATTTATAATTTTATCTTGCTTGTTTTATAATAACATTTGATGTGGAATGAATCGAAAGAATTGTTTTGTAGTTATAGAATGGAGACCAAATTTAATCTAAAATATTTCTGTTTAATGTATTTATTTCATATTTTAGTCATCTATGACATATAGTTTGAACATGACCCACATTAACATCTGTATGACATCAGTTGATTCTGAATTTGAGATTTTACAGCTTTATTCTGTTTTAATTATTTTCTAAGTTCCATAGGGCAAAATCAAGAGACTTTTGATTCACCATATGTTGAGAGTAAAATATTTAACATTTTTTCGTCGTAATTTTTTAAAATTCTCTGACAAATATATCTTCAGATATATTATTATTTTATCCATTTTCTACTTTATAGTATATATGTATTTGTTAATGTATGAATAATGGATTTTATTCAAAAAAGGGTAGTAATTTATGAACAATAATTAACCCAGAATGTATACTGAAGATAATTGGTAATGCCCAATTGTAAATTTGAGGCATTCCATTAAAGGCAAAAGCAATAATAATGTAATTGCGTATATTTCTTATCGCTACCTACAAACTAAGTTAATTGCTAGTACTTTCTTTTTATTGGCTAATTTGTATAATTTATTGTTTAAATGTTATTGATTTGAATTAGTAAAAAAAAAATTGAATTGTCCCTCAATTGGGAAACATAGTTTTTGATTTCTGTTATAGTGAAGCTATGGAAGATTTACGCTATTACTACAATCACTTATACGATGAAATAATAAATAAATTCCTTGAATGAAACAGTGTTTGAATAGAAATGTTTATTGAAATAAATGTTTTCAGAAGGTGTTATAAATGAATATTAGACCGTTTTTTAACTTTGTCTTTGATGTTATTTTTAACTTCTGTTGTTATCAAAGATTAAACAAAATGTAAAAACTGTATGTAAGATGGTTTACATATTTATGATCACTTCAGAACAATGAAAATTTGTCAATATGAAAATTAATGCAAATATGATGGTTGTGTGATATTAGAACTGCAATAAATATTTTCGACCATGAATGTATCTGATGACAGGATACACTAATGTATGCTAGGTTGTAGTGATATGAAACTATTTCATGTGTCATGTTGTATCAATCTAATAATGTCTCAAACAGTTACATAATTCTGCATTTCCTGCATTTTATTCGGATTTATATTGCCAACAGCGAAAGTATTAAAAAACTTAATACTTTACCTGCGACATTGTAATGAAACAACTTTTTTGGAACTAAACCTGACATTGTCATTAATATTTGATAATGCATTTTCTTCTAGTGCTTTTTGGTTTAATTATATGTAAACTTGCTAAAACATTAAAATATTATCTATAGAAGACAAGAATATCTACTTGTTCGATTATTTTGATATCTTGCCTTTACTATAGTAATTAAATTTCAACAATTAAACCCATAAACAGAATGTTTTATATCTAAAAGTTTAAGATAACAGGTGTTTTTTAATTATAATATGTACTTATATGATAAAAGTTGTACTTTAGGTTGATAAAAGCTTCATTAATTAGGTTCTCTTAATAATTATCTGGAAAAGCATTTTGAAAATGAAAGGAGTTGAAGCTTAACTTTCTCTTGTCTGGTAATTAGTGTAAGTTTGATCCCTCAAACTGTCTATGTGCAAGGAAGGAGGGGGATACTTTGAGTGAGAGAGCTCTTTCACTTTACTTAAAGTTAGAAAGTGCTCATGGGCTGCTGTAAGGATGAAAGTTTTGTTAGCTCCTCATCGCCACTGGACCACATCTTTCAAACGAACGCTCCACTACTTGGACATTATTTATTTCTCAGCCAACATTACATTTATATTATTCAGTTTGTAAAATAAATTTAGATATGTATAAGTACAATCAAATCTGGAGTGACCTAAACTAATAATATTGTATATTAATATATTATCAATTTTAATCAATATCAAATGTGTGAAATTGTTTTATTCTAATGTGGTGATCTCAATTTAATACCAAAATCTTAGAAGTGACTTTAGTTAGAACTAAGTACTTTTGTGTTTTTGTATAATATATCATAATCCAATTTTTTAAAAATTATTCTTAGTCAATATCTAGGGGCCAGGCTAGCTCAGTGGTTACGTGCTCGCCTCTGAACTGACATGACTGGGGTTCGATCCTCACCTGGCCTTCGATTTATTCACGCGGGAGGTGAATAAATCTGAGCGCGTCGTCCCTCGGAGAAGAACGTTAAACCGTCGGTCCCGAGCCTGTACGATGTTAGGTACTCGTAAGATCCCTACTCTAAATACATTTGAGTTAGGCAAAATTTAGTACTCCCACTGTAGAATCAATCTTCATTGTGCGGTGTGGTATCACAAAGGGCCAATGCTCCGCCTACGTGTGTTCCCTTGTAGAACTGCCACTGCAACCTAACATAACCTAACCTAGTCAATATCTAGCAAAATAGAATTAGATTCCTTTGTAATATACAATGTATATTACGTCTCATGACTCACAAACATTCTTCAATAATACATAAAACTTACAGAATTCATTTCAAACCAAAAAGCTTTTATTCTTATAAATTTTAGTAAATCTACAGATAGAATTTCACTACTTATTTTCTTTAGTATAGCTACTTTTTTGGATTGTAACACATTAGTTTTAAGATGTTTATCATCTTGTCAACGTTCAACGTCTAAAACACAATAAATAAATGGATAAACTAATACATAGAAACAAATACATAGAGGTCCTACATTACTTGTTTCATTATAATCGAGACGCCAACGAAGACAACTTGTTTTGGTTAAAAGATCTTGGTCACATTTCGAATTTTTTAATATGGCCTAGATGATTATATATACACATATTAACGAGCATTTCTACACAGATTACTCAAATAAGAAACACAGAAAGAACTAATAACACACATTTCAAGGAATCGTTGTTGTCAAGAGTACTTTGTATCAGAAGAGAGAACTTTTATTTTTTGTGTGTGCTTTTGTTTCTTGAACGTATCAAAACCCAACTCAGTTGGATTTTTTACTCTGACAAAGACCACTTTTTACGGTTGAAATTCTTGTTTTGTTGATCTTAGTCTTGTTTTCCCATTTTCTTATTGTGGCTTGATCATTGATATATAGGTGTGTTTTCTAATCGGGACTCGGTCAATTTTCTAGCATAAAAAAACAAACTCTCGTTGCCGACGTTTCGGTTTTATTTAAAACCTTTTTCATAGGCAAAAGTAAGAATTTTTTAACTAGGAAAATTAAATTTACATTATTTAAAGTGTCAACAATGTTATCCGGACAAAACCTTCGACTAGACTATATATATATATATATATATATGAAGATTTCACATAAACACGTGAAATAACAATCAATGATCAAACCAGAATAAGAAATGGGAAAACAAGACTAAGATCATTCAACTATAACAAGCGGTCTTTGTCAGAGTCATATATATATATATATATATATATAATATATATATAAAAGATTTCACATAAACACGTGAAACAACAATCAATGATCAAACCACAATAAGAAATGGGAAAACAAGATTAAGATCTTTCAAACAAGACCACTCTTCCCTCCCACTCTTCTCAACTCCTCACCAGATGTTTTCTGCATCTAGTGTTCAGTTAGGTTTTTGACTCTGACGAAGACCGCTTGTTACGGTTGAAAGATCTTAGTCTTGTTTTCCCATTTCTTATTGTGGTTTGATCATATATATATATGTTTTGTTGAACGACCTTTGTACTGTGGCATGAATCAATTTCATAGTACAAAGGCCGTTCAACAAAACATGTATAAAAGAAGGATTGCTCCCCAAATTCACAAATATATTTATGTATATATAGGGATATCATAAGTAAGATATAAATTCACAGATAGGCAAGCAGAGAGAAATTGAGAGGGAGAGAGAGTAGAATAATATGTTTGGGGTGGTATTATAGATGAGTAACAAAACTTTGTTATTATATATCTATGAATTACATGAACTATATGTTTCCTTAAATGCAAAACCTTGGGACAAGTTAGTTGAAAACTTTGCTCCATACAATCAGGGGAGAGCATGTGTAAGATGTGCCCTACCCTCTCTTGGTTGCATACTCATTGGAACAACCCTCTTGTGTTTACTTGCTTAATTTCTAACTTCTCTCTCCGCTATATTGCAAACGTTTCTCCATCCCATTTGTTTTTTATACATCCACGTTAGTTACTAAACAACTAACTATACATAACTATTCTCTCAAAATAATGGGAACAATATGACTGTATTTTAAATCAACTAGAAACATAATTTTTCCAAGCAAACAGTGATTTTCTAAATGGGTCGGATTATTTCTTTCCTAATATTTTCTATACCCAAAAATATGTTTTTTTTTTCTAATTATGACGTTGAAATAGTTCGTTATTTATTGAGATTACAATTTCGATAACTGTAGCAAAGTTATGTGATAACACATCTTGCTTAAACATACTTAGTTTATTATCATTGTTAAATGATTGCCAAATTTTACTAAACTGGAACTGAGTACGATTATACTGTTATGGATATTTAATAATATAAATTAGAATCACTATTAACAATTTTTATAATTTAAAAATTTTTTTCCCTGACAATAACAATAAAAGTGTTATTTTTGACATATATTTATATATTTGACATATTAAAGCTGGTGTTATTATTATGTTCATGAAGGACGATATAGTGTACATAGCATAATTTATAGCTTTTTTTTTTAAACTTGTTTCGTTTAAAATTGAAAACAGTTTAATAATTTGTTTTAATAGTTTTTTACCTTTGAACAATTTTGAATGTCCTTAAAAATTTAATTTTATTTTTTGTCGTATGTTTAGTAACCTTTATATTTTACGCATAAAAATACATGTTTTATGCTGCTAATATTTTTCTGGGTTTAAAGTGTATAAAAAAATATTTTTTTTTTAGGTTAATAGGTAAATAAAACTGCAAAAGACCTACATTTTAAATGTAATCCTATCATTATACAACTAGAATGTAGACAAATCATATGTTGAAAATAATAGCAACAATCTTACGTTAAACTTTATCAAGCTTATTATGTTTGACTGTTAAGTAAATAAAATTTTATTTATTTGAAACCCGTGTTAACTGTTTCAAATAGTCCAATGATACATCCGTACTGCCAGAGTGATAATGGCACAGAGAGTGAGCCTGAGAGAGAGAGAGAGAGAGAGAGTGAGAGAGGGAGGGGGGGGAGAACCAGAGATAGAAGGAGAGAGAGTTAGAGAAAGAGAGGGGTGAGTGAGAGGAGATGATACAGAGGTATAGACAGTGAGGGAGAAAGGAAAACGCTGGGTGACATAGAGAGATGAGGGAGGTATGGAGAGTGATAAGTTTGGAAAAGTGAGAGCGTATGTTTGAGGAGGGTTATAAGGACGAAAGGAAGGAAATAACTAATACATATTCTTAATCCAGAAAGGGTAGTGATAGTGGACGTGAATTTTGATTAAGTCAGATTATTTTAGATATGTATATATACACTAATAAAAAGATTTCACATAAACACGTGAAATAACAATCAATGATCAAACCACAATAAGAAAATGGGAAAACAAGACTAAGATCTTTCAACCGTAACAAGTGGTCTTCGTCAGAGTCAAAAACGTCAGAGTTGGGTTTTTGACTCTGACGAATACCGCTTGTTACGGTTGAAAGATCTTAGTCTTGTTTTCCCATTTTCTTAATTTGGTTTGATCATTGATTATATACACTAATATGTGTATATATTAGCTTTCACCCTTTTAAAATATCACTCTTCCCTTCCACTCTTCTCAACCCCTCACCAGATGTTTTCTGTATCTAGTGTTCAGTTGGGTTTTTGACTCTGATGCAGACAACTTGTTACGGTTGAAAGATCTTAGTCTTGTTTTCCCATTTCTTATTGTGATTTGATCATTGATTTTTATTTCACATGTTTATGTGAAATCTTTTTATATACACTAGTGATCCCCCATTTTCTCCCTCTTCATCAAACCAACTTCCTATCCATATTTCAGTTATCTCCCTTCTCATCACCCTCTCTCACTCACTCCCTCTCTCTTATTCTCTCTCACTAACATTCCTCTTACCTACTTTTCAGTCATCACCTTATTTTCTCCCTCCCAGTTATAAAAACTACCGATGAGACGTCGATTTTCCTTTCACCTATAGTTTTCACTCGTTTCTACACTTTCCAATCCTTAACTGCAGTTTTTTAACACCCTTTCTAAATCTTACTACCGATTATCATTAATGATTGTTCATCAAATAATTCCATTCGTACTTCGTACCAGTAAAATTTTATCCTCCTTACCACTGTCTCTCTCTTCTCCAATCACACCTGAATAAAAAAAAAAAAAAATATTAAACGATATTTTGATTCATAACTATCTTCAAAACAACTATTATCATAAATGATACAAACAGTAAATTAATTCGAATAATTTTATATGTAATGACACAACTAATACTATATTGAAATAATTTATTTAATCATAATTATATTAATGTTATTTCAGCTCATTTGGGTATTTATTAAAATAACCACCCTTTAATTCTGTATTCCAATTATACTTTACTTATTTAATAAAGATATTATTTTGTTTAACTCAGTTTCATATATAAATAAACAAATGTAATATTCAAAAATAAAACAAAAAATCTAACGTCTTTTAATAAAAAGTTTTTCATTAGTGTTTTAGAAAGGAGCAAAGTAAAATTCCGTGAATATACTGAGAGAACAAAGGGTATATGAGTGAGCGAAAGGGATATTGGTTTTTCAAAAGAGTAATGGCCTTCTACAGACTTGATACAATAAAAAAACATCAATAAACAAAAGAAAACAAATTTCAGTGAGCTTTTTAATTTGTTTATCAAAGCATGTATAATAATCTTATAACTGTCAAAGTTGATTACTTTTACCAGTGCATGTATTCTTTGAAACAGGTATACCGCATTATAAAGCAATTTTTTTTAAAACACACACACACACACACACACACACACACACACAATATATATATATATATATATATATATATATATATATATATATATATATATTAATATTACAACTTATTCGCTTGGATGAAGATTAATTAAAAAATATTATTCCCTGTGTATTTATTTGTATCCTTTTTGGTGCAGATTTTACTGTTAGAATTCATTAAAGTGTTTTTTCTACTATATTTTCAAAATTATTAGCAATTGTAGTTTTTATAAGTGTTATATCGTTGATTAAATTAATATAAAACTATTTAAAAAATTATAGTAATTAAAAAAGCGTTTTGAAATTACTTCGTTTCATTCTTAAACTCATTCGATTGTTTATATTAAAGATAAAAAAAATCATATAGTCAGAGTGTATCATTAATGAGCTACTCTAAAGAAATCGATTAAATCCCTGTATAACTCAAGCTGATTTTCTAAAGTCTCATTTAAATAAATTTATTATCTTCATTTTCGTTTAAATACTATATTAATAGTTGAGTGTTACATTCGTTTACTTTGTACTTGTATAAAATATAGACGAATAAATCAACTGTATTTGGGTCAAATATTGACATCAAGTATTCAACAAAAATAGATATTTAAGTTTTCTTGGGTGTAGTGAAATAGGTTTCACGTGTGTGTGTGTGTGTGTGTGTGTTTGTGTCTGGTGTGAGAGAGAGAGTTATAGTAACAGAGAATGAGTGTCAGAAGGTGTTCGTGCGGATGTGAGAAGCATATTTCAAGAACCGCAAGTTTTTGATGATCCCAGAATGTCTAATTTGACTTACTTACTGTTTTATTATATTATAGATTGGGTTTGTTTCCAATTTGGTAAAAATATGTCTAAACGCTTTTGATCGAAATCTCTTTTTTTGTGATACTACATGACATTTACTACGCCGTTTGGTGGATTTTACGCAGAATTGTCTTTCAACGTCAATAATTTTAATCATTTTTGCATAATGCTAATGAAAGAATGCTTAAATGACACTTGTTCGTAGTTCTAGTTCTCACTGGCTTTAGTAAAAAGACCACTCTCAGTGCTTGAGCTTCTAATGAACCAAATTGTATATTTAACTGCGTATGAATTGTTGAGCTCTAAGTTAATGACTTTTAAAATCAAGTCTGCTTTTAAATCTAAAGAGGCCAGGGTAGCCCAGCGGCTTGCGTGTTCGCTTCTTTACTCACAAATCAAGAGTCCGATTCTCAATCTGGCCTCGATTTCTTAACCAGGAGGTGAAAAAAACACGTTACCCTCTGAGAAAATCTTTATCAATCGGTACCAATTTTGTACAATGTCAGGTACTCGTTAAAGGTCACAATTTTAAACAAAATTGATTTTATATAAAATTTTGTACTCCCAAAGTAGAATCCTGGTACTGAGTTCTCATTACTAAACTGTGTGTCTATTAATAAATGATCCGCACGTTCCGTCCCTAGAAACGCAGTTTAAACTAAAATTATATACAAGTGGGTATTAGAAAAAAATGACTTTTGAATCTGATACAGTAAAACCATAAAATATTTTAAACCATACCAAACAATCGTATGCATTTTTAAAATCTATTACCTTCACAGAAAGTTTAAAAAAACATTACTGATTAAAAATTCCATTTTCTGAAACTTTTAATTATATAAATTTTTTGTGAAAAATATATTTGAGGCTTCAAATTTGTATGCCTGTAAGTTTGGTATTTGACCATTTTGTTGTTCATCTGTCAGTTGTACAAGTATTATTACGGAGTATGTGTTTTTTTGGCAATATATTCTGATAATATTTTATTAGTGTTTATTTCTTAGTATTATGACGAGAAGAACTGAGGTGAATAATATTTTTTTAAAATTATTTTTTTTCTAATTTCATGCCAATAAACATAAATTAATGAAAACCTTTTATCTCTATACATAAAGTTCGTGAGTTTGTTTGTCTGTTCACCAATTTTCCGTGGAGACAGAGACCTGAAAAATATTTATTTATTACCTGAATAGAGTTAAATAACAGATAATTATCACTATATTCCCAAAATTGGAGCCAGGGTAGCAAGTGTCTTGGGTGCTCGCCAATGACAATAGCGCAAATGTATTATATATAAATGCAACATTTTTTTTAATTTAATATTTGTGTAATATAAACACTGGTAATAAACTGAAGGTATGGATCCAGGGTAGCCAGTCGCTTGCATGCTCACCGATGACAGTAGTGAAAATGTATTATATATAAATGTAACAAAAGAAGAAAATCAATTTTAAAATTTGCCAAATATAAACACTGTTAATAAAGTAAAGGCATAGAGCTAGAGTAGCCCAGAGGCTTGCGTGCTCGCTGATAGTAGTAAAAATGTATTACAAATAAATGTAACAAATATATAACAAACTACTACATTAGAGGTTAAAAATGAATAATTTTAGAAACAAAGTTGAACACAACTGTCAGATTAAATACGAATGTTTTAAGGTAATATTGTAAAGACACATTCCTTTCATTAATGTTATTTTATGTTAGGTAAATAAATTGAATATTTCAATTTTCAAGTTTCGTTGGTTTTACATATTTTTCATTGGGTATATAACTTGAATTGATGTTTTATGTATGTATATGATAAAATAATGATTTTTTTTACTTTTAAATTATTTTAATTTTTCTAAATATACTTACCTATAGTGTAGGTATCTTGAATCATGTTAGGAAAACTATATCTGTTTGGGCTTTCCGTAGGAATCTGCTTCTGTGTCTTAATAACAAGAAAGAACAATTAAAATTATCGTTGTCAATAATGTGTCAATCAGTGAATTTATTTTAATACCTATTGTTATAATTTCTGAGTGACCAAGGGATCACGGATAGTCTAGTGTATTAATAAGATTAGCATAATTTTTGTATTCGGTTAATTCTAAAAGGTTTTCTTTCAGTTGAGTTTTCATAATGATAATCAATCTGTAATACATAAATAACATATGAAGTATAAAAGTACCTTAAGGTAGTAGCGAGTCTAATTATATCTTCATATGTTTTAAGCCGATGCATGATCATTGCAATTTTTTTTTAAATCAAGATGAATCAGGTTTAAATGAATTATTTTGTTCCTTTAATGAATCGAATTTAACTATTTTCTGCGATTAAATAATGTTATCTTGTTTTTATAATAAAAACAAATTGAATAATTACAGCATTTTATTTTTTGCTCAAAAAAAATATTAAAACTTTGTAAAGTTTGTTAAATTGATCCTATTGAAGTTGGAAAAGTAGTTGAGATGAGGAAAATGAGAGTTTAATGGTATAATAGGATTAATTCCTTAAAAACCGCACACTGGGAGGGTTATCAATCTCAGTTAGATATGAAACGATCTTTAATTTAAGGCTTGAAATCACATTAAAATCTTATTAAAACCTTCACCGAATCTAAGCTTAACCAACATTAAAAGTCAATTAGAAATGAAAAAAAAAATGGTAGGGCAATTTATTGTTATGAAGTGCATGGAACAAGTTGAGATACTCCAATGCCTTCTTAAGAGCTACTTAATCTCAGTAATTTTGTGTGAAGCTTTGTTTCCAACTAGATATTCCCTTAACAAAAGATCTTTTGACCTTACTTATTGAATGAATAACATCAACAATTTTCTTCTACTGTTTATAAGTTTAGAGAAACAATACGTTTAGTCTACATGTAGTAATTACAGTTTTGTGTTTTATTCAAAAAATTTATTTTTAGTATATATTTGATTACTACATTCATGAGTTCTTTTGAGAGGGAGTAGGTTTAGTGCATAAGTAATTACAACAATCATTGATTTTATTAAGAAGCAATGTGTTTAATAGTGTTTAATAGAAACACATAGTGTTCCTTGTTTTTAAGGCATGGAAACAGGTTCTTATATGGCCCAAGGTTTTTGCTATATTATTCTTAACATGATTCAAGATGTATATGCAGTAAGTAAAAAAATCATATATTTTATCATATAAATAAATAAAACATCAATTCAAATTATATACTTGAAAGTTATAACTATCAAAATATATAAATTATATTTTGATAGTTATAAATATAATATTTATTATATTAATTAAAGTTATATATTTGAAACCAACAGAAGTTGAGATATTCAATTTATTTATCCAACATAAAATAACATTAATGAAAGGAATGTGCCTTTTATAATATTACTTTAAAACATTTGTATTTTATCTGGCAGTTATGTTCAAGTTTGATTATAAAATGATCTATTTTCGACTTCTAATCTAAAGTTTATTAGATATTTCTTACATTTACTTATAATACATTTGCATTACTGCTATCGGCGAGCACGCAAGCCTTTGGCTTACTCTTCTTTTGCTTTATTACCAGTGTTTATATTTGGCAAATTTTAAATTTTTTTTGTTACATTTATTTTAAATATATTTGTGCTGCAGTCATCGACGAGCACACAAGCCACTGGGCTACCCTGGCTCCATACCTGTACATTATTACCAGTGTTTATACTGCGCAAATAATAAATTTTAAAAAAAAATGTTTTTGTTACATTTGTATATAATACATTTGCAATAATGTCATCGGTGAGCACGCAAGACACTTGCTACCCTTGGTTCCAATTTTGGGAATATAGTGATAATTATCTATTATTTAACATTATTCAGGTAATAAATAATATATATTATAATTTCAGATCTCTATCTTTACAAACAAACAAGCAAAGAAACTCACCAACTTTATACATAGAGATTACATACTTGGTTTCCCCAAGTCCATGGGTTTCATTGAGAAAAACTAAAATAGACTGGGCCTGAACTCCTGAAATCATTAAGGTTTTATGGATCTGGAAATGTGAGATTAGCTGTTTTATGGGAATGTAGCTAAAAAAAAAAAAAATTATTCGCTTGTGTGGTAAACCGTCAACATTAGCCATGAAAGTTTTTATCAAGGGTCTCTGCTCTAGGCAACGGGTGTTTTGAAAGCACAACCTGCACTTGGTCTCCGATCTTCATTGCTCAATCATAAACCTGTTTGCTTCATAAAGCGTAGACATTATGAAGCAAAACCTCTTCAACCTGTACAACCTCTTCACCTTGATTTAGGTCCAGTACTGATCTCGTATGTATAAACCTACGATATACCCAGGCCCATGAACGAAACACTTTTAAGCGTACCACCTAATGGTTCCACAGAGAAAAGTGAGTACTAACTGGTAGCCTATAGTTATATTTGAAATTCACACAAATTATGCATTCTTATTTGAATTTCTGGACGACAGAAATCATCATGTATTCTGTCTTTCTACTGTGTGGTTGGAACAGCAACCAAAAATTTCAAGAAATTTTATGTATCCTACCAAAATTGAACACAACTTCGTGTAGCTATGTTAGAAGGTCATAAAATTATTAAGACACCTAACATCTGCTTGATTAGATGACTGTTTTACATGATTAGGTGGCCTACAATGATGTAGTATCTCTCAGTGCGTGAAAAAGATTGGCAGGAGAAAGAGATCCCTGGCGTCATGAAATCATTGGAATTTAGAGTACCCTGCAAGAACAGTAGTCATGAACGTCTTTGTTCCTTTTGTAGTTATATGTACAATAGCTGTATGCGCGTGATGTAGTCGTGGAAGCCCACTTCTGCGAGGTTAGCCTCGGTTAGCATACTAAAAAATTTGATCAAAACCTAAATTAGCAGCTATATGGTAAAAGGAGTTAAAATTAACACGTTGTCACGATTAATTTTTAGTTTTTAACTAGATAACCTTATAAAATGATTTTATGGTCTGATATTTTTTCTATTGGGTGATCCAAAGGCTACATCCAGAAAACAATAATAAATTCCACAAATCTTATAAAAATGCATTGGAACTTTAAACAGCTGTGGTTGAAGGGTAAAAATGTTTAGTACAGAGTGATATCCGTTTGATGATAATACCCGATAACGTGAGCCAAAGATTCCGTGATCACTTCGCCTTCTATAATTAGCGACCATTCGTGACTATTGAGATCAGTTAAAAGATGTTGGCAGATTAGAGAGGCATTACACCCAACCAGCAAAAAGGTATTTCTCTTAATACCAGTCGAGTTATACGTCTCATTCTTCTGTAGACAAATTATCTAGACAGTAAAATCTCCTTGCATGTTCATGTTCACTGGATCTTTTTCAGCAGTCATGTAAAAAAAAATCAGGCAGCCATATTAAAATAATGTTGATTTAATTAGAAAATTAAAAAGCGTCAACGTGAATAAAAAATTATAGATTGATCAGTTTTGATGTGAAGTCCCTTTTTACCAATGTACCTGTAACTGGACTTTTAAGCTTATTCCAGGAGGAATTAATTAATTATTCTCTTCCCCTTCCATTTACCGTTGTAATAGATTTAATTAAGGTATGTGTAGTAGACTGTCATTTTCAGTTTGAATATAATTTTTATATACAAAAATTTGGGTTTGCAATGGGTAACTGCTTATACCTCTTCCTCAGTAATTTTACATGGAATTTTTTGAAAGTAAAATGTTAAGCTCAATTTTGCCTAGACATGCTAAATGGTATAGATATGTTGACGATATACTATGCATCTGTCCTAATTCTATAAATAAACATGCTTTCCTAATAAAATTAAATTCATTAGTGCCGACAATCAAGTTCACAATGGAAGAAGATGAAAGAGGTAATTTGACCTTCTTAGATGTCCTTATCCATAGGTTACCCAAAGAGTTACGCTTTAGTGTATATAGAAAATATATAGTATATAGTAAAATCATATATAGTGCATATGTTCACTTTTTTTCATCCTATCCAAAAATGTTAAAATTTCTGTTTTTAGAAATATGTTTTGGAGGGCGTTAAGAGTATGCTCTCCTGAATTCCTTAATGAAGAGATTAACAACATTAGGTCAGTTGCCCTATCATTAAAATACCCCTCCTCTTATATCGATTTAGCTTTGAAGGGTGCTAAAAAAACTTTCTCTAATAATTCAACAAAGCCCCGTTCATTGTCAAATTCTATAATTTTACCATATCATGATTCATTGAATCTCCTTCCGATGCTTGCCAAACAAGTTGATTTTGATATAGCGTTTTCTCATCGTAATAAGGTGGGCAATATGTTAATAAAAAACTCTCGCAGGGAATTGGAGTCCGGTGGTATTTATAAAATTCCGAGCAAAAATTGTCATAAAATTATATTGGTCAAACTGGTAAATCATTAAAGACATGTGTAAAACAACACCAATACAACGTAAGCAGACAGTAAAAAAGTAGTGCCTTATTCTTGCATATAAATAATGAAAATCATCATATTGATTGGACAGGAGCTAAATTTATTACTTATGAAAAATCGATGTTGTTTAGAAATATTATTGAATCGTCTCTAATTAAATTTAATAGATCAAATATTATAAACATTAGTAACGGTTTCTTCAAACTTGATACTTTCGTCACGAGGGCAATAGCCTCTTCTAAGAGGGTTAACAGCTAGCGGATAGTTTTTTACACTTTCTTAATGTACTCCTTTGTTTCCCCAAACATCCCTTTCTGAACATTCGTCCTTTCCTGCACTTTCACCCTTTTAAAATACCACTCTTCCCTCCCACTCTTCTCAACTCCTCACCAGATGTTTTCTGCATCTAGTGTTCAGTTGGGTTTTTGACTCTGACGAATACCGCTTGTTACGGTTGAAAGATCTTAATCTTGTTCTCAATATATTTGTAGTTTGATCATTGATTGTTATTTCACGTGTTTATGTGAAATCCTTTTATCATATATGATTATAGAATACAATATTTTTTTGTTTCTAAGCTGTGAGTTTTATTTAAAATTCAAATTCACTAAAGTATATATCTAAATTTACTGAGAATAAGCAAGTTTTTCATTACAGTTACTTAAAAAGATGGAATTATTTCTTTCCTATATTATGTGTAATAATAATTAATTATTACACCTGACATAGGATTGTAAACTTTAACTCTAGTATTTTAACTTCTACACCGTCCGTAATAAAAATTATAAATTCAGGAAGTTATTTTAACATTTTGTGAAACTAATAGCCGTTCCAACGCAGTTCAATTTAAATGTTTTCAATCTTTGTATATTTTTAACTGTATTGTACATATACCAAGTAACTGTTGACGCAAAAAAGTATAATTCTGCTCAGAAAGTTAAAGCTTAAATTGCTATTTTAGATTGAAATAATCAAAGAAGGTTGCTTGCTTCTTTTTCTCAGTAGCCTTGAGACAAGTTTACTTAAGTTTGAGTGAAGAATTATTGATGAAATTAACCATTAAAATGATGTTAAAAAATGTATCAATTTGAATTTGTATCTTTAGATAAACCCCATTGTTTTATAATATCTTAATGGATGTTAATCCTTATCTTCAGAATAATATTATCAACAACGAAATCTTTAAAGAAAACCTGCCTGGACTATGTATATTCAACAGCTTATTTGTTTTTAATACCATCCCAGGATTTCAGCTTAAGTCATACTTACAGCTACTGTGATGGTAATATCATCAGATCAAACCGTAATTTTTCTGTTACCAAAGCGTCTTCCATTCCTCAATATTTCTGCTTAGTGCTATCGTTTCCTGATTTATAATTGTAATCTGACATTGAATATTTAAACTTCTCTTATACTCTGTATCTCTTATCTGAAAATACAGTCTTTCACATTTTTGGTATAAGTTAGGTCAACTCCCCTTAATAAACCTACAGTAGCCTCATCGACCTTTCTTTCAGCTGGACTAGATATAAATAGGTTTCTTGGAAATCTCTTGGTCCTCTTTTCAGTTATCCCCCAACCCTTAGCATTTTTATTTTCTTTTCTCAAAGTTTGAAATATCAGAGTTTGGAGTTTGGAAAAATCTAAACTAGGTGGTGTCACAAACGTGTGATCTTGCATGTGCTCTTTCATGAAACGGCCACTCCAACTGAACCTAACCTTATCTCTAGTATGAATTATAAGCATTTTATTTTAAGACAGATTTCTTTAATATTTTCAATAAAGAAATGAATTATTCAATAAATAAATTGTAAAGTTATACAATGCATTGAATATTTTAATTTTATAGTTGTTCACTGTTTGAAACAAATACAGCCATCTGGAAATATTAATTGATAAAATAGTCGGTTCTCTGAAATTTAACCGTCTAAAAAGAGCCAGTTATATAACTTCGAAATCTTCTTGAACAAAAACTTTAGAGGCTAAAAAGTTATGAGAAAAATCACAATCTATCATTTCTCTTGTTATTTTGTTTAAAAACTTTTGTTTGAATGAAATATGAATCAAGAACTCATTGACTTGAAAAGTATTAGACCTTTAAACTTTTCCTTCAGTTAGAAAACTGAAATACGATGTATCAGGCTACTGACAAAAATTATTATCAAATATTTCGTATTGGGTCATTTTTTCACCATTTTGAGCTGGAAAAAATTAAGGAAAAATGTTGCACAGGATAAAGCAGTGATAAAAATTACACTATCCTCACTATAAATTATAAGATTAAACTTCATAATCTAAAAAAAGCGGTTACAATTATTAAAAAGGAGTTACTAAAAACATACAAACAGTTATTATTGCATGTAAAATAATTATTCTGCAGTATGTTTTTCCATATTGTTTAACAGAGATTTAGGACTGATTTGTGATCAGCAGTTGAATATTAATTTTAAGTTCCCGAAAATTAAATAAAAAGTTACAATTGATTAATAATTATATATTTGCGCTTTTGATTAATTAATATATAATTAATCTATATATAGATTATATATATTATATATATTATATTATATTATTAATATATAATTAATAATTATATAATGCTTTTGATTGCGCTTTGAACAATGACAAACATGTAATCATTTGTGAATACTGTACTGAATTTATAAAACAATTATACAGTTGACATATGTCATTATTACTTATACTGAGGAGAAAAAAAAGATGTGTTTAACCAAACAAACGATTAAATTCACTCTAATAGCTTAAATATTCAAATATAACTGTTTCCTTGAGACGCACTTGATAGGCTTCCTTGGCGCACCAGTGCGCTAGGGCTTATCTCGAGAGGATAACTGAGGATACTCTACATACCTTTCAGGATAACTTCTTTCCTCAGGATAACATTAGTCTTGATTCAAAATATCATACGAATTTAGCATCCCTTGCACAACTAAGTAACCAACATGTTTAGTCAAAATTTAAAATAATTAAATAATGAAATAAGTCATTACGAAAAAAAAAACAATTTTCTGGATTCTAACGTAGTGCAATCACTTATTATGTGGTATTTACTCATTGTAGGGTAAAAAGCTAATGAAATGGTCTCCACATATAAAAATTTAAAGGTATAAACAACGCGTTTCGAACACGTAGTGTTCTTCCTCAGTCATTAACTAAGGCCGATTAACTCAGTTGTACCACAGACACTCACCCTTAGTTAATGTCTGAGGAAGAACACTATACGTGTTCGAAACGCGCAGTTTATACCATTAAATTTTTATATATGTGCTTTTTACCCTACAGTTTTCTGTAAGTTTGTTTTATAAATTTTTCATTATAAATAAATACTAAAAAGCAATTATTGTACAACTAATGAATATATGAAAGCATTTATTATATTTATGCAACCATTATCTTGTGGTGAAATAAAAAAAATGTTTTTTACACTAATAAGTTACAAAATAAATAACATTTCGTTACAAAATAACAATAATACCTGAAAAAATAAATGAAAAACAGAATCCTAGTAAGAATGATAATCAAATCAATCAGTTATTAAGAAGAGTAGAGCAATCAAAGATGGTATATTGATTTTTATTTTATCTTTTTATCAGAAAATCAGAAAAATAACAATCAAATCTGTTAAAAAGAATAAAAATATCATTAGTGTGTATCAATACCAGACAAACTTATTATATCTAGTGTTTAGTATGTTTATTATTTCATTGACCGACAAAGGCAACGGACACATAGACAAATTTAATATGAAACCAGTTGACTAATGATAATATATATTTACAATAAATGAATTTCAAGGGATCTTAAAAAAAAAATTATACATTTAATTAAACTTAACAAGATAAAAAAAAGGACTTAATAAAAAATTAAATATCAGGCAATAAGGAATAATTTATAAACAAAAAATGGTTGAATATTTTTTTTTATTTATAAAATCTAAAGGTTTTCTTAATTGATTCAAGAAGGAAGCTTGAAAATAGGACTGAGCTAAATCCCTTATAATCCGGGTCCCTTCTTGTAAGACTTCATGACCCAACCTACTTTCCTTTTCTTACCTTCTTCTTCTTAATATATTTCAAACTTATAGAACATATGCATACGAAATATTGATTAAATTATACATTCATAAATATGTTTTTAACGCAGTTTATATTGAAAATAAGTTTTTGTAATTTTTTTTTACAGATATGAAATATATTATAACAAAATATTACTTTAATGTAACATATCAAAATTCTACTCATTCAATCAAATATGATATCCAGCTGATGTACTGTTTTAGTTATATTTAAGAATCTCTCTCTCTCTCTCTCTCTCTCTCTCTCTCTCTCTCTCTCTCTATATATATATATATATATATATATATATATATATATATATATAATATATATATATATTATATATATATATATATATATATTGGTATAAAGAGGCAGCAGATCTTCTTTTAAACAGGTATCATTAAAATGAACGTCAGTCTCGGCATTCACGATCTTAAGACTGAGAGATTCGATCCTACGAACTAACTTCCTGCTAACAGGATTCAACTGGAAAAGGAGTTGGCCAAGTGACATGTTAAATTAAAATCGATGACTCATGCTTAGTCATTGTTATAAATAGATTAAAAGGATAGTACAGGTTAATATAAAGAGAAGGTCAAAGGTCAATAATGAACAAGAAACAAGCGGTTAGAATAAAAGAGTTGAAAGGTCAACGGTATAACTGGACTAATATTCTCTATTAGATATTGTCTAATTAGATAATAGTCTATGGAAAACTATGTAAAATGTTGATGCACGTTATTTAACAATATATGTTTGAATAAAGAACTGCTAACTTTTACAAATATATGACTTAATAAAGGTTTGGATCGATAGAGATAAAATATTTATCAGGAATAGCTCCGTTTTCCTGGTACAAATAAAACTAAATAAAGCAAAATATGATTGATTTTATAACAATCAAAAATTATAGAAATTAAAAAAAAAATGCTAGTTACAAGTCATATAAAATTGCAAAAGAAAATATTCTTGACAAAAACGTTTCAAAAGTATAATACATAGGAATTGAAAAACAATGAAATATAATAGAACTTTAAAGTGAATAAGGTTTGGAATAGAAACTTTAACACAACTGTCAGCATCATTTGTTACTGACAGTTGTTAACAAAAAGGATGCCAAACAAATCACTAAGTTTTAATCAACAATATTAAATTATCTTAACAGATACGGACAAGCAAAACTTAATTAACTTAAGACACTGGAATAGAACTATTGAAAGAACGAACATCAGTTCAATTGTTAGGGAATAACTGATCCTTATTAATATAGCATTTTCAAAGTTTTTTTTCTTGTTAATCTTGTTTTTTTCATGTTGCATAGCTATAATTTAATAAAACTAAAATTATGATCTTCATTGATACTATGGGTTACCAGTAAACCTATCTGAATGTTATTCTTACTTTTTGAGTATAAATATGTGAACAACTTCATTTCTAATCAAAACCTCCACATAATAATTTTTTCTAAAAAAATATAAGATTATACAATATACAAGATTAATTTATAATTATTTCCAAATTATTGCATGATATTTGTAATCAAAGTATATAATCATTTTTTTTTACAGTTAAGAGTTTACGCAGGTCACTTTTGAATACTACTTAAATTGTAACAAACCCTGAACAGATAGTGTTTCATCCAAACATTTTATCCTGTATCATTATTTGTTCTTTTTGGTGGAATTTGACTGCTTTCAATATTTAAACTATTATTTATGAATTAAATTTACTGTGTGTAAATAAAATTGTAATTGATAGAAAAATTAATCTCAAATTCTTTTTGTATCAAAAGCATGGACCGCTGTTTTCAACTACATTTATCATTAAATGTTGAGGCCAGTTCAATTTTTGTTTCAAGCTTTGAAAAGTAAAGCAATTAACAATTAATCCAGTATTACTAGACTCAACAGTATAACAGTTTTTACGCAGTTCTTGCTATTATTATAACTTTTATATCATTATATATATATATATATATATATATATATACTTTTTTCGTTGGAAATACGATCCAAAACGGACAAATATAGTTCAATATATACAAAGAAACATAGACAAATCAAACTAATTGTATCCAACCGTCTCTGAACCAGTGCGCTTGGTTTCCCTGCTCTTATCTCTCCTGAAGACGGTTCAAACCGAAAATTAGAGACTGTAAGTGTGTGTTTTGATTTCTCTATGTTTCTTTGTCTATATTGAACTATATATATATATTTATTGTTAAATAACGCCCCATATTTGGCTTGTATCTGTTTCTTACACAATTTCTCCAGTTCCCAGAATTCCTTTCTCATCTCTTCAATTAAACTATAAAGCTTCTCACCAATATTGTTAGTCGACATGTTTCGAATGTACCACATTCATCATCAGGATAATAATGAGAATAATAGTAGGATTGTTAGTTTATATATATATTTTATATATCAAGAATTTATATATATATATATATATTATATATATATATATATGGGTGGATTACTATTAGAATGTTCACAGGACATTGCCCTGGATCACGGGGCATTATGGGGGATTAACGTAGGGTGGTTGGACTCACCTACTACCGGACGAGGAAGGAATTCCGGAAACTCGAGAATTGTGTAAGAAACAGATACAAGCTAAATATGGGGCGTTATTTAATAATATATGTTTAAATCAAGGACTGCTTCCAACTTTTATAAATATATATATATATATCCTCAAACCTCAGGGTACAAACCCTCAAACAAATCGACGAGTCTAATTCCCATGTTACACTTAGAGCTTCCGAAGAGCCATTGATATGTATCCTTGTGGCTTGCTCTCCTCCTGGTCTTAACCTCTACCGTTGATTATTATTTTGATTAATATTATTTTTTTCCTTAATTGTTAATACTTTTTCTTTTTTAATTTTATTTACATTCTTATTGTTATCTTCATTACTATTTCGTATTATATATTTTTTTATCTTGTTTTATAAATAAATATTCGAGAAATTGATATTTTTCCCCTCCTCCGCTGGGGGGCAGCATTGAGGTGGTTCCACGAGTTACTCTGGAGGCCAGTAGCAGTTTGCTTCCTGATGACGACGGATGACGAAATATCGAAGTGAGTTCTGTAGTGACTTTCTGTGTTCTTTCCTATGTGTTAAAGTTTTTATACATACATATACATATATATGAGTCGTTATCTCCCTTTCGAGCGATTCACATCTATTCCTGATGACTAGGACATCGAAATATAGTGGTGAGTTCAGTGATTTCTTTTCCGTGTGTTCTTTTGAAAATTCTAGTTTATATATATCATACAATTTAGAAAAAAATCATAGAGAATTTAAAAACTCCCACTCTTTTCATCAAATAGATATATAAATATGTATAATAAAAGTTTTCAGGAATAGGTCAGTTGTTTAGGTTCAAATTTAGGTTCAACGAGAGTTAAACCCTATTTGTTAACGTTTTGGTTTTTATTTAAAACCTTTTTCATAGGCCTATAAAACAGAGGAAAATAAGAATTATTTCTTATTTTTCCTCTGTTTTATAGGTCTATGAAAAAAGTTTTAAATAAAGACTGAAACGTTAGTAATGAGAGTTTAATTTGACCCTAAAGAACTGACCGAGTACTGATAATTTTTTATTTTAGTTCTACTTTACGGTATACAGTTTTATTAACATTAATAATATATATATAATGTATAATATAACATATATAATATTATATATATATATATATTGGAAGCAGACCTTCATTCATATATGTTTCATTAAATACCTTGCGCATTTTTAATCTAGCCCGTTTTTGCACAACTTTTTTAATTTTCTAATTTTGGTGAATTGGTGTATATTTTACCTAAAAGATGGAAAAATTATATTAGAAAATTAGAAAAGTTGTGGAAAAAATGGACTAGATTAAAAATAAGCAAGGCATTTAATGAAACACACTCACTCACACACACACACACACACACACACACACACACACACACACACACACACACACACACACACACACACACACACACACACACACACACACATATATATATCTATATATATATATATAGATATATATGAGTAGCAGTATATTGAGTAGCAGTTTGCTCCTCAACGCGAGTACTTCGCACTTCTTCCCGATGACGACGGATGTCGAAATATCGAAGTGAGTTCTGTAGTGTCTTTCTGTGTTCTTTTCTATGTGTTAAAGTGTGTATATATATATGTATATATATATATATTTCGCGCTCCGTTCTTCGACGTGGGGAGATCTCTCTCACTTCGTCCTCTCTTCTAGTCTACTCTCCTGATGGCGAACAACAGTTCGAAATATTGAATTCTGTAAGTGTTCTTTTTATTCTCTTTTCTGTGTCATGCTTTGTGTAATTTAAAGTTATATATATATATATATGGAAATTTCGTTGATAACATTGTTCCACACTTTGTCAATTAGCTTTCTAATTAGTTAGAAGTGAAACGTTATTTTCATTATTAGAACAACAGTGTAAGAATGTCAACACAATTTGGCTGTTTGACAAGTCATTTTTAAAACTTTGAAATTGGAATGAATGAAGAAATCTTCTTATAGAGGGCTTTTTCAATAGTTTATATGACAGGGGTGCCGTATATAAGTAAATTTATCTTAGTTACGAATGTTTTAAATGAAGGTTTGTAGGTGAAGATATAATGGTACATCCATAAATAAAAGTAGGGCGAATGAACTCAAAGAAATAGTTTCTTGTAAGTATTTTCAGAAAGTTTAAACCTAATATCCCATGTGTATAAAAGCTCTAAACCTTTTCATCGCCTTAAACTTAATTGAATTTGTTCTAGCACATTAAACGGTATGTTGATAGGTAAAGAAAAAAAAAAACAGAAATAGCATTTTTTTTTATTGCGTCAGACATTTGTTAAAGCTTTGAAAAGATAGGCAAAAAATTCGCATGAACTCTTAACTCATTCATTATCTCTCTAACGGTTCAATGACTTCACCTCTATCCCCTGGTTTCTAAGCAGAGGGATAAATTAGGAATTCTCTGAAGGCAAACAAACAATAAACTGCGCCGATTGTTGCCCAATATTTATGTTGTTACATATGAAGTTATACATTAAAATCTATTTGTTAGTGTGGCTGTGATAAAATAACATGTTTATAACTATTATAAAAACTCTTGATTGGAAGGAGTAGAAAGTACTAATTTGGATGACATATTTTCTTAATTTTTCATGTTTATACATTTTAAATTATCTTTAGAACTGGTAAGTTAGATAGTTATCTACTGGGAAGTTAAGACCAATCAGCCTCTATAACGCTTCTCAAGATAAAATATTGGATTAATTCTCACTATTCTTAATGCTATTATATTAAAATTATTGACTAAAGACATGAAATTTTAATAGTTTGTCTCTCTCGAAATAATAACTCATTAAAAATAAAGATTTATTTTATGTCCATGGTGAGCCTTCTTGATAGGGAAGTGGTAGTCATACCAAAGTACGAGTGTTTCTGGGTTTCACAGTCCCCATTAGTACATGTATTCTCGTACACCAGATTTCTTTTCTTTAAAGGAAAATATATATATATATATATATACACATAAATACCACTTAAATTTGAAAAAACGATCCAAACTGGACGCAAATCAGTTCACAAATGAAGAAAACTGACGTTTTCCTGCCGTTGTGTTTCCGGCGTGCTTGGTCGCCCATTCTCTTTTCTCCTGAAGACTGATCATCCGAAAATTTGAGTTTGTAAGAGTGTCTCTTTCTCTGTGTGCTGCTTTTCTTCATTTGTGAACTGGTATATATATAAATATATATATTAGTATAAGTGGGCAGCAAATCTTCTTGAAGACAAATGGAATTAAAGTATGCAGCAGCTTCTGCATTGACGACCTTTTTGCTGATGGCCTCGATTTTTCTCACTATCATTCGGTGATGCTGAGGCAACTTCCATATATGCTGGGCCAGAGACATTGAGAAAACCAATATCAAACAACTTTAATGAAACACAAAAACACTGGGTGGAAACAAGCTTTCGACCACACATTGGTCATCTTCAGGTTACACTACTATTTAATTAATGAATGTTAATATAATTAACTGAAAAGTAATCTTTAAAATTAAACATAACAATTTTAACAGATATAAAACAAACGATACAGCCGGTGAGAGGAAAACAAAGAGCAGGTTCCAGCAGGGTTGCAACAACATACAGGTTTGCCCCTCAATTGCTGTCAACCCTACTGGGCTCTAACTCTCTAACAAATTTAAAGCTATTATCGAAAGTAGTGCTGCTTGGGATCACATTGAGGTCATAATTTTGAATGTTGAGGTTGGGGTTGACATCTTTGATATAAAGGGCTTCCAGGATAGTTAATCTATCTTTGTCGTTATTATAATGAAGTACCGAAGTTCCATCCACTAACATACCCCTGGTGAGTTTAATCCCATGGGCATGTTTTTTGGGGGCTCCTGTTGAGAGATGCATGGTCAGACGCCTTGAGAGCTTCGTAGCCGTCATTCCAATATACCTCGAATTCAGGGTTGCACACTCTCCTGTTGAACAAGCGTACTGGTATACAAGGTGACTGCGTTGATGCTCCGGGGTGTCGACTTTCGGTTTATTTGAAAGCACAAGGTCACTGGTCTTCTTATTCTTATAATATATTCTTAACTGTAATCTATCTATTTCTTTGGTTGGCTTTACGTTATCCTTTATTAACTTGTGGAGGGCTCTTTCATCTTGTTTGTATTCATTGTGCATATATGCACGGTAGTAGATGGTAAGTGACTCACCAGGGGCTGGAGGCTCTACATTACTGGTATACCATTTATCTAGGAACGACTTTATTGCCTTCATTACTTCAGCGTTGGAGTATCCATTGTTAATTAGTACCTGCGTTGAGTTTTCGATCTCTTGGTGTACTAGGGTCCAATCACTCTAGCCCCTGGTGAGTCACTTAATTAATTAAATAGTAGTGTAACCTGAAGATGACCAATGTGTGGTCAAAAGCTTGTTTCCACCCAGTGTTTTTGTGTTTCATTAAAGTTGTTTGATATTGGTTTTCTCAATGTCTCTGGCCCATCATATATGGAAGTTGCCTCAGCATCACCGAATGATAGTGAGAAAAATCGAGGCCATCAGCAAAAAGGTCGTCAATGCAGAAGCTGCTGCATACTTTAAATATATATATATATATATATATATATATATATATATATATATATATATATATACCAATTAAAATAAGCAGTGACACATAAACAGAAACACAACAAAGACTCACTTTTCAATATTTCGACCGTAATGGCGGTCGTCCTCAGGAGAAGAAGTGAATTGACGGAGGGACGACAGTCAACTGAAGAACTCACTGGGTGAGGGCTAAAGCAGTGCTGCCGCAAAGGAGACAAATAAAAAAGGAACTAGGAAGTTGAGAGCAAAAATAAAAAAAAAAATGTTTTTGAAAGGTAGAAAAAGGTTAAGAAAAGAAAAAATAAAGAAAATATATAGAACAATTAAAAATAAAAAAAAAAAAAAATTAAAAAAATAAAAAATAAATAAATAAATAAAAAAAATCTGGAGTGGCCTACACTCTACTTTACTATAAGTAACTTAATGTCAAATTTCTTGAGTATATAAAACATAACGTCTCATTTAAGCATAACGTAAACATCTAAATGGGATATAATTATTAGCCTGTCATTCCTGAGGTAGTACAGATAGTGATTGAAGGACATATCAATTTATAAGCTTATTTTTGTACATCACAAATAATTTATTATTTGCAAATAATTTCATTAGTATAACTACAGCAGTAATAACATTTTTGAAAAACCAAAGTGAACATTTCTTGAAACGAAATAGTATCCTACAAGAGAACATGGCTATTGTTCAAATAGCCAGTAGATTTCTTACATCGTTTACTTGACATCCTTCTACATTGAATATTAATATAAAATTTTCAAATTTGAAACAGTAAAATACTCTTTTTTTCTCTGAAAAACTTCTTAAACAGCGAAGAAAATGTTGTTTTAAGGTGATTTGTTAATTAAAGATGTACGATAATTACAGTTATTAATCTCTAAACGAAAGATTTCAATTTTGAATTATCTTTTACATTTTTGGTTTTTAACAGAATTATTATACTGGGAATTTTATGGCTTCTTAGTATTTAATAAGATCATTTTCCTTCCCCTTTGTCAAATAACATATATACGAATTTTTTTTTAATGAGTGTTATCATTTACCTGCACAATATTATTCCTCTTACATCTCTTATAAGTCAATAATATATTTTCATTTTTCCATTAGAAACATCAATTTTATCTCAGTGGATTCGCTCAAAAAATTTCTAAGTCAATGTAAACAATGTAAAAAAATACAAAAAATTCGACAAGTATAGCAGGTGATCTGTTAGTCTAGAATAAACAAACAGTTTTTATATCGTTATTGCTCTTTCCCGTAATTGAAACTTCATGAATTTTTTTTTGTGAATTGCTAATTTTTTGTTCCATTTTTGGTCAAATTTTCATTTTTTTTAACGATCCGTTTAGCGTCAAAAAATCATTTTCTGAAAACACAAATCGTACTGTAACGCCCCTTTAGCGAATGTAATTTTAGAAAAAAATATCCCAACTCATTCTCCATATAATGTTCTATTTGTAGGCATAGTTTCATTCTTGTCCGTCAAACAGTATGGCTTGTATCGCTCTCACAAGGTTTGATATTGAATTAGAAGTCAAAATTTTTACATTTTATTGAAAAAAAAAATATTTCCTGTTGTCCTTAAATTCTGAATATATTTTTCGTTTGTTGCATTTGTAACTTCAAAGATTATGTCAAAATTTCAAAACTCTAGGGTTATCAGTTTAGGAGAAATAAATGTTTTAAAAAAACGGTTTTTGGCAAAAAAAGTGACTTTCCCATCATGCATAATTCTTCCCAAACAATAGGGATCTTCGTCTAAATGGGGCCCATTTTTGTGTAAAATATCAACTTGATCCATCAAAGATTCTGGACCGTAGCGTGGTAACAAGCAATGCTAACACACGCACCCACCCACGCACCCACCCACCCACCCACCCACCCACCCACCCACACACACACAGACATCATCGTAAAAACGTCATAAAACGATTTCTGGTACCTCAAAACATGTAATTCCGTCAAAATGTCGAAATCGAATTTTTTCACGATCACTATACTTTACTTATAGTAAAGTAAAAAATTAAAAAATAAATAAAAATAAATAAAATAAAAAATAAATAAATAAAAATTTTAATTTTTTTTTATTTTTTTAATTTTTTTTTTGTTATTTTTAATTGTTCTATATATTTTCTTTATTTTTTCTTTTCTTAACCTTTTTCTACCTTTCAAAAACATTTTTTTTTTTTTTTTGCTCTCGACTTCCTAGTTCCTTTTTTATTTGTCTCCTTTGCGGAAGCACTGCTTTAGCCCTCACCCAGTGAGTTCTTCAGTTGACTGTCGTCCCTCCGTCAATTCACTTCTTCTCCTGAGGACGACCGCCATTACGGTCGAAATATTGAAAAGTGAGTCTTTGTTGTGTTTCTGTTTATGTGTCACTGCTTATTTTAATTGTTATTTGTCCTGCCGGACCGTTTTTCGTTTATCATGGTATATATATATATATATGTAGCTTTAACAAGTGCATGCCGAAAGGAAAGAATAACAGATTTTAATTGAGGAAAACGATAGGAAAACTAAAGAAATTTAGTACGCGTGGCATCCATGAATGAATAATAATCAAAATAACACTTGATATAATAGAATAAAATATGATACATATATATATATTTTATATATATATATATAAAATATCTATACATATATATATATATATATATATATATAAATTTCCTTACTTGCCGGGTTACTTGCCGTTGCACCTACAACGTGCTTGGTCTCCCATTCTCTTTTCTTCTGAAGACGGATTACCCGAAAATTTGAGTCTGTAAGTGTGTTTTCCTACTTTGTGTGTTGCTCTTTGTTAATCTCGAACTCGTATATATATAAATTTATATACATACATCATATATATATATATATATATATATATATATATATGGTTCATGGTATTGCTATATATTTTCTATGCTCTAAACTTGTTTAATGATAATTATATGACAAACACTTGATGATTTTCTAAAACAATTAATTTTAAACTATTTTGCAAGAGAAAACAAAGGGATTTGGAGAAAACAGTGGAGATGCTGTAGTTGATGGGATCTCACCGAAGTAGTCCACCGCAGAATTAAACCCTGTTGATTAATGCCTCACTGTCATCAAACGCTCTTGAAGATTTATATCTATAAATGATGAGAGAATCAAGGCATTGATTTAAAGGGTCCTTTAATACGCCAGCCAGAAAACGGCAAAGTTCATTAAAATATCAAAAAGATCGCAGCATGTATCATCCAAATTGCTATGATTTATAGATGAAACATGGAAACGAAAAATTGGGCATTTAAAATGACATCTCTTATAAGTGATTCATTTAACATACCGTAAAGTCCGGCGTATAAGACCCCTTTTCATAACCAAAATTTAGTTTCAAACTTGAGGGGGGTCTTATACGCCGAGGTAGAAAATCATAACTCAATAAAATAATCTAAATTAAATTAAAATTTGGCATACAATTATTTAATTTTTTTCATACAAAGGGTATTATTTAAAGTATATATTTTTATTAGTAATTTGAAGGTAATTTCAATTTATTCATAATACTATCATACAACAGCGATACACGTCAGTTCTACCATCGGATGACGAGGGCCCATATGATGACTTTTTAACAGAGGTAGATGAAGTGCTCGTAAATTAATTAAATGAATTAGACTCACAGGAAGAAGATTTTGCTGGACTTGATGAATAAAGTTTTTAATTTTAAACTTTTTGTTGTTTTGATGAATAAATTTTATTACCTAAATAGTCTTTTTATTTCTTGTAATGCATTTTATTATATTTATACACAAAATATGTTTCTTACGAATAAGTATGCATACTGATATTTTATATGAGGGGTCTTATACGGCGAGGATATGCTAAATCCTAGTTTTTGCTTTATAATTTAAGGGGGGTCTTATACGCCGGACTTTACGGTAATCAATAAGTGATCGTTGGAACTCATTTTAATGTAATAACTTGTTCTTGATAATACAAATGAAATAACTTTTACTTTAATTCATAGTTGTGCAATCTGTAATTGTATGGTATTTTACTTATCCTGGGGTAAGTGAATAAAACAAAGTCTCAACACAAAACCTGTACAATAAGAATTATAAATTAAAAGTTACAAAAATAAACCAAAATTATATACAAAAAAATGAAAAAAAAATTAAAAATGAATGACATACCCAATGGAAGGAGTGAAGGACGAAATAGTCTAACTGAAGGAATTAGGTCCTGTGAGATAGAATGGGGAACGGTAGTTAAAAGATAAGATGACAAAGAAGTTGGGTATGGTTGCAAACAGTGATGTGATAGACTATAAAGCAGGCCAGAAAAAACTATCTTGAGGAATGAGTCCTTTTTTTTTTGTTCGATTAATCATGTTGCTCTACGTTGCTTCTTATGAGGTCACAACAACATTTTTACCGCACGAGAAAAAAAAAAATTTTACGTAACTCAATTGTGGAATTATAATAAAAGTTATAATAGATAATACTGAACTCAAAACTGAAGAATTATGATACATTTTGATTTATTTAAAGACGTATCGGTCTTAGGTATTGTACTAGAGCTTACGAGGAACAAATACTTTCCGAATTTGAATACCTTTTGAGGACAATTCATTTAATACGTTATTATATATATTTTCTTCTGGTAATAGAATGGAATTCAACATCACTTTATTAAAGTTGTTTATTGAATTTACTTAGTAATTATAAAGTTTTAATCTTTGTAAATTTATGAACCATAAAGACTTTTGCAATTTCTTAGAATGTTATACTTTAGTGAAGGCATTTGTTTTAAAAGTAAATTGCGGAGTCGTGATAGAAGATATACTTTATATTCGAAATAGGTAAAACCGTCATATCTCGAAAGATGATCATGGAGTCGTTGGAGCGCCTTCCGATGTTGTCCATCTTCGATCGTAATAAACCTACTCCAGAGTAGGAGTACGTTGATTGTGATCGAAGAGGAACAACGTCGGAAAGCGCTCCAACGACTCCAGGATCGTCTTACGAGGTATGACGGTTTTACCTATTTCGAATATAAATCATTCTAACCTCAGTGGTATTAACAATATGCATGTAGAAGATATACTGTTTAGCTGTTCATTAGAACAAAATGGAAAAAAACAGTATGAAGCTCTTCAAAAGTTTTTTTGGACTGTAAGGTTGTTCGAGTTATTTTGACATAATACTACAGTTTTTTTGCATGCTTTTGCCTATCACATTTGGCTAGGGTTTGTGTGTGTGTGTGTGTGTGTGTGTGTGTGTGTGTGTGTGTGTGTGTGTGTGTGCGTGCGCGCGCGCGTGTGTGTGTGTGTGTGTGTGCTCTGAGTAGTTGCCACAAAGTAATTTTATTTTCTGAACTTTTACATCCTGATAGTGGGATCCATGAAATTCAAAAACATAACATGAAAACTGGATTTAAGTTCTTGAAAATTTATTTGAAAGTAAATCTGATTAAGTTGTTAAACATGATAAAAGATAAAACGTGTAAAAAAGTTTTCTTTAGTAATGTGACACATACTTCATATTTAATATCATTTTTTGAATAAACTGCTTCTATAATTGTCATTTGTGCTCTCTTTTTTCCACTGTGTACCTTTTTAGTTAGGGAAGATACGATGGTTTGCTATCGGTAATTACTGTTACTTGTTATAAACTAATATCATTTTTTTCTCACATTTCTTATCAATCAATCAATAAAATTATTTTTTTTATAATTTAATAATAAATATATAGTATAGTAATGGATTATTCATTAAGAAAAACAAAAAAGTTCTAAAGATTTCATTAATAATGCAGTGAGAATTAAATCGTTTCATTCCACACATGAAATTCTATACTTATCTATAGCATGATATATAGATGACTTGAGGGTTGAGGGCTCAGAGCTTGAATGATTTATGAGAGCATAATGAAAGCAAGAAAGGTTCATCAATGATTCCACATTCACTGACATACCTTAGCTCTAAACTTCCAGTAAAACATATCTAATCAAAACATTCCAGTTTTCATTTCATTAGCAAATATTTTGGGTTAAGATTTCTTTTAATAGTTTCAAACACGTTTTGTTCAATGATAGTCAATGAAAAAATTAATATAATGATTATATCAAAATTATAATGGTATTATATTAAGTCCTTATTACATTAATTTTTAATTAACAAAAGTGTAGTTGAGCCTAGTTTTAACAAACTTCTACTAATAATGACATTAGGTTAGGTTAAGTTGCAGTTCTAGTCTCACAACGGAAGACACATAGGTTAAACATTAGCTTTTTGTGATATCACACAATGAAGATTGTTTCTAGATTGGCAGTCCTAGGTTAGGTTATGTTAGGTTGCAGTGGCAGTCCCACAAGGGAACACACGTAGGCCAAGCATTGGTCCTTTGTGATAGCACACAATGAAGATTGAATCTATAGTGGGAGTCCTATATTTTGCCTAACTCAAATGCATTTAGAGTAGGGATCTTTAACGAGTACCTGACATCGTACAGGCTCGGGACCGACGGTTTAACATCCTTCTCCGAGGGACGACGTAATCAGATTTATTCATCTTCCGCGTGAATAAATCGAGGGCCAGGTGAGGATCGAACCCCGGTCCTATCAGTTCTGAAACAAGCACGTAACCACTGAGCTAGTCTGGCCCCCTTGGCAGTCCTAATTTTTCCTTAACTGAAGTCTATTTAGAATAGGGATCTTTAACGAGTACCTGGCATCGATGAGACCGACGGCTTAACGTCCTCTCCGAGGGACGACGTGCTCAGATTTATTCACCTACCGCATGAATAAATCGAGGGCCAGGTGAGGATTGAACCCCGGTCCTATCAGTTCAGAGGTAAGCACGTAACCACTGAGCTAGCCTGGCACCCTAGACAGTCCTAATTTTTCCTTAACTCAAGTCTATTTAGAGTAAGGACTTTAACGAGGACCTGGCATCGTTGAGACAGACAGCTTAACGTCCTCTCCTAGGGACGATGTTCTGAGATTTATTCACTTCTCACGTGAATAAATCGAGAGCCACAATGCGTATTAAACCTTGGAGCTACCAGTTCAGAGGCGAGCACGTTACCACTGAGCTAACCTGGCCCCTAATAATGACATAATACAATAATTCGATACCGTTTAATAAAACCAGAAGATAAAAATCTAATATAAAAAAGAAGAACAAAATAAAACAAATTATTAGTGAAAGCCATCCTAATTATACCAAAATGAATAATTACAATTAATGTTTACTTCATTATTCATTGAACTGATTTTAACAAAAAATATTGATTTGAAATCTCAGTAAGTTTTTATAAGAAATTCTGAAGAAGGATTGAGAGATTTTAATTCTTTATATACTATTAATTGTGTAAATATTTTAGTAAACATAATAGTTTAGGAATATTCAATATTTTGTTTTTGCAAGTTGTATTTTCTGCCTATATTATATCTCTATGTTTATATTATAATATTTTTTGCTATTTTTTTTAATGATTGATAATTTTTTTTCTGATTATAGGTAAGAGGATACTGATATCCTGAAATAATTTGGTGTTGGCTCTTGCACAAATAAGAAATGTTTTATCTGAATGCAGATATATTGTAGGCAAGTACCAGTTTACTTATATGTGTTCTCCACTTTTACAGTAATTATAACAGTTTGATTTTGTGAGTTAAAAAAAATACCTGAACATAACTGCACCGCGATAAATATATGTTGGCAATATTTTAACATGTAATGGACTATTATTATTATACTAACAAGTAACAATAAACTCAAGAATTGTCAAAATGAACACAACTGATGAACTCTACAATTAATGAAATCACAACAGGTTTAATAGAAAAAAGGAGAATTTCTTATGATTTTATTATAATATAGTTTATTGCATAATAATAATAATACACTCACCAATATTAGTAATAAGAATTGTTGGTGAGCTAATCTTCAGTCCTCACTTGTTTCCGGGGCAAGCAAAATATTTCTACCTAAAGACGAAATAGTCGAAATATAGTCGTTTGTTTTTTGATCCCTTGTAATATATATATATATATATATATACATATATATACATATATATATATATATATATTGGTATAAATAGGCAGCAGATCCTCTTTTAAACAGGTATCATTAAAATTAACCGCAGTCTCGGCATTCACGATCTTAAGACTGAGAGATTCGATCCTATGAACTAACCTCCTGCTAACAGGGTTCAACTGGAAAAGGAGTTGGCCAAGTGGCATGTTAAATTAAAATCGATGACTCATGCTTAGTCATTGCTATTAATAGATTAAAAGGATTAGTACAGGTTGATATTCAAAGTACAGAAATAGATTTAAAATAATCCTAAAGAACAATGTCAGATAATATATAGAAAATAATTATAATGTGGATATGGTAAATTATAGTTGATAAATAAGTAAAAATAAGAACATAAAAAATGTAAGGAGTTAGATGAAATTACCCTACAGCGACTATGGACGTTAACGAAACTTCATTGCCAATTCCATTTGGTGGGCAAACAAGAACACAAACAGTTGTATTACTACTGTATTTATTGTTATTAAATTTGCTCCGTTTTCTATCGATTGTTTACCGTACACACATACAATGTCTTTACATGAGTAACGACAGTATTCTACTGTCAATAAGGAATTTGAGTACTGAACTGATATATTTCTTTTAATTTACATTACGTATTAGTAATAGATATTATAACATTGCAACATTATCATATTTTATTGCTGTATTAACTAGTAAAATTGTCTTTAATATGTGTTTAATGAGGATATTTTATTGTATATAATATCATACACAGGAGTTTTGAAACTCCATCCTATATTTGGGGATTTTCGCGTTTCGCCTTTGGGGGGGATGTAAACCATGCGAATAATATAGGTCAACTGTATTGGTTATATGTATTCGTGACCTATTTAATATTTTTAATAATAATAATGCCAGTACTTATAAATATATTTGTATTCAGTGAGAATACAGAAAACCAATTTTATCAAAAGTTTTACATTGGTTGTTATTTTGCCAAAAAAAAAAAAAAAAACAGATTGTTTTACAATTAGTTTGAATAATACCTTTATAATTGAATTTAACAGCTAAGAGTTGTTTAAGCTGTTCATTTATTCATTAAATTGAATAACAATTTTAGGATTGTAGGTGAAACTAAATGCCAGAAATAACTGACCTGACTAATGGCAGAGCCAGGGTGGGATGCGCGGTTGGGCAGGGGTGGGTTCGTGATATATGCACCAGTCGAAGAATTTATCGCCTTACGAGCCAACCCAGTTTGCACAAAGTCATGCAAAAGACCGATCACTAAACTTGGCAGGTGTTAATTACACTGGCCTTTAATGTTCTTTCAAATCGCTATTTTATAATTAAACTTTCACTAATAGAGGCTAAATACTTTTTAGTTCAACTAGTAATCTGCACTGAATATAATATTGTCACTACTAGTTGAAAGCATGTTTTTGATTCCAAATCTTGTTAATAACTTAATAATTACTAGTATATAAATTTGAGTTAATTGTTAAGAGACAAATAGGATGTCATACATTTAAAAAAAAAATAAAATCATATTTTAAAAGACCTAATATTTTATCAGAGCTTTAAAATGCTCCCTGATATTAGCATTGTAGTATTATTATTATTATTGAATTTTACTGGACAGATATAAACCTAATTCCATAACATTTTATTCATCGTATGTACTTATTTTTTTTATATTTAAACAAATTTATACAGAAAAATTTGTACAGAGTTACTGGTGGTCTTTAGTCCTAATGGCTACTGCAAATTAATGCATGCTTCCAAAAATATAACTCTCAATTATTCAAGTCTAATACTTACTATAATTCTACAATATTCTATACTATACTATATATTCTATATATACTATTATATTTTATACTATAATTCAAGTTTCATTAATTCCAGTCTCAATAATTCCAGTTTAATAATTCAAGTCTTACAATTTATGTTTCAATAATTCAAGATTCAATAATACAGGTCTCAGTAATTCAATTCTTAATAATTCAAGTTGAATTAATCTGCATCTCAATGATTCAAGTATCAATAATTCATTATTTCCTGCGACCCAATTACCAAAAACAGTGATTTTAAATGATTGGTGTTTGTTTGTAACTGGAGGACCAAAATTAGTTATTTTTTTAGAGTATTTTTTTTTTCAAAATTCATTGATTACTACCAGTTTTTAACTGCCTATAAGGCAATGAAATTTCCTTGATAAGAAACATTACGCGTGCTTTCATTTAAGAAACATATAATATTATTAGTTTTTTTTGAACTCTTGAAAAGTTTGTATTACGAGGTGAGAGGCTGGAGTAGACCAGTGCTTATGTGCTGGCGTCTGAACTGATAGATCTGGTATGATCCTTAAGAAATTTAACAATACTTAAGAAATAAATATTACTTGTTAAAGTAATCTTTAAAAACAGATTCCCACTCTGGTGTTCGATTTATTTGTATGAGAAGTGAAAAACAAAACCTACCATCTCTCCTCTCAGGTTTTAAATCGGCCACCAGTTTATACGATGTAGGTAATCCTTAAAGATCTCTACTTCAAATACACTTGAGTTAGACAAGATTTAGGACTCTCAGTGTAGAATATTTATTGTGTGGTATCACGAACGGCCAATGTATGGCCAATGTGTATCCTGTCGTTGGACTGCCACTGCAATATATCCTAGGGAAAATTAGGACTCCAACGTAGAATAATCATTGCATGATAACATAACGAGCCAATCATTGGCCACACACTGATTGACTCTTTTGTCCTGTTGTTGAACGGTTCCGGCTCCCTGGATGATTTTCCTTATAAAATGTTTTTTGACCAACCCAATTCTAATTTTACTAAGAAAAAAGCAAACCTTTCAAATAACTCTCCCAAGCATAGAAATAAAAAAAAAAGAAAATTATTAGTAAATTATATCAAGTAAACTCTTCAAGGCAAAGCGGTTCGATTAAAAATTGAAAACACAAAGCAATAAGAAAATGACTTAAATTGGACATAGAAGACTGAATGACCCAAAATTAAAATATTGGAACGTAAAGTGTGATTGACTTAGCCATTCAAGTTATAAAATAAATTATTCCGAGCACAGGTGGGCACAACAGTTAGTTCTATACGTATTTCCATTTTATTACTGTATAACTTAAACGATTACTGTTGTAATCTTGTACTTAGTACACCCTGGAAGCATTGTCTATTGAATTCAGCTCACGATTGTAGATCTTTTCTAGAGCACAGATAGTGAAATCCGTGAATCTCATTGGATAGACAAAATGGCGTCCATTGCTAGGTACAATAAGTGCTATTTTGAATAACGGGGATAATGAAAAACACTTTACTGTTATCTATTAAACCTAAATTAATGACAAATTAACAAATAGAGCGCTCAGATATTGTTTGGCCATTTGTTTGTTCCATTTGTAACCTCAAAGATAATGCCAAAATTTCAAAACTCTAGAGTTATCAGTTTAGGAGAAAAAAAAGTTTTTTAAAAACGATTTTTGGCCAAAAAAGTAACTTTTCCGTCATGCATAATTCTTCCCAAACAATAGGGATCTTCTTCCCTATGAGGCCCATTTTTGTGTAAAAAATCAACTTGATCCATCAAAGATTCTGGACCGTAGCGTGGTAACAAGGAATGCTATCACACTCACCCACCCACCCACCCACACACACACAGACATCATCGAAAATACTTGATAAAACGACTTCTGGGACCTCAAAACATGTAATTCCGTCAAAATCTTGAGATCAAATTTTTTCACGATCACTATATTTTACGTATAGTAAAGTAATAATGAAGGAACTCTAATAGGTTTTGGATGATGAAATAGGTTTTATAATTGGAATAAAAATTTAGTAAACAAATATCAAAAATAGTAACAATAATCCTCATCCATATACAGTGGAACCTCTACATACGAGCTACTCTATTTACAAGAAACTCGAGATACGAGAGGTCTTTCGAGCAAAAATCTTGCTCTACATACGAGAGAAAATCGAAGTTACGAGAATTTCCAGATGTTTCCGCTAGGAACCTACTAGTCGTACTAGGAACCTATGTAGCTACTAGTCGTGCTACAGCTCTTTTTAATGACACTTGCCTTACACATTTCCGTAATATTTTGAAAGGGAGGCAGAGGCAAACCTCCTTGGATAAGTTTTTCTTCAAAAGACCTATAGAAAGTGAAAGTGTTGCGATTCCAGCTAAAAGGGCAAAAGAAAGCGAAGAAAGTAAAAACTGATACAGTAATGTTAAAAAGCAAAAAAAAGGAGAAAAAAGTGCATAAATAAATTAGTGCCGTAAAAAAATTTAGTTTTTCATAAAGTTAACTTTAATTTTAAGTGGAAGTGCTCATAATAAATGCTCATAATAAACTCGCATTTTATTTCGTTAATATCATCTTATTTATCTTATTACTGTATTTTTATGTTCAGTCACTATTTGAATGTGTTTTTAGTAATCAGGATGATGTGTTCATAGTTATTTAGGGTTAACTTGAATGATTTTGGGAGGCCTGGAACAAATTAATTGGTTTTCAGTTATTTCTTATGGGAAAAATTCGCTCTAGATACGAGCACGATCCGGGAACGAATTAATCTCGTATGTAGAGGTTCCACTGTACTATGCAGTCTTGAATTTTAATCACATTACATTGTATGAACCGCACCATTTAAATATGAAGTAGTTTTCGTTTTAAAAACAATTTGTTTCAAACAACAATTTTTTTGTTCTATTACCAATGTGAATAATAACAATAGATATGGGTTTGTTTGTTCGGTTCAGTTTGTTCAGTAAATCAATTGACAAAAAAAAGTTAAAAACTGACAATGGAAAAAAGGACACAACAAATGTTATGCAAAACAATAGCATAAACGATGAATAGCAAATTTTAGATGGAAACAAAATTAATTAGCTATTTGCGATGACAAATAATTGTGCTGACGATAAATGAAGTGACAACAAATTTAATTGAATTAGTATTTTGACTCTGCCTGTTCATATTTAATAGTTTTTGTAAATTGCAAAATGTTTCTAAAATAAATCCAATTAGAGCTACAGAGGTTATAAAATAGACTAAAATGTGATTGTAAAAGAAAGAGTCAACCCAATGTCAATAATCTCCATCTAAAATTACAGGAACCCAATTGAGGCAGTCTTCGAGTAACTGAAGAAACTTCTTCTGGACATTCCTACGGATTAGCTAAAACTTTTGACAGACAAATGCATAGTACAGTTGAAAAACGATTAAATTTTCGAAATAAGAAAACATTTAGATTGTTCTGGGTTAGGCTAGGTTCCAGTAATCGTCCCACGAGTGAACATATATAGGTCAATGATTGGTTAAAGATTCAATGAATGATGAACATTCTATATTGGGAGTCCTAAATTTAGTCTAACTTAAGTTTACTCTAAGTAAACTTCAATTTTGTTCCTGGTATCATTCAGACTTTACGATCTATACGTGCTACCCAGAACATCCTCTATATACTTATCCTGCATTATGCTGTACATGTGTAGGTGTAATATTGTTTTGGTATATGATAGTTGTACTACATGAAAATATACGTCCAGAAGTACATAGAAAAATACGTTGAAAGAAAACTTATAGATTTAATTTTTTCAACTAGACAAGCAAATATACTTTAAAGAATATAATCTGGATACATCATTACTAGTAAAAGTACTGTACCTGTGCAACAATGATGCTGACCTGGAAGTAACGAAAATACAAAAAAAAAGACAAGGGAAAACAAAACAAGCATTAAAAGTGCACAAGATATGCAGTAAAACTACAGATTTAATAAAATGAGGAAATTAAAAGTAAAGAAAGTAACTAAAATAAATAGAATAATTATACAATGAAATATATGTACGGTACACTTACGCAGCTATCATGACTAGAGAACGCAGCACAGTTACATTCAGATACTGTAACGCCAAATCACATTACAAACAAAATCTTTGCCAGATTATAGGTTTTACAGAAAAAATAATACCGGATTAATGAGGTTCAACCCGAATTAAGGGACACTCAATCAAATATACACCAGAGCGTCAACAATAAACCCAACAAATAAATTAAAGTAGAAGAATTAGCTGAAGTTGTTATAACTTCAATACTAACTGGTTTGTTAATAATCTCATATTATGAATTGTGTACCGGAAAATGGGAGATTTAATATTTATTTTATCAACTGGTTTATTTGACGAGCGTAAAATACAAAATCGTTTTATCTTGCCTATATTTTTATTTTTGATAGATTTTGGTGAATTATATAAGATGGTTTAAAATACATGGGATTTTTCAGCACTTTACGGATACAATATTTTATGTTCTTTTTTTTTATGATTCAGGTCACTTTCTTATACTCAGTATTCTCTTAGATATTGCGTTTCTGTCATTTGATTTCATGTTATATTTATGATGCCTTCCATATTATCTTCTTCCCAACACTCTAACATCTCACGAACGAAAACAACAGATACATAGAAAGTATGATAAGCAATTCAAATGTCTATGAAGCTAAAATAAATAAGTTATATATAAAATATGCTTATTTCTTGAGTTGCTAAACAATTTGTAGCAAAATGAAGTTTATTTAAAATAATATCAGTAAATTGAATATGAAATTAGAAAGAAAAAAAATATTTATATATAATTTAACAAAATTCAATGAAACTACCAAGTGTTTTAAAAATAGGTAATCATGATCTAATGAAAATTTACAAAAAATAATCTCTGAACCTATATATATATATATATATATATATATATTATATATTTCAAGAATATTGTCCAAGTGAGTTATATTTGTGTCTATCTTTGATTCATTTTCATAATAATTTATATATATATATATATATATATAAATATGTATTTAATATATATATATATATATATGAAAACAAACCACAAGGGAAAAAAAGAAAACAGAGAGAAAAAATGCTCTGAGGCCTTTCAATTTATGTCATGAGAGAGCAAACAAGGTAAGAACTAGAAGGTAACATCAAAGGTGTGTACAAGGAGTTCCTTGTACACACCTTTGATGTTACCTTCTAGTTCTTACCTTGTTTGCTCTCTGATGACATAAATTGAAAGGCCTCAGAGCATTTTTTCTATCTGTTTTCTTTTTTTCCTTGTGGTTTGTTTCATTGATTGTATCACGTGTTTATTGTGATTCATCTGCATTATATATATAATATATATATAAATATATATAAATATAACATATATATATTATATTATAAATAGATATAATATGTTTTTATTTATATCTAATTTTTTTTAATTAACTGTAGTTTTATTAAAATTGAATGTAATATTTAATATTTTAATTTAATAAATTACTTTTTACTCATTAAATTTCTATTGAATCAAATTTAATTTTGTATAAAAAGTTTTTTTTAATATAAATTTTTTTTAATATATTTTTTTTATTTCTTGGTTTTTTTTCTTTTTTAAATATTGTTAATACTTTTTTTCGTTCTCTTTTTCTTAATCAGCACATTTTCTGTGAAGCTGTCCACTTTAATTTCGGCTTCTCACCTTATCAGTTGTGGAGTCATGACCATTAGAAGGGTTGACAAAGTTGGTTCTTGTATCCTGTTGTAATTTCTGTTTCTTTGTGTTTTAAAAATACGAGAATATATATACAATTATTGGCCAACGTGTTATCTTTTTTTGTAAATTTTGTTTGTTTTTTTTTTCACCTGAGTTGTCATTTCTGTTTCTTTGTGTTTTAAAAATATGAGAATATATATACAACTATTGGCCAACATGTTATCTTTTTCTGAGGTAAAATGGATAAACGAACAAAAGTCTCCACACAAATGAAGTTTTATTCAACGCGTTTCGAACACTTTGTGTTCACTTTGTGAACACTTTATGTTCGAAACGCGTTGAATAAAACTTCATTTGTGTGGAGACTTTTGTTCGTTTATCCATTTTACCTCAGAATGAGTAAATACCACACAATTACGGATTGCACAACTAATGATGTTATCTTTTTTTGTAAATTTTGTTTGTTTTTTTTTCACCTGAGTTTCATAATTTAATTAAAAAAGACTAATTATATCTTATGTTTTTGAATAACCGCACCATTAGTTATTTTTCAATTTTTTTTTTCTTTAAATACATTGCTATAAATTGATGCTGTTTTAAACTATATAATTTAATTTTGTATCAATTAAAGAATAGTTAACTGTTTTTAATTCATTGTTTCCTAATTATGATATAGCAGATAATAAGAACAGATTTTGTTTTCGTTAGAATTTATAAATTTATTTTTAATATACTTCGGCTTTAATAAAATTACCAAATATTTTAATAATTTAACATGTTTATTTCTTTAATTCAACTAGGTTTGAGTTGATGGCCATAAATTATAGTTTAATTAGAGTGGCAGCTCAAAGATTAAGGTTATCTTATATGGGGTTAAGGATTTATTTATGTCTATGCTTGGAAGGGTGGTAACAGTTTGATTAAGTTATATTTTATGCATTCCCTGTTTCATAGCCTAAATATGTTCCCCAACAGTTTTATTAAAATCGTGTTTATTAAGTGACAAAATTCTATTTTTATTTTCTGCCTATTCATGAAAATATATTATGACGATTTTATATGATGAAAATATATTACAATTACCTTGGAAAAACAAATTATAGCTATTGTGTGAAATCACATACCTGTAAAAGACTACTATGAGCCCAGCAGTATTCTTAAGAAATAATTAAGGGCTCTCAAATTAATTCAGTATTTAATGAAATTATTCCAATAGATTTACTCTATTGATAAACAACCTGCTAATGTGCAGACGTTTTAACAAGGTTTATCATAAAAACACTAAATGTGTGTAAATCTGTTACCTTTTAATTAAACCTTGTTTCCTTTAGAAACAAAACCTCATAAATAATTCAAATTATGAAGTTTTGAAGTTTTTTTTTGTTAAATTAAACGTATTAACGTTTAAATGTTTAGTATACAACCCACGTGCCCTTAAGTCACTGAATGTTGGTAAACATTACATCAATAAAATAGTTTCACTAAACCTTATTGGAGGAAATTAGTTCTTTACTGTTTTTTGTTGTTAAGGCATGAAAAAAATACTTCTTATATTGCTTACGTTAGCAGTGTAGCATTGTTAACATGACTCGAGGTATCTACTTTTAATATCATTAAAGAGTGAAAAAGTGCATTTATCTTATAAGACATAAGCATATTACATAGCAGCAAGGAGAAGTTAGACCCCTCGACCTCTTCCAGTGGGTAAGGAACGCAGATCGGGTAGTGTTCTTCAAAACTGGTACCTACCCTTAAGGTCGGGCCTGGCCCGAGTATTCGGCGGGATGGGGGGGAACTGGAGGGTATTTAGTATCCCACTGGATACTAAGATACACTTTAAACTTATAGGCATCAGCTATATAAGACATACCCGTAAGTAAAAGATCTATTTAAATTTTATACTAACCAAGCATTTTTAAAACAAATATAACATGAAATTGAAAAAAATTCTACATATTTTGCCCAACATAAACAAAATGAAAGAAATGTTTCCTTTTTAATATAACATTAGAACATTCGTTTTGACAATAATCAGTTTTAAAAAAATAGTGAATTTTCAAGGAACATTTTGGCAGTTTTTCTCCTTCTGATGAAAGCTGCATATAACTCCTCTTGTTGGAACACAAGATCCAATAAGTAAATCAAAACATTGTCCACTGTTTGGACTCGTGTCTCATTAATAGGTCTTCAGAAGCATGACTGAAGTAAGAAATGCATCAGCTGTCCAGCATCATTTTCTGATAAACGAATTTGACTCTTGGAATGAGTTTTAATTTCATTTTTAAATTTAATAATAATTTTACCTACTAATTAACTTTTATGCACCTCCTTAATTACCAACCGTATTGTTTTTCATCAACACAATAGGAGTTCCTTTTTTCCAGTTTCATTATTTTGCATACAGAGAAGAACAGAATACTTACTCTGAAAGATATTTGAAGGACATTTGTCGTCAGAAGATAAGAACATAACAACAAAGCATGACAAATATGATCAGACAAACTATTTGAAATTCAATATTAACTATTTGTCCTGTTCCATATATAATTGTATTAGTTTCATTTATTATGAATTTTTTATTTTTTAAACTTATCCCCTAGAGGATCTCCTTTATGCACATATACATTATAAGTAAGACGATTGTCACATGAAAAAATTAAAGTATTGAAATATATTAATCATGATGTGTTCCCATTTTTTAATAATTAAAAAGAAATCAGCTTCTTGCTTTTATAATTATTACAGTAGTATTTTTTTATTATTTTTACTGATCCCCTACTGGGTGATAACGTCAGCCGTTTACAGGCTTTTTGTTTGATCGGAGATTCTACAGATTCTACATTGAGAGTCCTACATTTTGCCTAACTCAAATGTATTTCGGGTAGCGATCTTTAACGAGTACCTGACATTGTACAGGCTTGGGACCGACGGCCTTAACGTCCTCACCGAGAGTCAACGTACTCAGATTTATTCACCTTCCACGTTAATAAATCGAGGGCCAGGTGGAGATTGAACCAACCAAGAGGCGAGAACGTTAATCACTGAGCTAACTTGTCTCTCTTTATTATGTATACAGTCGTACCTCTTCATACGAAATTAATTTGTTTCGGAAGAGGTTTTGGAAAATGATTTTCTTGTAAGATGAATCGCTAGTTACACATAAGTAGCCCAGTGCGTTCCAAGCCTCCAGTACCTACCCTACCTACCCTCTTCCAAGCCTCCAGTTCCTACCCTACCTACCCTCTTCCAAGCCTCCAGTACCTACTTTCCTACCTACCCTCTTCCAAGCCTCTACAGTACCTACTCGCTTGGACCTACGCCTACTCTCCCAAGCACTCTCAGTTATCCTACCCTTACCTAACGGCCGTGTTACCAAGCCAGCAGTACCTTAACCCTACCTACCCTCTTCCTTATAGCCTCCAGTACCTACCCTCTACCCATCATTCTTCGAAGCCTCTTGAAATTTCTAAGTACCTATCCTACCTACCCTCTTCCAAGCCTCCAGTACCTACCCTACCTACCCTCTTCCAAGCCTCCAGTTCCTACCCTACCTACCCTCTTCCAAGCCTCCAGTACCTATCCTACCTACCCTCTTCCAAGCCTCCAGTACCTACCCTACCTACCCTCTTCCAAGCCTCCAGTACCTACCCTACCTACCCTCTTCCAAGCCTCCAGTACCTACCCTACCTACCCTCTTCCAAGCCTCCAGTACCTACCCTACCTACCCTCTTCCAAGCCTCCAGTACCTACCCTATCTACCCTCTTCCAAGCCTCCAGTTCCTACCCTACCTACCCTCTTCCAAGCCTCCAGTACCTACCCTACCTACCCTCTTCCAAGCCTCCAGTACCTACCCTACCTACCCTCTTCCAAGCCTCCAGTACCTACCCTACCTACCCTCTTCCAAGCCTCCAGTACCTACCCTACCTACCCTCTTCCAAGCCTCCAGTACCTACCCTACCTACCCTCTTCCAAGCCTCCAGTACCTACCCTACCTACCCTCTTCCAAGCCTCCAGTACCTACCCTACCTACCCTCTTCCAAGCCTCCAGTACCTACCCTACCTACCCTCTTCCAAGCCTCCAGTACCTACCCTACCTACCCTCTTCCAAGCCACTATAAGAAATTAAAATAATGATACTGAGATACTTTGTCAAAAATAATTGATTTGGTTTAGGAATAGATCAGGAATAGATTTTACATCTCGATTCATAAAATTTTCCTTACTTGTATTGAGAGAATTTCTTTTTTACCATTCTTTTTTTTAATGTAATTATTTGTAAGTAATACCCCACTCAAAATTATTTTATATATTTGTTTAGATAATTTGCCATGTACTAGAATTAAGGGGTAACCATAACACAATATCAGGAGTTTAACTTGTTTCTTAAAGTGCTACCAATTAACATCACAATAAACATTTATGTACGCAAGGGATATAAAATCAATGTATTTTATGGTAACGCCAGGTAGTACCATTTCCTAACAAATACTCTTATAGAGAATTGACAACTTTAGAGTTGTACTGGGGCCTAAATTTCTTGCTTATATTATGATTCAGTTTTAATCTTTGATGCCAAAGATATGCGGTATCACTCATCCAAGACTAAGCAATCGCGATAGTGCTTAACTTTAAGTAATGTGAGCGGTATATTCAATTTGGCAAAAGCAATTGATTGCTGAATAGTATAGAGTTTTTTTCAAATTAAATATCGCTTCTAAAACAGACTTAATTCCTTTTACTATCATTAGGTGATTACTTTAGAATGTCTAAAGTCATCTAGTTGAAGACGATGCTCGTAAGCCACTTGGTTTAATAACGAAAAGGATTTGCTCAGGTGGAATGGACATTTCTTTTTCATTCAGTACCACTTTATTTTGATTGCAGTGTGCCATTAGTCGTAAACTGGCCCAATCTTGTTTAATTCAACTTAAGCCTCAATGAGAGGAGGCCACTCAGTGGATGTTTGATTATATGAGGCTTTGAGAAGGTATCGTGTAGTTGACGATTTCTATCACATGCAGTTATTTCGTAATCATAAACATTAGAACTAAACCTTAAATATCAAAATCAAAAGTGACTTACACTCAACATTACCATGGATAAACATAATATCAAACTAGTCCAAAATAAATTGATTTTAGTTTAATTTTAATGTTAGTCTTGTGTAAACATAACATCAAAATCCCTCTGTAAATTATGTTTACAAACTTTTTGCATTACATATATTTATAAGCCATTACATTGAAGATATATTTTCCTTTCCAAATTAATTTCAGCTGAAATGAGTTTTTTAAAATAAATTAGCCAAGGTTTACTCTCCTTTTATCTCATTCGCTTTTCATCTATTTACCAATTAAGCCAAATTTTTTCCAAATGGTACCCTACCTCACTCCCAAATATTCCTTTCTTTTCAGTTACATAAATGAGGATTAACTTATTTTTATGGTTTCAGTATCAATTTTTAACTCGTTACTAAACCAGGTTAGAGTCACTTTCATGAATTCAGAAAGCTTTCATTTCAGTCGTGGATTTATCATCACCGTTATCTATATAATTCTATGATTACAATAATTACTCCTTGTTTTAACATTAAATTTATCCATTTTAAACTTTCACCTGTTGATTTGGTTGATAGAAACTATCAACAGCTTCTTCAATATCAAAAAATTCCTGAGTAGTTCTCTTTACGCCTTAAATATCTCCTGTTCTCTTAACCAATTTTGTTGGTAATGATTTGGCTTTTTGTTCTTGTGACAGATATGTTGTTCTTCATGAAGATGCGTATTTTCCTAACACCCTTCATCTTACTATAGATAATCTTGTGCCATTTTAAACGTAACGTTATTCATCTAAAATTGTAAGCTCATGAAATATTCGAATTACGAAAACATCTAATGATGAACCTTAAATTTGTAGAATATCCCATGTAAAAGTCTTACAAATATAATTTGCATTATCGTAAATAATGAAAAATTACCTTTCTCAAGCCCTCAAAATAATGAAATCCTTAAAGACACAAACAATATATATGTCTTAGAATTAGACATGTTGAACATTATAACATATATTTTGATATTTAAGGTTTAGTTCTAATGTTTATGATTAGAAATCATCAACTACAAAAAAATCGGTAATCAATAATCAAACCACAATAAGAAATAGGAAAACAAGACAAAGGTCTTTCAACCGTATCAAGTGGTCTTCGTCAGAGTCTGACCTTTGTCTTGTTTTCCCATTTCTTATTGTAGTTTGATTAGTGATTGTTATTTCACGTGTTTATGTGAAATCTTTTTAAAACTGATAATATAAAGCGTATGTATAATAAAAAAAAACACATATTCATTATGACAAGCCAGGGCAAATGGGATGAAATGAGAATTACAATTTAGTTATACATACTATATTGTTGATCAAACCACAATAAGAAATGGGAAAACAAGACTAAGATCTTTCAACCGTAACAAGCGGTCTTCGTCAGAGTCAAAAACCCAACGAGTCGTTGGGTTTTTGACTCTGACGAAGACCGCTTGTTACGGTTGAAAGATCTTAGTCTTGTTTTCCCATTTCTTATTGTGGTTTGATCATTGATTGTTATTTCACGTGTTTATGTGAAAGCTTTTTATACTATATTGTATACGTTCATATACTTGTACGAAAATGTATTTGTTATTAATTATTGATAATTTAAAAATATTTGTAAAAAATAATAATTTGAACATTATGATTGTTAATCAAATTTAGTTTTTTATGTACAACACATATGATTTTCTTTAACGGTGATATTTTTGAACCGAACGAAACTTTGCAACACCCAAACACATGCATTTTATGTGTGTTTATGTATTTTTTATTTCTTTATAATCACTGCATTAATATTATAATAATGCATTAATCACTACAATAATGAAGTAATTTGTAAATATATACTTATATAATATAATTTGTAATTATATTATAATATTTTGTAATATTATTTTAATTTTGTATATATATTATAATAATTTGTAATATAATTGTATGTTATATTATATAATATAATATAATTTGTAAAAATATATTATAGGTAATATATTTTTACAGTACATTTAAAATAAGAAATGAATATATTTTCTAAACAGGAAGACGTTTTTAAAAATCGGTGGGACGTGAGTCAGTCCATCAAAAAGCAGGACTACCCTGCCAAAATCGAGACTTTTGGTCACTTTAATATAATTGAATTGAATAGAAAAACACCAGACTGATATTATGCATCCTTCAGTATAACTGTAGTGTAGTGCATTTTATTTAAGACCCTAATGACCCAACTTACGATGGGTCGGTCGAAACCGAAGCAGGTCGTGAATCAGATATCAACTGTATTAGAAATTACATGCATTGTCTGAGCATTGTCTCGACAGCTTTCGTGTAAGGTTTATAAGAATTTAGGAAGTGTTGTGTTAAAAATATAACAAATATATATAAAGTTATAGAGTAAATTATTCTCTCTGATTAATATAAAGGATATTTTGAAACCTTTTATATGCTTTGTTGAAGTTAATAATGATATTGGTTGAACATTTATAATCTATAAGCATTAGATAATTATTTTCTAGTGATGAATTAAAGAAGAGTCCACTAACTGTAACAAATGTGAGAGCATTATTCTCACAAGGTGATGGAGTAGAAGTAGTTATGCTGTTTGTAGCTGTAGATTTCAGCTACTATTACCAACTTAAACGCAGCTCGGTTTGCTATCACGTGCTTCACTGAGCCCCTCTCTCTCAAACGTGACCAGAATCCTTTTTGCAATACTCTTCAATCCTACCTCTAAATCCAAACACCAACACAAAAAAAAAATAAGTATGTTTTTTATACAGTATATATATATAAAAAAAAGGAAACAGAAAAAGTATGCATGTATGGTTTATTGAAATGGCTTCATAACATGAAATGGCTTGTCAACAAATGCTACTTTTTAGCCTTTTTATAATGTCAATGTTGAAACTAAGAGCATTGAATAATAGCAAATAAATAAAATTATTAGCCTTATTGCACATATATATTTGAATATAGTACTTATTAACCAATTAAACTTAGTTTAGGGACCGACGGCTTAACGTTCTATCTAAGAGATGACGTGCTCAGATTTATTCACCTTCTATGTACCTAATTCGAGGATCAGAGTGACGAATTTTATGTGGGTAAAACTAGTACCCACACTATTTATGTACTAACGACTAGTACAGAAATTTATGTTGAATAACATGAAACTTTTTAGTAGAGTAAGTTGATAGAAATGTGTTTGTTAGAAGACTGCGAGGGACTCAAGAGTATATTAAACCCCCCCATCTAGGGGGCCAGGCTAGCTCAGTGGTTACGTGCTTACCTCTGAACTGATAGCACCGGGGTTCAATCCTCACCTGGCCCTCGATTTATTCACGCGGGAGATGAATAAATCTGATTACGTCGTCCCTCGGAGAAGGACGTTAAACCATCGGTCCCGAGCCTGTACGATGTCAGGTACTCGTTAAAGATCTCTATTCTAAATACATTTGAGTTAGGCAAAATTTAGGACTCCCACAGTAGAAATCAATCTTCATTGTGTGGTATCACAAAGAGCCAATGCTTGGCCTATGTGTGTTCCCTTGTGGAACTACCCCTGCAACCTAACCTAAACCCCCCATCTACCTTCCAGAGGCGAGGACGATGCGACTGGGCTAACCTGGCCTCGTATCTGTTTTATCAATAAAAGTAACCAGAGATCTGAATGAGGCACGTCAATAAGCACGCATAACAAAAAAAACAAATCAGCGTTCACTTTGCAATCAATATTATTTAATCCATACATTAGAATTGGAGGACAAAATGACACTTTGAATTTTGATTGCTAGAAGATGAAATATTACATTAAAAGGGCATAGAGTAAGTCTCATCTTTAGCGGCTCGTTATATTACGTATACCAATGATTACATTTTTTTTTCAATTCACAAAAAAGAGATAGCCATTCTTAAATGAAATATGTAACCATATATATTATAAATTCGTTTGGTATACTTTGTCCAAAGTTTGTTAGTACTTCTATATAATATAAATCATTTAAACAAATTAAACACCATTTGGTGATTTGGTCACTTGTAGTAAAGTAAAGAGTAAGTAAACTCTTCATTTTGTTTACAGGGCTTTAATATATTTGTCAATTCTTAGACAACTAGCAATATATGATGGGGTATAACGCGGTGTAAGTAACAAATTTGCGGCAGTAAAATGTCGTAAATGGACATCAGTTTTTATTTGAGACACACTTATTTGACATCAGTCAAATCGTTTGAGACTCACTTATCTTTGTACGTTTATATTTACTAAATATAAAGACATTAATTAATAATATATATTAATCTTATAATTTCTCCTCGGCAAAACAAATTTGACATGTTTAATTAATATTACATTCTAACGACTAGTACAGAAATTTATGTTAAAGAACATGAAACTTTTTAGTGGAGTAAGTTGATTGAAATGTGTTTGTTAGAAGACTGCGAGGGACTCAAGAGTATATTAAACGCCAACTCACCTCCATTTAGGTCCCTTGCAATGGGGTTTATGAAAAATCTTAAACACCCCCTCCCACACTCTTTCAAGAACTTTATTAATCTTCTATGAGATGCTTCTCTGCCTTAGAAATTAATATACTTCCTTTTAGCTCCTTTTTTTAATATATTCCTCCTCTTTGTGGAACATATTCACGTGTAAACAAAACAGCGTTTATTTCAAATGGATGATAGTTATTTACAATTTAAAAGATATTTTATTTTAGTTAAAAATCGACATTTAAAAAATGCATCAAATTCAATGATTGTTTGTACTTATCAGGATAATTAAGAGGATATATTAAATTTAATATAAACTGAATAAAGCCTATCCAGTTGGGTAATGCTGTTCTCAAGTGGATTTTGAGTTCAATCACTTGAATTCATTTTTAATTTTTTAAAATATTTCTCTACTGTAGTAATATAAAGCAGTTTAAACTTAGCAACAGAGAAAGTCTGGCTTAGTTTGTAATGCATGAAGATATAATGGGTGATCATACTATGTGGCACAAAGTGTCCCCTATCCAAGTCCAAGTTACGCCCGATGCTGCTCATCTTTGATAATCTAACAAAAAATCAGTCGATTAGCAATTTTTATGGTCTTGGGTAAAAATAGAAATAGCTTATTAAATATCATTGCTTATTTGTTTAAATTCAACTTGAGTTTTTGTTATGCATCATATTAACATTCTGAACTCCCTAGATTAAGGGAGTAGTCCCTGCATTCTACTCTACACCTAAGAGATGATGTTATAACACTGAAGAGATAAAAAACAAAGCAAAATTGTGAAAAGAAGTATGATGTAATTTATGGTATTAAAAAATAACAAAGTAATGCATTATTGACATGTGTGAGTTTTATATGACACTGGGTAAATATGTGTCATATAAACCATATTTAGTAAATATGGCACTAGATGTCATCAGTTCTTCTATGTGTCATATAATAATTATAGTCATTACAAATATAGATGTAAATTACTCACATAGAAGAAGTTATCTATGGTAATAAGTTTTGTTATTACCGACATTTCAATCAAACTCATGTATGGTCCATATAAATTGTTTCTGTAAAAAGCTGTATGTATTTCACTGTACGTATCTATAATAATATGTAATTTTCGATGTCACATCTTTAAATCACCCTATGTAAGTGATACAATGTTATGATGGGATGCTCCCAACGATGTTAATGTATTAATACCATGAGTGACTTCCCTAATATACTAGTACTGGTACTATGAGCAACTTATCTCGAAGCTAACGTTTTGTGGCCATGAAGAAGTTATATATGGTACTAATCAATAATTGCATGAGTAATCTTAATGCATTGTTATCATTAGTGACTTTCAGTGACACTAATGCTTTGTTATGTGAGCAATTCATACATGGCACTGATGTATTTTGGCCATGAAGAAGTTATCTCTGGCACTGATGCATAATTGCATGAGTGATCTTAATGCATTGTTATCATTAGTGACTTTCAGTGACACTAATGCTTTGTTATGTGAGCAATTCATACATGACACTGATGTATTGTGGCCATGAAGAAGTTATCTCTGGCACTGATGAATAATTACATAAGTGATCTTAATGCGCTATTATCAAGAGTGACTTTCAGTGACACTAATGCTTTACTATATGAGCAATTCATACATGCCACTGATGTATAGTGGTCATGAAAAAGTTATCTATGGCACTGATGAATAATTGATGAGTGATTTTATGTAATTTTATGGCGCTGATGAGTAATGGTCACGTGTGACTTTCTTCATATAATTTTTAAAAATATTTGTTTGTAATTTATAAATGTGTTAATCAATTAAATAATAAGCGATTACACTAACAATCATATTACAATATATTTAGACCGTATAGATAGGAATACACAAATGCGCCCCTCAATTTCTATAATAAACGTTATTATTTGCGTTATTCTCTATGTATTTACATCTTCTATCTAAAAAAAAAAGATTCTATCTAATAAGCATTTGTTTAATACTGTACTAATAATGATATTTTCTACTATCCTATAATTGGTATGTTATTCCATGGTATTTTGGAATACCAAGTATAATAGAATTTTTGATTCCGTAAAGACGGGTAAGTTTGCTAGTGACTTATATACAGCAATAAGTTTATATTATTTGATATACAATATGTCATGCACTTTGTTTTCAAATCTAAAAAGAAACAAATTACAAATACCATCTAAAAGAGGCTGGTTTACATTGAAAAGGGAACCTGATAGATATTTGAATAAAGAACTTTTGATCTCGGCTACCCTTTGTCATAAACCTATTTGCATACTCGTACCAACTAATCCTGCTCACATACAGCAATCATTTTTTGCTTAAATATAAAAACCCGCCTCATCAAGCATTAAATGCAAATAAAAACTTCTGCTGTCATTACTGATTCCTCCTAAATCAATAATGTATAACACTAACATTTTTTAATTGAAGGACAATTTATCCATTCTTCATTTCAAAGATATTTAACTATTTATTTGTCAGTAACTGAGTCTGTAAGTTCTGGTATTTACAGAATAGTTAGAACATCATTAGTTGTGCAATCCGTAATTGTGTGGTATTTACTCATTCTGAGGTAAAATGGATAAACCAACAAAAGTCTCCACACAAATGAAGTTTTATTCAACGCGTTTCGAACACTTTGTTTTCATCATCAGGAAGACACTATAATACAAATTATATCTAATTAGTTACAAAAATTAGAGTGAAATAATAAAATTCAATTAAGAGAATTCAAGACATACCCAAGGATGTGGTACTGACGGGTTGGTCCAGTGAAAACAACTAGTAGGAAACAGATCCGTTGCGAAAGAGTGATGATAGACATTTAGGAGTTAAGGTGACAAAAGGCTTCGGGTATTCTTGAAAACCGTCAACTGAAATACAGAACGCTTTAAATAAAACTTCATTTGTGTGGAGACTTTTGTTGGTTTATCCATTTTACTTCAGAATAGTTAGAACAGTTGAATCAAGAAATCATAACTCTGGATTGTTTTTAATTATTGATTGTTTATGACTATTAAATACTTATTTTAAAGAATATAGTAATTTATAAAATTTAACTTTAATACCGAAAGACTGTTATACTCTCCCGGCTGGGGAGCCGGAGCTGTAGCTCCGAGCCGCGGAGCTAGATTTTTTTTGATGGATCTGGAGCCAGGACTAAACTGTTGAATGGAGCCGGAGCTGTAGCTGATGCCATCAAACAATTTCATTAACTCCGGCTCCGAACTAACAATTATTGACAGATTGACATTGAAGTGAAATACTTTATTATTGACTAGTTTTAGTGAACCTATATTTGGTCTGGTTGATCAACAGTCTCTTGTTAATTTTCGACCAAGAGGAGTTTGTCAGATGTAGTTTCATCTGTATATATAAATCTATTAGGTGTAGAAATTTGAACAAAATCCAAAAAAAAAATTTTTTTTTTACAACCAACATTCTAGTAAACATTTCGAAAACAACTTATATTATAGCAGGGCTCAAGCCTGAGTCAACACTTGGTGCCTACATTCCTTAGTTAACAAACAGCCACCAAATCATAACTTTGGTAGTTATAATTTGTGTCACGCTGATCTCCAGACACTGAGTAATTGTCTTAACAATAAAGAATAATGCCTACAATATTTTTTATTTAAAGCAAATTTCGTCTTACTAATACTCGAAATAAATTTTTACTTTATGTTTATTATTATGTTTTTTGTTAATAATTATATTATTTATAAAAATGTAAACATTTTTAAACCTAAACATTTTCTAAGGCCATGTAAACAGTATACAGAAATGTAAACAAATCCAACAAGTAATGCTAATCATCCATTAGTCCAAGCTGATTTCCGGTTTTTACAGCTTTATTGCCCAATGCAGTGACTGAAAATTTCAACTTTTTTCTATAAACTGATAATTTATTGTTTAATTGTATGACAAAATTTCGTTGTTCTATAATTATTCGTTCAGAATAAAAAGAACATTTTCTGAAATAATAAGGTCTACCATGGCACCTCTTTTGATTACTGAAATTTTGATAAAATTCTTTCACCTCATCCACACATAAAGTGCTCTTTTTAGGTATAATTTCATTTTGACCCGTCAAAAGGTATGGCTCGTATCCTCCTTAAGAGCTTTCAGATTGAATCATAAGACAACATTTTCATATTTTATTAAACAATAATTCCTTTTCCGTTTTAAAAACCTCCTGATTTTTCATTTATTGGTTCTCTAATTATCATATTAGAGATAAAAATTTCAAAAGACTACTTAGTTAAAGATTTGTTTAAAAGCCCATTTTGACCATAAAAGAGACTATTCATCGTTCCGTACTACCCCAAAACTGTAGGGTAGATCTGCATTGTCTGGCGCACTTTTGTATAAAATAGCTCTTTGATCCATCAAAGAGTGTGAACTGCATCGTGCCCACAAACCTTTTCACTCCTCCCATCTACATTTAAAAGATTGTTACTGACAATGAATTATTTCGCTTATTCAAATAGATAATTCCTTATTCAAATTTCTTAGATACGGATAATATCTGATTATTAAATAACTAAGGTCCAAAGTCATATTATTTTTTTTAAATTGAATAGATAATTATAACTTTTTCAATACTTAACAGTTTAGTTAATTTGAATTGTATTATAAATTCACTATTTGTTTTAAAATATTAGTAAGCAATGCTATTGTATTGATATTTATATATATAAAATATAAATACTCTTTTTTTATTTATTGCAAATTCTATTCGGTATATATTAATTTTGGATGAAGTATAGCAATTGTTTTGGAGATTAACAAATACATCAAGTATCTGAGTTATGAATACCTATTTACAGTACAATCTTATATTATAACAGAATTAAGGGTAGAGTGTTAAATCGATAGTGAGAAGATTAAACCTGTAGCCCCTCCTAAATCATCTCATAATTCACTACCAATTCTCGTCTCTGTGTTAAGAAATTAAATTTTAAATGAGATCCCAACCCACTATTACTTCATTATTTCAGACTGATGAGGAATCGAGTTGTAATCCATTTATAAATATTAAATCCGATTTCAAATTAATAATTTTGACGAAAATTCTTGTATTACATATTAGATATATTTTCCTTTTTTGCTAAAACAGAATTATCGTTTTTATTAACCTGAAGAAGATGCTTATAATATTTATATATACATATGTATCGTAATTGGAATACAATCCAAAAGGACAAACAACGTGTCACAGTATATCACAGACACAGAACAAAGAAAGAAACAAACTTATTGTCTCTAATTTTTGGTTGAACTGTCATCAGGAGAGTTGAGATAGGGACATCAAGCACACTTGCGACTTAGAGCGACGGTTAGAGACCCACCGTCTCTGACAGTCTGCAACTGTATACAATTACTATACCTTGGTATTTTTCTATTGTTGTTGCTTTCTTACAATAGAAAAATACTTGTAATTATGTATATTAATTAATTAATGTAATATAATTACGTTTCATGTTATTGTAATTAAATTCTATATTGATGTAGCCCTGAAGATGTCTACAAATATAAAGGTGTTGTATTTTTGAAGCTAGACCAAATTTCAATAATATATGGTCAATATATTAAACGGGATATTTAATATATTATTTCAATATTTTTACAAACGGGAGAAAAATGAGCAAAAAAGCAAAACTTTTTTCTGGTTGATGTCATTCTTTTATTGATAGAACTGTTCGAATTCACAATTGATCTGCTCAATTGCTACCTTACTACCTAGTAGGTTACTTCTTTAATTGATGATAACATATGTTTAAGTAAAAAAAGCATGATGTTATCATATTTTTTTATTTAATATAGAATTAATGATTCATAAATAGGTTATAAAATTAACATCATAATAAAAATAATTATAGAATTAATAAATTATTTTTTTTTTTACATCTGAATCAAGGAAATAGGTTAGTAATCAATTACGTAGAATCAAGGTTCTCTTAACAATGAATCCATTACATCATTTATTCAATAATACAGCCCTTGTTCTGAGAACAGAATCAGTACTATTGAGAACTTACTAAAATAAAGTGAACGTTATTATTTCATTTTAGGTTCAATAACGGTGGGTTAGTTGCCAAGAATATTAAAGGTATAACTAGATCAAAAGGAAAGGCTATGTTAATTCTCTATATAATTTCAAAAAGGGAGCTGTACACACAAAATAAATGGGCTTACCACGTCCTTGATGAAAGTGGGGGATAAATTATCTCACAAAAAGCTTATTAATGAAAATCTCACTGATTTTATATCAAATTGAAGCGTAAATTTTAACTGATAAAAGTGATTAAAAATAAATAACTTTTACTAAAAATATATTAAAGTTTGTTGATAAAGTACAATAAATTACGTAATTATTATTTCATTAACCAAAGCTGAAGATAAAAATTCGATATAATGAATAAAGATGTCTACTGGTGCTGTCAGAAATGGAGGAAATTTTGAAGTCAAGAAGAGCTTTGAAGATGTGGTTTTGTAGGGGCTCTTCACTTCTCTCTGTTTCCAAACTAACTTCATTATCATAGAACACATTAATTTGCTCCAGAGTATAAAGAGAATGATTGAATTTTCAATAAACTGGAAAAAACACAATTTATCACGGTAAGAAGGAAGAGAAAATACGCCTACTCACATTGGTGCATTAATTGCCAATTCAGTGTAAATTATAAGAACTATAATTCACTGACTATTATAAGAACTATAAAATATATTAACATTAGAAATACTATACTATATTACTAGAAAATATATTATTATAACTATAAATATATATATATATACACTTTTTTTCGTTGGAAATACGATCCAAAACGGACAAATATAGTTCAATATAAACAAAGAAACATAGAGAAATCAGAAGAACACACTTACAGTCTCTAATTTTCGGTTTGAACCGTCTTCAGGAGAGATAAGAGAGGGAAACCAAGCGCAGGCTAAACCCTGCAGGGTTTAGCCTGCGCTTGGTTTCCCTCTCTTATCTCTCCTGAAGACGGTTCAAACCGAAAATTAGAGACTGTAAGTGTGTTCTTCTGATTTCTCTATGTTTCTTTGTTTATATTGAACTATATATATATATATATAACTATACTATTATATTAGAAAATACTATAATTCACTGACTATTATAAGAACTATAAAATATATTAATATTTGAAATACTATACTATATTACTAGAAAATATATTATTATAACTATATATATAATGTAATATATATATAAACTATACTATTATATTAGAAAATACTATAATTCACTGGCTATTATAAGAACTATAAAATATATTAATATTTGAAATATATATATATACTAAAAATATATTATTATAAATATATATATAATATATATATATATATATATATATATATATATATATATATATATATATATATATAAGAATGATCAAACCACAATAAGAAATGGGAAAACAAGACTAAGATTTTTCAACCGTAACAAGCGGTCTTCGTCAGAGTCAAAAACCCAACTGAACACTAGATGCAGAAAAAATCTGGTGAGGAGTTGAGAAGAGTGGGAGGGAAGAGTGGTATTTTAAAAGGGTGAAAGCACAGGAAAGGACTAATGTCCAGAAAGGGATGTTTGGGGAAACAAAGGAGTACAGTAAGAAAAAGTAAAAAACTATCCGCTAGCTGTCAACCCTCAAACATCCCTTTCTGGACATTAGTCCTTTCCTGTGCTTTCACCCTTTTAAAATACCACTCTTCCCTCCCACTCTTCTCAACTCCTCACCAGATGTTTTCTGCATCTAGTGTTCAGTTGGGTTTTTGACTCTGACGAAGACCGCTTGTTACGGTTGAAAGATCTTAGTCTTGTTTTCCCATTTCTTATTGTGGTTTGATCATTGATTGTTGTTTCACGTGTTTATGTGAAATCTTTTTATATAATATATATATATATATATATATATATATATAACTATACTATTATATTAGAAAATACTATAATTCACTGATTATTATAAGAACTATAAAATATACCTACGAGTATATTAGAAATAGAACAAATCATCAAACCTCGTATTGAGTTGTCCGACCGATTTCGGGCGTTACCCATCTTCAAAAAGAAGTTACTTATCTTAGTTATCTATTGTGATTATCTTCTTCTGTAGATACATTTACACATATACATTTACTAATGTTAATCAGAATTAGTGCTCTATGTAAGGCACGTGTTTTCAGCCTTCATTGGCCCAGTAACCCCTCTCGCCATTTCCCATAATGCCATTCACCCCCACCAGTTCTTCTTTCCAATGTATTATATATGCTTTTATAACATTACACTGATTATGTTTAGAATAGATTTTTACAAATGAAATTCTAATTACAATTATTGATGGATATATAAATTATTAATTCAATCAAACTTTTTAATCTATAATTCAGAGGTCAAAACCTTTAATATATTTTCTCACTCTGTAAACTTATTTTAGTCACGTTTCACTTCCTGAAAACCCGAAATTCACCCCTGGGGGTGAATTTTACCCGCATTGAGAACCACAGATCTAAGGAGTCGTTAATCATGAGTTTTATAACCTAATTCCTAATTCTTTCTAGATTTATTTTGTTATAATTATGAAATTTTTAAAATTTAAAAGTAATAAAAGTTAAAAAATTAACAAAATAAATCTAGAGAGCAGTGGGAAGTATATTATATATACCCATGGAACGACTCCATAGATCAGTTAGATCTTAAATCTTTAATCGCTAAAGTATTAATTTAATGTGTTTTTCAAAAATCACAAAAAAATGGGTTTCATTTACTTTCTGTTTTAAGCTGAGAAAGTTTTAAAATAACAATTTTATTTTATGTATAAATAGTTTTTCGTTCATGTTCCTGATTGAGTTTGTCTTAATTGTTTTGCATTTAAAACTTTTTGATGATTTCTATTCATTGTTATTGTTTGTTAGAATGAAGTATAAACAACTAAGCCATCCTATTTGTTGGTTTAATCTAAACTATGTTTCCTATTCAGAGCGTCTGCTATTTTCATTATGCAGTTTGATTCTCTACTAAATATTTTATTTAGGAACAGGGTTATAGTATTTTTAAAGTACAGTGCTATAGTAACGCATTTATAGAATATTACATGCATTTTTGAAAACAGTATATAGTGCAATGGTGTCTCAAACTGTGAGGAAACTTCAGTCCTTACTAATGTAGTTTATCTCTTTCTGTTTTGAAGATACTTGCTCACACATACACACATCCTCGCTCTCTAACTTGCTCTGTCCCTCATTCTCCCCTTCACTCACTCCCCCCATTCTTTCTCTCTCTCTCACCAAACACTCACATACAAATTCGCGTACGTCTATTTCTATATATATATATATATATATATATATATATATATACTTTTTTGTTAGAAATACGATCTGAAACGGACAAATATAGTTCAATGTAGAAAAAAAAACAGAAAAATCAAAAGTACACACTTACAGTCTCTAATTTTCGGTTTGAACCGTCTTCAGGAGATATAAGAGAGGGAAACCAAGCGCACTGGTAAAGAGACGGTTGGAGACCCAACCAACCGACCGTTAGAAACGGTTGAAACAAAAAATTAGAGCCTGTAAGTGTGTGCTTCTGATTTCTCTGTTTCTTTTTCTATATATATATATATAACAATTAAAATAAGCAGTGACACATAAACAGAAACACAACAAAGACTCACTTTTCAATATTTCGACCGTAATGGCGGTCGTCGTAATATATATATATATAATAAATTCAAAACAAAAGACACAGACATAACTCACATTGATATTTCGAAGCAGGGCTTCGAATATGTGTGTGTGTGTGTGTAAATTGGCAGCTTGTATGCAAACATTGTTAGAAGTAGCAGCAGCTTCTACTCTCACTATTTTTGGCCTCGATCTTGCGAGCGATTGTCTAAGGTACATCAATTCATTCGAGCTTTCGACCGTAATTACGTTGGTCATCGTCAGGTAATATTTCTCTTGTGGAAGGATGCTTATATAAACTTCCTTAGTGGATGTGATTTCTGATTGGTCCAATGAACTTGCTTTATTGGTCACTCTAAGTACAGGTTTCAGTTTTCGTTCTTATTCCATTTAATTTTAGGCTCTATGTTCCTGTTTGTTGGAATGACGAACATTTATTTCACTTGAAGATTAATGGAGAGGTTTTTTGTATTTGTGTTTGTTATTTTTTTGTTTTTATTATTATATTTTTCTTATATTGGGTTTTTAACATTATTTTTTTATCAATTCACTTGCAACTATGTTCCTTTCAAGATATGAAACGTTTTGGACGTTTGACCAGATTTCAAGAGGTTACTATTTTTTTTTTAGATAAGTTGAACCGTTGTTTCAGTCTGTTCAATTCACATTAGAAGCTAAACTTCATTACAAGTTACCTTTTATTGATTATGTGTCAATCGGAATGGTTCAGAACTCAAACTTCAGGCAATAGGTTCGGTTTATGTGTGTTCCCTTGTGGAAGATTGCTACTGCAACGTAACCTAATCTACAAGGTAGCAATTTTTTAACATAATGAACTCGTATTTGAAACTGGAACAAATATGGAATAATTATTTAAGAACTTTATCTTTATAAAATTATAAAAAAAAATCCATTATGGAATTTATAATATGTCCAAGGTATTATTTATCAAGTTTTACTTAAAAATACAAATTTATTTCAGTTTATTTCATTCTGCATATCTTTAAAACATCAGAGCATTTGTTGAAATTGTTGGAAAACCACCGTAAAATGTCAATAACTATCCAATTAAGTGGATTAGTTGATAAGGTAATAGTGCGGTGTTTTATATTATGGACAATGTACTCCATAGCAGTATACACTTTCTAAATGCAACGTGATTAATATGACGAAATGAAAGAGACTAAAAGCAGGGAGGGTAATAATGCTGGATTGACAGTGAGGATGAAATATTAGCTCAATCCCAACATCATTTTTCCCAGACTTCTGAGATAAATTATCTTTTTATTAGCAGTAAAGTTGACCTGCTAAAAGCAAAAGTATTGACTGTTAGCAAAAATCTAATTTTATTTAATTTATATCAAGTTATATTTTTATCTTTTATTGATGAACTGTTTGCTATTAAATTATTATTGATGGAATCCGTTAAGAAAAGTAATTTTTCTATTTAAAAAAACTTGAAGTTAACAAAATTATAATTCCCTGTATATCATGCAAAAATCAAAAAAACTATAGTTCATTAGTTCAGCGGGCATATTTTCTTATTATAAATTACATATCTTATGTTAAATTTAACATTTTAAATTTATTTTAAAAACAAATTTTATTTTAAATTTAAATATGACTCCTTATGTTAACATAATTATGTTTTATTTTTCTCCTGAAAAGTAAAACTCTGTAGTTTTAAACTACGCTTTATGAATTAGTGGCTAAAATCTTTAAGTTTGTCACAAAGGTTTTCCTTTTTCTAAGAAGAATGATAGTACACGATTTTCCAGTTACCTACAAGAAATATCTATGATTATTTGCAAGATTTGTGCAGAAAGCCATCAGAATAAAGCATCAGAAGTACTGCAACCATTTAGGTTAAAAATATAAAAAAAAATGTTTAATCTTATAATTTTTTTTTATTTAATTATGTCATTCTAAAAATTTATGGTATAATTGAAATTAACATGAAATTAAAGTTAAACAATTCTTGACTGAATAGAAGTGAAATGAATTCAAGTGATACGATTCCGGTAGACCTGGTAGCTCGTGCTAGCTGGTTGGTTACCTTCCCTTGCGTTTCCAGCGTGTTTGGTCTCCTTGTCTCTTTTCTCCTGAAGACAGATTTCCAGAAAATTTAAGTAAGTAAGTATGTATGTTTCTTTACTCTGTTTGTTACACTTCTTCGTTCAAAACTTATATATTAAGTTTTGTTCAAGAGAGCAATATATAGATTGATTAGTGGGTATTTTATTAGACAAATCCATAATACCAATGAGAACAATAGAAATTTATGTTCATTGGCAGTGATTTTGTACATGTAAAAATATTAGTCCTCTTATATTTCATATAAATCAATAAATTATTTAATTTTTGCCATTATAAACATCAATTATATTTCAGTAGATAACACCAAAATTTCTAAGTCAATGTAAACAATATAAAAAAATTCGAGAAGTGTAGCTAGTGATCTGTTAGTTTAAGATAAATAATAATCTTTTATAGCGTTATTGCTCTTTACCGTAATTAAAATTACGTCATTTTTTGTATAAATTGTTAATTTTTTATTCAATTTTTTGGGAAAACTTTCATGGTTTTTTAATGAGCCGTTTAACATCAAAAAGTTTTTCTGAATACAGAAAATATACTGTAACACCTTATTGGTGAATGCAATTTTGGAAAAAATTATCTCAACTCATACTGCACTGAATGTTCTTTTTTTAGTTATTGTTTCATTTTAATCCGTAAATGGTATGGCTTGTATAGTTCTCACAAACAATCAGATTGAATTAGAAGTAAACATTTATACATTTTATTGAAATAAAATTATTTTCTGTTGTTTTCAAAATCTGAGGATTTTTTGTTTATTGCTTTTGTAGCTATAAAGATAATTCTAAATTTTTTTGACTCTAGAATTATTAGTTTAGGAAAAAAAAGTGTAGTCAGAAACTACATGAAAAAACTTTATTTTCTATACTACCAACACTGAAGTATTGGCAGTTTTAATAGACACATCTAAAATATTTATTTTTTTGTTTCTATCTGAATTAATTATTTTTTGAAAATATACTATTAAAAAATAATATAAACCTTCAAACGTGAAATACATCTCTAAGATAATTTACATTTTTCTTAGATTATTTTAGATTATTATTTTAGAAAAGTTTTTGCCAGATCTCATCAGAACAGATTTATTAATATTTTTTTAAAAACCAATGTTAAGGTGCTTTCAGGTAGTTACTTTAAATGTAAAAAGAGGTTAATATTGTTAACTATTGAAGGAAATATGATGTGGACATTTCACACAAATTTATCAGTTTGTGTGAACAAAAATATTTAATTTTTGTTTTGTTTGGAAAAATTAATTATTAATTAATAGTTTTTGAATAGTTATTCATATCCATTATGAGCATCCTTGTAAGTACGCAATACCCTTTTCTTTAGACCAACGCATTTAAAGTGTATTTTTTCTCTTTCCATGTTACATGTACTATGTGATATATGCTAATTTCACTGCCATACAAATACTGATTACAAATTACAAAAAAAAACTTACTTTTTAATCATGATGGATTTGCACGTTTCGTGATTCCCCTGAATTCTCTTTTTGATATTATCTGCTCCCTTGTGGCAGGTGGATATGCACCAAAAATATGTTATCACCTTGCTACACTGTTCGACAAATCATTAGGGTATTTGACAGAATATAATTTATGATATACAAATTTTATTAAACACTTTTTGAACCCTTGTTTTAGTCTCTTTTATCATTAACTTTTCTAATTTTCTAATCAGTGTTCTAACGTTTTCCGTGACAAAACATTAGACATGAAACAACAATTGTCCAAATGTTTTATCTTGAAAACTCATTGTTAACAATATACACTTACCAACGTTTCAGTCTCCATGGACCATCCTCAGGGAATTATTAATTAAACTTACTAACGCTAGAAATTTAAAACTTTATATTATTCCATATTAACTAAGAATAATTATTTTACAAAAAGTAAGTAACTACTTACTAACACTAGAAATTTAAAACTTTATATTATTCCATATTAACTAAGAATAATTATTTTACAAAAAGTAAGTAACTACTTACTAACACTAGAAATTTAAAACTTTATATTATTCCATATTAACTAAGAATAATTATTTTACAAAAAGTAAGTAAGTTTAATTAAAAATGCCCTGAGGATGGTCCATGGAGACTGAAACGTTGGTAAGTGTATATTGTTAACAATGGGTTTTCAAGAAAAAACATTTGGACAATTGTTGTTTCATATCCCGGAAAACGTTAGAACACTGATTAGATAAGTTAATTATAAAAGAGACTAAAACAGGGGTTCAAAAAGAGTTTAATGAAATTTTTATGAACGAAAATCTACTCCTAATTACCCAAATTTATGATATGTGTATAACTGTATAGATTTACGTAATATTTTAGCATGGGAAAAGTATTATATGGCATAATTTTACCCTCTCTTCTCTTGATTCAAGAAACATAAAGTTCATTTTAAATGTGTTCTGAAAATGAACACTACCTGTTAACAAGTTTATGAAGTTTAATTATTGAAAAATGAAATCACATTAAAAGAACAAGTAGTAAACTTTATCTGCAGTAGCTTATCGATTATGTTATAACAATGATTAGCTTTTATTGTAATTTACAATAGGAGATAGCTACACTGGAATAAAAGAAGTCATTAAATTGGTTGTAAATAAGTTTGGTAACACGTTAGTCGTAAAGTTTGATAAAGTAATTACATAACAGTCAGAACAAAATAAATTAATTACAAAGTATTTATTGACAGTTTTATTGTATTGCTACTTATAAACCAGTTCAGATTATTTTATTTAATTCTATTTATAATCTTTTTTAACACAGAAAATATCTATATTAATAAAACACTCAATAAAGATAGATTATGGCGATCAAAAAACACGATGACTAGTTGTAAAAATTATTTATAATATTAAATATGTATTTGACGAAACACATAACTACTTGAATCATATAAACTCAAAATTGTAAAATAAAAATCAGGGTTGATCTGAACTATTATGTAAAATAAGTTAATTTAATATCATATTCATTAATTAATAATTAAATTATTGATGATTAATTGTAAATTATTGATGATAGCAATGTCACTAATGATAACAAAACTTGTGCAATTATAGATCAATCATAGTTTTAATAGATAGATTTAATAGATCAATTATAGATTTAAAATTTATAAATTGACCAGAAAAACGGGTTACAGTTAGTTTCATTGGTAAATTCGCACTGAATACTTTTCCATGCTTCAATAGTACCCATGAACAAGGGGATTTGTATCACATCTAGCTATATATATATATACAATTTAAAGGAAACGGTCCAGCGGACTTTTTTAAATAAAATAAATTCAAAACGAAGGAAACACACAGAAAGACACAGACATAACTCACATCGATATTTCGACCATCGTCGTCATCAGGAAGTGTGAAGAGCGAAGAGTCCCGCAGGAAGACAGGGCAGCACCCTGTCGACAGGAGTCGCCGCCCTGTCTTCCTGCGGGACTCTTCGCTCTTCGCTCTTCACACCTCCTGATGACGACGATGGTCGAAATATCGATGTGAGTTATGTCTGTGTCTTTCTGTGTGTTTCCTTCGTTTTGAATTTACTTTATATATATATATATATATATATATTATATCATATGTATGTTATATATTCTATGCACCATATAATACATATATTATATATCATATGTATTTTATATATTATATGTTATATATATATATATATATATATATATATATATATATATATATGGTAAGTATATTTAAATCATTCAAGGAGTAATCTGTGCAGTTTGTTTACGCACTTATATTAGACTCATGTGTCACGATAGCAAACATAATCGGAAAGGGATTCAGTGGACTTAAGTGTGTACTCATCAAAATAATTGCGTGGTTGTACTTTTTTGCAACTATTTCATTAAGTAAGTAGGAGAACCTTATGAAAGAAAACATCATTTATTATATTAATTTCAATGTTTTGACAAATATACTTAATCGGTATTACATTATATATCATACAATAATGATGCCTGACTATTTCAAGCTATAATTATTTACATATCGTAAATAAGTATAACTCGAATTATTTAATCAAATTGCTATTCTACAGTGAAGAGCGTTGTATTTTATTATTCCAACTTTATATATAATGACGTATAGTACGCTGAAATGTATATATCAGTGTACTATTTACTAACATTGTTTTTACATTGTTTATGCATTTTGTAATAAATTAACTCATTAAATGTACTTTAATGTTTGCATTTTCAATGTCAAAGTTCAATAAAGTCTTTATAGCTAATTTTATTTCTATAGATAAAGAATATAAATAAATATAGAACACAGTAATAAAGACTTCAGTAATGTTATAGAATATAATAATAAACTATGCAAATTTTGTAGTTTAGTAAAAAAAATTTTTTTTTTTAATCACAAGAAATGGAACAATGCACTGTGCTCATAACGCAGTTTAAAAAGAAAAAAATATAGTTATCATGTTAACATTTTTTTTGTTTTAAACTTTATTATAGTTTGATAAACAGGTTATGATTAATCAAAATTTTGTGTACAGCTTTCTGATTCAATCTTTGTTCAAAAATTATTGATATTTTTAGCCAAAACTGTCATTTTTGTAGTATAGTATTCATATTACATGAATACAAAAAATACACGTGAAAGCTAGGTACTTAATTCATACCCACGCAAACACCCAGTCTCACTTGCACACACATACAGACATACACACACACACACACACACACACACACACACACACACACACACACACACACACACACACACACACACACACACACACACACACACACACACACACACACACACACACACACTACACACCATTAAAAGAAATCATAGTTTAATGTTCATCACATCTTCATTTATATTAGAATAAAACTGGTAATATATCTCTGCTACTAATCAGTAATAAGATGAAAACCTATGAAATATTGCTTAATCTATTTTAACCAAAGGTTTTGTGTTTTCAATATAAAAAAAAAGAAGAACTAGAAAAAAAATGAATATACATCACATTGTTTGAAAACTAGAACATCTACAATAACTTAAGTACTTGGTAGCAACTTTTGATTATAGATACAAATCAATCAGACGTGATAATAAAGTTTGTTAAAAAAAAGTTTACAAATAGTGAGTTTTCTCTCAATTCTGAAAAAAAACGTTTATTGGACACAGAGCTGGTAAAGCTCTTACGACGATTTATATTTGAACAATAGAACTAATACTATCGTACGCTACACCAGGGTTATAAACAACAAGTTGAAGAGAGTAGAAAAACTTAATGGCATTGCAAATAATAAAAGGATTTAGTATTGTCTCACATTTTACTAACATAGTTGTTGCCGATAGATATTCAATTCAGTCAAAGTAAAAATGCATTTTAGCTTTTATCAGCTTAAGAAATTAGAATCAGAATACGCAGAGAAATACGAGATAGCTATTGTATATTCAGAATGTCTTCGGTACCCTTCTAGGAATTGACCGATTGACATAAGCAAGGATTACGATTAAAAATAGAACAAACATTCATACCTCGTATACTGCTGCTGGAGTTGACTAGTTTCGGGTCTTAACCATCTTCAAAAAAAAACTGATTTATGTAGTCGTAATCATGAGATTATATATTTTTTTATAATTTGAGAGTTGTAACGACGGAAACCGGTTGGACAACTCAGCAGCATTATACGATGAATGACAGTTTGTTCTATTCTAATATTAATCATAATAACCTCAGTGATGCTAACAAAATACATTAAAATACAGGTCTTCAATGTGAGGTAGCAAAATATCAAAGAAATTAGTTGTGCTGTTGTAATATACTGAACATCACAAGTTGTTGAATATAAGATGCATATCTAAATAGCAGTAGTAAATACGAGCGTTTTTCAGTGCTATAGGCCACACTGATGAATCAAAATCATATTTCACAGAATTACAACTCTTAAGATATATCTGTAATAATACGAGCATTTTTCAGTGCTACAGGCCACTACGATGAATCAAAATCATATTTTACGAATTATGATATATTAATTCTACTTAAGATATATCTGTAGTAATATGAGCGTTTTTCAGTGCTACAGGCCACTACGATGAATCAAAATCATATTTTATAGAATTATGATATATTAATTCTACTTAAGATGTATCTGTAGTAATATGAGCGTTTTTCAGTGCTACAGGCCACTACGATGAATCAAAATCATATTTTATAGAATTATGATATATTAATTCTACTTAAGATATATCTGTAGTAATATGAGCGTTTTTCAGTGCTACAGGCCACTACGATGAATCAAAATCATATTTTATAGAATTATGATATATTAATTCTACTTAAGATATATCTGTAGTAATATGAGCGTTTTTCAGTGCTACAGGCCACTACGATGAATCAAAATCATATTTTATAGAATTATGATATATTAATTCTACTTAAGATGTATCTGTAGTAATATGAGCGTTTTTCAGTGCTACAGGCCACTACGATGAATCAAAATTATATTTTACAGAATTATGATATATTAATTCTACTTAAGATGTATCTGTAGTAATATGAGCGTTTTTCAGTGCTACAGGCCACTACGATGAATCAAAATCATATTTTATAGAATTATGATATATTAATTCTACTTAATATGTATCTGTAGTAATATGAGCGTTTTTCAGTGCTACAGGCCACTAGGATGAATGAAATCATATTTTACAGAATTATGATATATTAATTCTACTTAAGATGTATCTGTAGTAATATGAGCGTTTTTCAGTGCTACAGGCCACTACGATGAATCAAAATCATATTTTATAGAATTATGATATATTAATTCTACTTAAGATGTATCTGTAGTAATATGAGCGTTTTTCAGTGCTACAGGCCACTACGATGAATCAAAATTATATTTTACAGAATTATGATATATTAATTCTACTTAAGATGTATCTGTAGTAATATGAGCGTTTTTCAGTGCTACAGGCCACTACGATGAATCAAAATCATATTTTATAGAATTATGATATATTAATTCTACTTAATATGTATCTGTAGTAATATGAGCGTTTTTCAGTGCTACAGGCCACTAGGATGAATGAAATCATATTTTACAGAATTATGATATATTAATTCTACTTAAGATGTATCTGTAGTAATATGAGCGTTTTTCAGTGCTACAGGCCACTACGATGAATCAAAATCATATTTTATAGAATTATGATATATTAATTCTACTTAAGATGTATCTGTAGTAATATGAGCGTTTTTCAGTGCTACAGGCCACTACGATGAATCAAAATCATATTTTACAGAATTATGATATATTAATTCTACTTAAGATGTATCTGTAGTAATATGACAGTTTTTTAATGCTACAGGCCACACTGATGAATCAAAATCATAGTTCACAGAATTACAACTCTTAAGATATATCTGTAATAATACGAGCGTTTTTCAGTGCTACAGGCCACTACGATGAATCAAAATCATATTTTACGAATTATGATATATTAATTCTACTTAAGATATATCTGTAGTGATATGAGCGTTTTTCAGTGCTACAGGCCACTACGATGAATCAAAATCATATTTTACAGAATTATGATATATTAATTCTACTTAAGATATATCTGTAGTGATATGAGCGTTTTTCAGTGCTACAGGCCACTACGATGAATCAAAATCATATTTTACAGAATTATGATATATTAATTCTACTTAAGATATATCTGTAATAATACGAGCGTTTTTCAGTGCTACAGGCCACTACGATGAATCAAAATCATATTTTATAGAATTATGATATATTAATTCTACTTAAGATGTATCTGTAGTAATATGAGCGTTTTTCAGTGCTACAGGCCACTACGATGAATCAAAATCATATTTTACAGAATTATGATATATTAATTCTACTTAAGATATATCTGTAGTGATATGAGCGTTTTTCAGTGCTACAGGCCACTACGATGAATCAAAATCATATTTTACAGAATTATGATATATTAATTCTACTTTAGATGTATCTGTAGTAATATTAGCGTTTTTCAGTGCTACAGGCCACTACGATGAATCAAAATCATATTTTATAGAATTATGATATATTAATTCTACTTAAGATGTATCTGTAGTAATATGAGCGTTTTTCAGTGCTACAGGCCACTACGATGAATCAAAATCATATTTTACAGAATTATGATATATTAATTCTACTTAAGATGTATCTGTAGTAATATGACAGTTTTTTAATGCTACAGGCCACACTGATGAATCAAAATCATAGTTCACAGAATTACAACTCTTAAGATATATCTGTAATAATACGAGCGTTTTTCAGTGCTACAGGCCACTACGATGAATCAAAATCATATTTTATAGAATTATGATATATTAATTCTACTTAAGATGTATCTGTAGTAATATGACAGTTTTTTAATGCTACAGGCCACATTGATGAATCAAAATCATAGTTCACAGAATTACAACTCTTAAGATATATCTGTAATAATACGAGCGTTTTTCAGTGCTACAGGCCACTACGATGAATCAAAATCATATTTTACAGAATTATGATATATTAATTCTACTTAAGATATATCTGTAGTAATATGAGCGTTTTTCAGTGCTACAGGCCACTACGATGAATCAAAATCATATTTTACAGAATTATGATTTATTAATTCTACTTAAGATATATCTGTAGTAAGATGAGCGTTTTTTAATGTTGCAGGCCACAGTGATGAATCAAAATAATATTTTACAGAATTATAACAATTTGCTATATCTCTAGTAATATAAGAACTATAATTATTGGTAAATAATTATTTCATAAAGATAAAACATAAATATCAGGAAATTATTAAAATTAAAATATTATAATAAAAATTTGGCCTATATGTTACCAAACACAATGCTCTTCAAAGTCAGACATCGGACTAATCTTAAATAATCATTTAAATTACAACCTTCTTGTGTTCAGGAAAAATGCTTCTTTCTGGTATACCATCTGATCAAAAATTAATATTATTCCGGTCAAAATAGGTTAACCCTCATGTAGGTACTTGGTCACAAGGGAAAAGGGAATGGGCCAGTTTATTTTCTGTCAAATCGGACCAAACCTTCTACCTTTTTGCACAACACACCCTAGCATTTTCAAAGATGTTATTTATGAATGGAAGAAGCAAGAAGCAAATAAAAATGGCAAAATGGGTCAATTTAATTTAAAAGGCTCAATCAAATTAAAATGAAATTTGTAAAGAATATAATAATTCCTTAATAATTATATATTAATCCTTATATATATATTAATTAATATATTAATTAATATAATTATTATGATTAATTATTTATTAATTATTAATTAATTATTATTAATTAATTAATATAATATATATTAATATATATATATTAATCCTTAATAATAATAATATATTAATACTCAAAGGAATAATTTAAAATATGTATAGAATAAATGTAAAATGTACAGAATAAAGATCAAACGATCAATGCAGAGTATACCTGTAAAGGCTTAATCTTTTGAACCAATTCATTGTAAATCTGAGAATATACCGTTTAAGAGGGTTAACACTTTTGATAGTTCATACCTAAAACGAAGAGAAGTGAGACATAATCTTCTATCGACAATTGTAAAGTCCATTTGAAGTAAAATATAAAATTGATTCTACAAGGAGACCGAAAAAAAACGGGTTCCGTGTACACTTTATGTGATATCTCCTTTATTTATTCACTTCAAGAGTGAGATCCAGACACTCTACCCATCGCTCATGAGGAAGTTTTGGTTCTGGCAAGATGGAGCAAGTTCTCACACCTCAAACCTGTCCCGAGATTTACTCAAAGAGAACTTCGGAGTCCGAGTGATCAGTATCAAGACTGATTTTGAGTGGGCACCCATTAGCCCGGACCAAAGCCCCCCAAATTTTTTTCTTTGGGGCTATCTTAAGGACAGAGTCTACGCAGGGAAACCCAGAACCATCATGGAAATAAAGGAAGCCATCAGGGAGGAGATGAGAGCCATTGCCAATTCAGTCTGTAAGAACATCATAAACAAGTTCGTGCTGCGCCTCAAGAAATGCACGGAGCTAAATGGAGGCCATCTAGAACACATGCTGTAGAACGGAGAATAAAAAGGCTAAAGACCCTAGTGTTTTGATATGATGTTTTGAATATAATAAACTAGTTACGACCAAAGTTTAATTTCATTCAAACAAAACACTAAGAAACGAGGCCTCATTAGAGTTGGGACCCGTTTTTTTTGGGGTCACCTTGTAATAACAATAAAGGGAAGCCAATAGGATAAATCGCATTTCTGTGCACAAGTCCTAAGAGATCTACACTCTAAGTTTAACAATGATAATACAGAAACTAATAATAACTTGCTCATTATTCTGTAAGAATGATTTCAAGTTTGGATAAAATGGGTCTGACCACAAATATTGATGCGTGATTATAAAATTAATTATCTACTTGTGTGATATTTTAATATTAAACACAAAGTTTGTTATTTTAGTTTGACATTATGTGTTTGATGTGACGTCTATATGACAACTGCAATAGAGTAAAAGCAAAACTCAATTGCTTGTCAACGAGTTTATTATTCTGTTTACTAACTGTAAACTTAATTGCTAAGCAAAACTCAATTGCTTGTCAACGAGTTTAATATTCTATTTACTAACTGTAAACTTAATTGCTAAGCAAAACTCAATTGCTTGTCAACGAGTTTAATATTCTGTTTACTAACTGTAAACTTAATTGCTAAGCAAAACTCAATTGCTTGCCAACGAGTTTAATATTCTGTTTATAACTGTAAACTTAATTGCTAAGCAAAACTCAATTGCTTGCCAACGAGTTTAATATTCTGTTTACTAACTGTAAACTTAATTGCTAAGCAAAACTCAATTGCTTGTCAACGAGTTTAATATTCTGTTTACTAACTGTAAACTTAATTTTTTTAGGGTACTCCAATTTTTTTAATTTGTCAATATAACCAATTATGTAGAATAATACATTTCCGTTTAATATAAATCACAAAACTAATCTAGATAGATTTCTTAAAGGGTTTAAAAATAATCTAAAAGCAGACTGTAACTTTTAATTATCTATTTGAACTTACAGTAAAGCAAATATTTTTTTCAAAATAAACCAATTTGGCAGCTTTGCACCTGTATGCAAACTTTATAAGTGATTGTGGAGTCATCTCTGTATTCTATACTGGTTATTTCTTCTTATCATCTCACTTTTTTTGTGTGTCACACATAAAAAGTATTTCTTACTTTCACCCTCATTTTTGATAGAGCTAGGGTTTAAATTCTTTTATTAGAATTAGTAATAATACATTCCGTCATAACTCGTAAAGTCTCTGGAAAGCTCGACCGGTTTCGGGTCCGCCTGGATCCCATCTTCAAGAGCACCTAACTGACTGTGAATGTTGTTTTCCTATAACCTACCTATATATAGCATCTACATTGTGTAATCAGTGTTGTGTGTGTAGTTAATTAACAAACAAACCACCAAACCGACATTTTAACAAAACCACTAATAACATTTAAAAGACGACACAAGGAACTGGAAATAGATAATGAAATAAGCAAAAAAACAAAAAACATAATTAAAGAAATAGGAAAAAAAAATTAACTACACACACAACACTGATTACACAATGTAGATGCTATATATAGGTAGGTTATAGGAAAACAACAACAGTCAGTTAGGTGCTCTTGAAGATGGGATCCAGGCGGACCCGAAACCGGTCGAGCTTCTCAGAGACTTTACGAGGTATGACGGAATGTATTATTACTAATTCTAATATTACTAACCTCAGTGGAACTAACCCATTAACTATATTTAAATTCTTTTGTTGTCTACTAAAGGGGATGTGATAGTATTTTGTCTCATGATTTCGTTTCATATGTAATCCATTATGACAGTCATCAAAAAAAAGTTTTAGACTAAAAACAGACTTTTGTGAGTGAGTAGTTCAAATAAATCTACAAACCAAGTTGTTTCCTATAAATTTAGAAGACCAGTAAAGTGGTCTTTCCATAGCATTCCATAGCAGCATCAAAAAGTTAACTATGATTTTATAAAAAATACAAAGAACTTTATAACTTGTCATGTTATTAATGTATTTAAAATGTTTTACATTTTTTTAAAAGCATACTTTTGATTTATTTTATGGTTGGACATTAATTAACGATAGGAAATTTTAAATTTCTAGGAACACCAAGAGGAGGCTTGTTACCCATGCAATTCTAATACTGCCCAATTTGGCTTGACTTCAATAATATATCGATATTTAATGCATTAAACCATAAGTTTAAGTGAAGAAATAAGTAATTGCGTACCCAAACATTGTTTAAAGCAGGCGTGGGCAACCTGCGGCCCGCGGGCCACATGAGGCCCAGCAAGTGTATTTGTGCGGCCCTCGGAGATTATCTGGATTCTATCTAAATATTAAAAATTCTTTTCTTTTTTTGTTTATTAACAAAAACTCACACAGACTTTTGGAAGGAAATTATAACTTTGGAGAGAGAGCTCTATAGCAAGAAATGTTTTAATTTTTTTTTCTTATATTACGTATTAATATTTTTGATATTGTGTTGTTATAATTGTTTACCATGGTTAAATAATGAAATGAATAATAATTTTCACTATAAGAACAATAAAATGTTTAATAATCATTGACACATTAATGTAGCGCACAGTATGTATTTCTATATATACAGAAATACATTATACATATAAGCTGTATGTATCGACATACCTTAGGAATTACAATGCGGCCCACGGTCTTTTGGAAATTATATAATGCGGCCCCCTGTTGACAAAAGTTTGCCCATGCCTGGTTTAAAGCAATCTACAATAAGAATGAAATATGCCATGACACATCAGACCTTGAAATTCAGAAAACTGATAGTTTCTGACAATGGAACGGAATAATTACACTGATTGCTGTTATCATTAAAGTATAGAAGAAATATGATGTAATCATTCCATTTGAAAAAACATTTAAGATAAGACGAGCAACAACATTCAGAACAGAAATTATCTTACTTAGGAGTGAATTATGCAGCCGATGATTTAAGAATAAAGATGAATATGTAAGGAAGTTCCAAGATCTGATAAGTAAGAATGATGTTTAGATTGGGACATCAAAGGTTATTTGATACTGGCAATGACAGCTAGAGATTCACTTCTTCAACTACTGTCAACTTGTTATCGGCACTTTGTAATCTTACTGAACTACGTTATTCAAGTCGGCCTTGTGTTATCAACATATACATACTCCTTCTAAAGAAGTTGAAATAACATAATCTGTCGGGTTCGTCAGCTTGCCAGAACCCCAAGACACATTCAATAGATGAGAGAGACTTGTTGAAAATATGAATCAGAAATTTATTAGATTCAAAAAAACATTTAAACAACTTTGTCAAATTTATGGGGTACAAATCATGAATTATTTTTTTCAATTAAAAATATGTGTGATCTAATCAGTTTACACATGATTTGTGAATCCCAAATAATGGTGGACTGGGTTGAGAAACACCTAGTAATATTACCAGAAGCTTTGATCACCTAGCTAAAGAATCTCAGGGAACTCCCATACGATCAATTTGACCACTGCCCATTTCATATCTAGTAACGCCCTCCTGACGGGCGGTGCAAACCTCTTTGCGAAACTCTGCTGAAAACTGTTGCCAGTAATTACGGAAATATCAACAGAAAATATTCTTATGTTTTATTCCTTTATTAATCCATTTGTTTTGGAACTAAAATACCTAATTATTGACTTCATATCTTCACTAGTATGATTTTTTGATGCTCGATATAAAATATGACATAAATTGTTGTTAATTTAATATAAATTAAATAATGATATAATATATATAAATAATATATTCTGAGGTAAAATAGATAAACCAACAAAAGTCTCCACACAAATGAAGTTTTATTCAACGCGTTTCGAACACTTTGTGTTCATCATCAGGAAGACCCTATAATACAAATTACATCTAATTAGTTACAAAAATTAGAGTGAAATAATAAAATTCAATTAAGAGAATTCAAGACATACTCAGGGATGTGGTACTGACGGGTTGGTCCAGTGAAAAATTTCATTATTTATTTAAAAATTTAAAATTTTATTATTTCACTCTAATTTTTGTAACTAATTAGATGTAATTTGTATTATAGTGTCTTCCTGATGATGATCACATAGTGTTCGAAACGCGTTGAATAAAACTTCATTTGTGTGGAGACTTTTGTTGGTTTATCCATTTTACCTCAGAATGAGTAAATACCACACAATTACGGATTGCACAACTAATGATAAATAATATAAGTTAAAAATAAATAAGTTAAATAAATAATGCTTTACTGGATTATAAAGATTAATAAAATATAATTCAGTAGAGGCTAGTTGACATAATATTCTATAAATAAACTGAATTAGTAATTAAATGACAATTAAAGTTGAAAAATAAATATAATTATTCTATAAATTTATTTAAAATTGAAGAATTAATCTTCAAAAATGATAGAAATCATAATTTGAAACTGATCAAATATGCGATTGAAATTAGTTATTTATTGAACTAAATTCCCGTCTGTTTATTGATTTTTAGCAATATTTTTTTGTATTCTTAATTAACAGTTTACGAAATTTACTCACAGTAATTTAATATTATAAAACATTGTAACTGTGTATGTCTAAAAGATATAAATTATACTATATATTTCACAAAAATCATTAAGTTTAATTATTCAATTAAATGTTGGTATTGATTTATATGCATAAAAATGTGTTAGAGATGTAAATGATTTGAGAGGCTTGGAGTAAACAAAAGACGGAACTGAAAACTGGGATTATTTGCTCCCAATGTTTGGAGAGGCCAGTTTACCTGACCTTTACATCTACTCTATTATAATTTTGTTCAATATAATAATACCTTTGTTAATTGATAATTTATTCCTTCATTCCTTATTTATAATACAGTTTAATTAAATTAATATTTAAAACGTTATACTATTTCGTTTTCATAAAGGAAAAGTAGATGAAGTTAACATATAATTATCATAATTTTACTTCATTATATTCCATGGCATATCAACTATGAATAATATTCAAAATATCGTTCATAATAATATGATATTCATAATATTTATAACATGGTATTCCAATATATGAATTGTTTTGGGTTGCTATTCCAATAGTGTAAGCAGTCTCCATTTATACATGAAATGACTGTGACCTCCTTGTCATGAAAACTCACAACATATTTAGCTGCAGGAGAACAGCAGGAGCACACAAAACAGTTATACAAAATATAGTTAATGGGTTATCCAGAAGATGGGATCCAGACGGAACCGAAACCGGTCCAGCTTTTCAGAGACTTTACGAGGTATGACGGAATGTATTATTACTAATTCTAATAGTTATACAAACGGTTATACTGATAGATCGATAACAAAGTCATAAGAAAATAGACGGCCTATTACATTAGATTTTAATCAAAAATAATTTGAGATTTTAACAACAAACTGTTTACTTTGAGAAAAAAAACGTGACATATTATCTATGAAAAAGGATTTTTTTTTTTAAAAAAAAACAACAGAAACATGGCATTAGAAGTTTGATTTTAACCTGAAGAACTGACCAAGCCTTGATGAACTATTTTTCCTGTTACTAATTCGCGGTCGATACTTTTATCAAGGGTTTATCCATGAAATAAGATTTCACAACAAACACATTAAATAGAAATCAACGTCTAAACCACATTATCAGAAAATGAACTGTTTTTTTTGTAGCATAACGTTAATACATATATTATACCAAGACTTCCCAAGAAATATGTAAAAAAATTGCAGTCAGAAATTCAGATATGTGATTCAGAAGTTTTAACCATAACAAATAGTATTCTTCAAGAGTTCACTTCAGAATGAATAAATTATTATAATAATATTAATAGTGTAATAACAATCAATAATTGACATACTTATTTAGGTAATTTTTCAATTATTATATTTTTATTTTATCTCTAAATGATAATCATCAATTATGTAATTAACTACATGAACTCTATTTCAATCATTAAAATCCACCACATGACATCCTTAGTTTGCAGACTTCATGATTTTGTTAATAATTTCTTTCAATGAGTGCTACAAATCTTATATATTAGTTACATATTCTACAATTTTATTTAATATAAATAATCTTTATAAATAAAATAATGATTTTGTCTGTACATTGCTTAGAACTGACTCATTTCAAGTTTTCTTTACGTTTCATACATTGGAGATACCGAATCCACCCTTAGAAAAATTTCTGTCGGTTTGTCGGTTTGTCCGCAAAACTTTGTCACAGGTAAACTCAGCTACCATAAGACATATAAAGCTGAAACTTTTACAGTAGATTTGTGTAGGTCTAACTTAAAATATAGGCTATGAATTGATTGGAAATTCAACGTAGAAGTGAAGTTATGGACGTTTAACGCAAAAATGTTTGTCACAAGTAAACTCAGCCACCATAAGACATAGCGAGCTGAAACATTGACACTGGATTTGTGTGTGCCTAACTTAAAATATGGGCTCTAAATAGATTATTAATTCAGTACAGAAGCGAAGTTATGGGGCTTTTAGCTGTATTTTCCTAACTTCACAGACAAGTTTGTTTTGAAAATACACAGGTGTGGCAAGTAGGTATTGTTAGTTGATTTTAATTTCAATTGAGCACATGAATATATTGCGTATTTGACATCATTGGAATGGTGTTTCACAGAGTTAAGGATGTACTATCTATTGAGAATAAATGTTTTGTAAACGAGCAATTCTCAGCCCTTAATATGAACAGGCATGAGAAATCAACAAACAAGTTCTTACGCTATATGAAGCCGAGGAAAGAACTTACAAGTCAGTAAAGAGATTGGATTAGTGATGAAGAAGCAGTTCATTATCTAATTGAATTTCTTGACTCTGAATTTATTTCTCCTGGACTGCCTGCTCATGAGTAAAAACTTAAAGTAGGAGCACCAATGATGCTGCAATTTATGCAGTAACAAATTTCATGTTACGAAACATGAGTGACCCAAAAACTGTGCAACGGGACACGACTCTGAGTTCGTGCTCTACACAGATATGCCATAGAGGCGGACATAATGACTGGATGTGGTATTGGGGAGTCTTCCGAACCACTGTCTGTTTCCATTCAAATGATTGCAAGGTCCCCTCAGAGTCTATTTCGCAATGACGTTAACTAAGTCGCAAAGGGAGACTTTATCTAACGCAGGAATTCAAGTTAGCGAAACCAAGTTTTTCTCACATGGTCAACTGTAGTTTACTTGCTCAATAGTCAGAGATTTCAACTGATTGTTCTTCCATGAACCTGAAGGACAGACAGCTAATGTAGTGTATACAGAGGCATTTGTTTAACACTGTACTAATAATGGTGTTTTCTACTATTCTATAATTTCTAATTATAGTATTAGTATAATGCTATAATTGATATGTTGGAATACCAAGTATAATAGAATTTTTGATTCCGTCAAAGACGGGTACATTTGCTAGTGTATTTCTATATATAATATTCATGCATGGTAATTTTCTGTATTCCTTAATATAAAATTATATAATTATATCATAAAATTGTATTATATGTTAAAGCATATCTTTTAAATTAATGCTAATCTACCTTTTTTTTATTTATTTATTGAATCTGCTGCACACGAACGCTTTGAATTAAAGAGTTTGTCAATTTTACAAAAATGACAACTCAATTTTGATTGTTATTGAAAAATAATCAGTAATAACAATAAAAAATCAATTAATTAAATAGACTGTGAATTATTTCTGACTATGAGGATACATAAAATAATATATATAATTTTTTTTTAGTTATTATATTTCTTCCACATTACTATTCTTCTTCAGCATTCCTACTACTTTTCTTTGTTTTCCTTGTGGCCAACCTGTGCATGTTCTGTGAAGCTGTCCAGTTGGCTTTTGTCTTCTCGTCACTAAACTTCCTTTACTGAGGACGACCGTTAACATGAAGGAAATATATTGAATCTGAGTCCTAATTTCTGTTTTTCATTTGTGTTTCTCAAAGTTTTTAATATATATATATATATATATATACGGTACTGTTTTCTTGACCACAAATTACTAACAAACACTTTTTCTTCATAACATTTGTTATGATGTTTCCTAAAGTAGAAATGACAAATGTCCATTGTTTATTGTTTTTTTGTTAGTTTATAGCCCTGAGGATATCTTAAAATAAAGACGAAACGTTGGCAAAAAGCTGATTCCATATATTTACCCTGACCAAATTCCGAGAAGAAGAAAAAGTGTTTATATATATAAATTTCATATATTTAGTAAATTATACAGGACTGTTCAGCTTGCCAAAAATATTTTATAATAGTCAATCTTTGATATATAAATTATATCAGCTGTCAGAGGCAATGATTATAGAAAGCTTATTTAATTAAATTTTTCCAAATTTAAAAAAAAAATAACTAATTTTGTGTTATAGAGGAAAAATAAAATATTTTCTATGAAATTTCATCATGAATAATGATATCATTTTAAAAAGGGTATTAGTTTTATTACATGAATCACAAACATGATACTCAATTTGTTCTAGTAGTCGTCAGATAAAACCGAAATAGAAGAATTTTTAGAAAAACTGTTGTATATTTGTTTTTAATGTCATGGAGGTTGAAGTGGGGCCAATTGAAACAGGATCGCCTCGGCAAGTATCATGTTGTAATTTTATGAAACCATATATTCCACAATGCATTTGAATAATTTATAGCACATGCATATCACTTAGAGGTTATCACTTTTACCGTTCTTTATAACAACGGAATTAATTTTAAATTTACATTCATTTCAACATAAATTTTAATAAATTAAAGTGGCTATCATCAGGGTGGTAACTAGAATTAATATTACTTTTCATCCCATTTATCATACTAATAATAATAAACATTTAACTAAATGTATTATTTTTCAGAATGTTTGCACTAAAATCTGCTAATTTTAATGAAACCATATTTACTTGTTTACTCTAAAACAATTGGCCTTATGTTACAACTTGTAACTGTGATGGAATAATAAAATTAATTCGGATTCAGTAGCATTAGTGCTAACCTTTTCCTGTAAGAAGTAATACTTAAATATTAAAAACAGAAAATGATCCACAAAGGACAGCAAATATTTCAGAGTAAACTATAGATACACAGTAAACAGAAAAACAACTTAGTCTTTAATTTTCTGTTTAACCAGCATCAGGAGAGAAGAGATAGGGACACCAAGCGCACTTGCGAAGCAACGGTTCGAGACCGAATATGTATATATATATATATATATATAATTGATAGAAACAGTCCAGCAGACTTTTTTAAATAAAATAAATTCAAAACGAAGGAAACACACAGAAAGACACAGACATAACTCACATCGATATTTCGATGAGTCACCGCCCTGCCTTCCTGCGGGACTCGTCGCTCTTCACACCTCCTGATGACGACGATGTTCCGAAATATCGATGTGAGTTATAACTGTGTCTTTCTGTGTGTTTCCTTCGTTTTGAATTTATTTTATTTATATATATACAAAACTAGTCCCGATTCTTTTATACAGGTTCGTGTATCAACTCCCTTGATGATGGTCAAATCGAAAATTAAAGACCCTAAATGTGTTTTTATATTTCCTGGGAACCTATATTTTACTCTGAAATATTTAATTATACGTGTAAAAGGTTATAATCCTCATTGAAAGAATTTGTTAATTGAATCACTAATTAAAATGAAGAAATAGTCAATACCATGTGATGGTTGGAGACGTGTATAGATAGGGGTTCACAAGGACTCCCAGGTTTCCACAGAAGATTACTGGGGATTCACGAGAAATAATGGTATTTTGGAGGGTCCACGGCAGACTGTTAGGTTTATATTTTGCTACATGCGTTGTATCAGAAGAGCATTACTAAAAATATATGAAAGTGTATTGAGCTGACTATTGCAATATTGAAAAATAATAATTAAAACACGAAGTCAAATATCCCCGTTAGTTTGTTATAATACTCAAACGTTTGAAAATATTCTATTACATTTTATTTTATGTCATAATTAAAACTGATTCTTTTACAATTTATCTCAGAATATTATATAAAGTATTAATAACGAAATAGATTATTGTTTTAAGCATATTTTTATATATCAACATCACGTTTTATATGTAATAAAATTATTTCTTAAAAAATTTGGAAGTTTACACAAGCGCATTATTATGTCCTTAAAGTATCTGACGACGGGAGAAGAGAAGTAATGAAATAGGTTTGTTGCGATCGAAGATGGACAAAGTCCGAATGCAACTCCATGATTATCTTACGAGGTATGGCGGTTTTACCTATTTCTAATATAAATAAAATAGTCCTTAGGAGGTTCAATAGAAAACGAAGGTTGAGAACCACTAGTGAAGAAGGTTCATATAATTTTGATTTATTCTGGCTATTGTTTAGAAAAAAATATTAAAGTAATAACAGCTTATAAACAACTATAAATTTGTTTTTTAAATTTTTTAAATACAGGTTATATTAAATTGTGGCAGTAAATATATCTTTCGTTAAAATAAAATATAAATACTTGCAAATTGTACAGTGATACTGACAAAACCGATATATTCACAAAAATTCATCATATTTGGTAAATCATTGTTGTACCGTCCAACCAGTTTACCATGTAGTGTATCTACGTGTGTGTGTGTGTGTGTGTGTGTGTTGTGTGTGTGTGTGTGTGTGTGTGTGTGTGTGTGTGTGTGTGTCTGTCATTGTGTGTGCGGAGTCCTATTTGAAGATGCACTTACTACGTGCAAATTCGGTCGGACGTCCGCAAAAAAGATTCATGAGATATGACGGATTTCCATAATAATTCGACATATCGGATAAGTTTTTTCGACTAATAATTAATAATTTATTATAGGTATTTAAAATGTTTAAAATAATATTCAACACTAATAACTCACTTATCCTGAACATTCATTTATGAGTTCTGTACTTCATCACTACCATGTATTTACTCGTATTTAAAGCTACCATTAAAAAAGGCAACCAAATAATGCAATTTATAATAATTTTAATTAATTAAATTTAGTTAATTTGATTAAATTTAATATGATCAGCTGGTGCACAGTTGTTAGTGAAAACACCAAAAAACATTGCTCCGTGATAAAACGTCTTTAATTTATTCGGTTTTAAATCTTAAGATTTGTGAGTTAGTCTTTCCGACATAAAAGTGTCTGTTTTATAAGCACAATTATTACCATCGGTAGCGGATGCGAGAAAGGCGACTTTTTGCTCTATTGACATCTGTGCCTGCTCTGCCTACCTGCTGTGCTGCCTTCAAACATATACTTGTAAAGAAGTTTTATTCCTTTGGCTTATTGTCTCAACAAAATTCATTCAACAAGACCTGTTTAAATTAATCTTCGGAGAGCCCTGTCAAAGGTAATTCAATTCAGTTGTGCTTAATTACTAGTATAACATGAAAAAGAGACGTAGTCGTTCACAGACACATTCCCCACCAAAAAATAAAAAAGTGGCTGTTGCTTTACAATCAGATCTAAATTTGAGTGCCAAACAACTTCCCAAGGTTAGTGTACCATCCACGAGCGGTGCTAACCTTGATTCAAATGTGTCTGTTCCATCATTCTTATCTCCTAACAAGTTTTCTGTTCTGTCAACGGAAATGTCAAAAGAAGAATCTACTTCAAGACTTCCACCCCCACCTCCCATATATTTAAAATCGGTGACAAATTTCCCAGATCTTATAAGAACTCTTACTGAACTGGTCGGTAAAGGTAATTTCGCTTGTAAATCAAGAGCAAGTGATGTTGCAATATATCCAAAAGAAGCAGAGGGATACCGCAAAATCAACTGTCATTTTAGAATGCTAAACATCCCCTTTCACACGTACCAGCTTAAACAAGACAAAGCGTTTAGAGTAGTAATAAGAAATATTCACCACTCCACTCCAATACAGACAATCCACGATTAACTAAAAGACTTAGGACATAATGTACGAAATATTACTAATGTTCTTCACAATGTGACGAAGCAGCCTATGTCTCTCTTTTTTGTAGATCTAGAACCAAGCCATAATAATAAAGATATCTTTGAAATGACTTCCTTGTTCCATACCAAAGTTATTGTGGAAGAGCCATATAAACGAAAAGAAATACCTCAGTGCAAAAGGTGCCAGCGTTATGGTCACACCAAAACTTATTGTAATCTAGCACCTCGTTGTGTGAAATGCGCAGGTCAGCATAGAACAGAGGATTGTATGAAGTCAAGAGATGAGCCGGCGAAGTGTGCCCTTTGTGAAGGCTGTCATCCTGCAAGTTACAGAGGATGTGAAATCCACAAAAACATACAGAAGAAGCTGAGGCGAAATGTTGACTCAACTGAGAGTCAAAAGACAAGAACTACTGGTATTTCTACGAACCCAGTCGTCAAGAACGTTAGCTATGCTAATGTCGTTGCAGCAGGAGCCACATCATCTGAACCACAGCAAGTACCTCATTAAATGCCTACCTTCATTCCTCCTCCCACACCTTCCTCCGATTTCACAGTCCTTCTTACATCCTTTTTAAATGAACTAAAGTCAACTATCACTCCACTTATCTCCCTTCTCACCACAGTCATAACCAGTCTTGTTCCTGCTGTTGCTACCAAATGAACACCTCCCCAACTAAGCAATCTTTAACTATCCTCCTCTGGAATGCCAACGGACTTACTCAACACAGACAAGAACTCGACATTGTACTACATGACAAGAAAATTGACATTGCACTACTGACAGAAACCCACTTTACGTCCAGGTCATATTTTAAACTAACTGACTACATCACATATCGCACTGACCATCCTGATAACACTGCCCATGGTGGAGTAGCTGTGCTTGTACGGAGGTCTCTCAAACACCACATCCTACCTTCTGTATCCACACCTGCCATGCAAGTATGCACAATCTGCCTTGAGTCACATCCATACAACCACAATGTCTCTTCAATATATTGCCCTCCAAACAAACGTATAACCCAAAGTGACCTTTCAAATATCTTTGAACACCTTTCACCTAAATTTATTTGTGGAGGGGATTTCAATTGTAAACACCAGTCATGGGGATGTCGAGTAACCACACCTCGGGGTTCTATTCTCCGTAAATCTCTTCTCAACTCATCTTATACTGTCCTAAGTCCTGGAACTCCTACATATTGGCCTTCTTCCACAGTCAAAAAACCTGACCTGCTTGATATATTTGTCACTTCACCCATCTCAAAACTAAACCCTTACATCACAACTCTCCCAGACCTTTCCTCTGACCATTCACCCGTACTTCTATCATTATCTATTCATCCTATGAAAATTATTAATAATCAAACTCTACTCAACGGACATATTGACTGGGAAAAATTTAGAGCCGAAATTGAACGACAGACTGACCTTAAAGTACGCCTCAAGACATCACGTGAAATAGATGACGCAATTAGTAAATTAACTCAGGATATACATGCTTGTATAAATAATGCTAAAGTCCCATCCAGACCAAAAAAGCACACTACATACCTACCAACATACCTCAGGGAATTAATCCAAGCTAAACGACGAGCAAGAGCCAAATGGCAGAGAAGTCGATACCCATCTGACAAACAAACATTTAACAGATTACAAAACCAACTAACTCGAGACTTGAAGCAATATCGAAATTGTCTTTTCCAAAAATATACTGAAGCGCTGAAACCCGAAGACAAGTCACTATGGACTGCCACTAGACGAATACTGTCCCATAAAAAAATTAGTACTCCGATCCTTACTGGCGATGATACCTGGGCAAAAAGCGACTATGAGAAGGCCACAGTCTTCTCCAAACACCTTGAAACCCTTTTCATTCCCAATTCAAATATAGAAGACCCTGATACTACAGCAAAAGTAACTGATGAACTTGTAGCCCCTTTACAGCTCTCTCTTCCACCCAAGTCATTCTCCCCAAATGAAGTCTCTTTTATAATTAAAAAACTACCATCAAAAAAATCTCCCGGTTATGACCTTATAACAAACGAAATAATCAAACAACTTCCCCGTAAGGTCATAATTTTCCTTACATATATATACAACTCTATCTTACGAACAACCTATTTCCCCATTCTGTGGAAATTTTCTATTATTCGCATGATCCCAAAGCCCCATAAGTCTCCACAACTATGTACGTCGTACCGCCCAATTAGTTTACTACCAACCATGGCCCAAATCTTTGAAAAATTATTTCTTCGAAGACTTCGTCCCATTTTAGAATCGAAAAATTGAATACCCTCTCACCAATTCGGGTTTCGATCTCAACACTCTACAATTCAACAATGCCACCGTATAGTTGATGTCATTTCCTCTACTCTTGAGAAGAAACAATACTGCTCAGCTGTCTTTCTTGATGAGGCGGAAGCCTTTGACAGGATTTGGCATGCTGGGTTGCTTTGGAAGCTCAAAAAAATACTCCCACATACTTACTACCTTATAATGCAGTCCTACCTCAACCACCGCTTTAGCCAAGTAATAGAAGGCTCTTGTCTTTCTCCAGTTATTCATATTAAGGCAGGAGTTCCGCAAGGAAGCATACTTGGACCAGTGCTATACTCCATATACACCTCCGACATTCCAGAATCTCCCCATACAGTCTTAGCCACATTTGCTGACGACAAGGCAATCCTTTGCACAAATGACAGTCCTGAGCTAGCATCCTACTATATCCAGCAACACTTAAACGTTATAGAGTCATGGCTGAAGTGTTGGAGAATACGCATTAACGAACAGAAAAGTGTTCACGTAACATTCACGTTGCGGCCAGATGCGTGTTCTCCAGTCTTCCTTAACCATATTCCGATCCCTCAAGCTACAACCACCAAATACTTAGGACTGCACCTTGACAGACGTCTTACTTGGGCTCCCCATACCAAAATGAAAAGAACAGAACTAAACAGACGATATAGACTTTTAATTCACTTACTTGATAATCGTTCAAAATTAACTACTGTCAATAAACTATTACTATATAAATCTATGATTATGCCTATTTGGACTTACGGAATTGAAATATGGGGAGCAACAAAATCTAGCAATGCCCAGAGGATACAAGCTCTTCAGTCAAAAATTCTTAGAAAAATTCTTCATTGTCCCTTTTACATACCAAATCAAACAATCTATTCAGACCTCAGGATTTTAACAGTTCATCAAGTAGCAATATCTCGATACAAAGCCTTCCATAAAAATCTTTGTAGCAATAGCAATCCCTTAGTCCAAAACATCTCCTCAACAAATATTCCAGGAAATCCCCAAAGGCGCCTGAAGAGAAACTGGCCAAGAGACTTATTAGTGTGAATTACTCTAGTGACTTGTAAATTTAATCTAAGTTTCATAACATATTTCTCACGCCAGGAAGTATAATTACTGAATTATTTCTTCCCTCCTGCCTCCATGTGTAATGTATATATTTCCTTCATCATTGTCACTGGTAATGTACATTTGCATTGTTGTGACTATGTAAAATAAAAAATAAAAAAAAAAAAAAAATTTAATATTTCATATTTTATGGGAAAAAAAGTGATGAATGATTTAATATACTCATTGTTATTGAAAATATAAGGTTTCAAACACATAGTCTCCTTTTTCAGGTTACATCAATGGTTGTAGGGGTTCAGGGTTAACTGAGGTATTTGTGTGACTTCAGACGTGACCTAAGGTTGATCGCAGCCAGTCCTTACAACAATTAATGTATTCTGAAGAAGAAGACTGACTGCATGTTTCACATCAGTGGTTCTCAATTTCTTTTACCTATAGTCCCATCTTTCCTTCTTTTCTTCTTGAGGACCTCTCGTAACTATAGGTCATAAAACACTATTATATTTTTTACTAATATGAATTTTGAGGTTTAATTAAACAAAAATAGTATATAATTAATCTTTATTTTTAAATGAAAGCTAATTTAATATAAATAAAGTATTCTACAACAATTATAACAAAAATAATGAAAACTAGTAGTTGGGATAACCAAAATTATAGTGATAATAATACTTTGCCAATATATTGTATTATAATATTACAAGGTTTCTTCAATTTTCAAGCCAATGGAAATCGGAGCTCTTCAGGTTATTGAATTCCTGCATCTCCTATCACTTTTTTCCAATTCTTTTATTGCTTTCAAGGAAATTTCATGGATATGTTTTGAAATCTAGGAAATAAATTTAGATTCGTTTCAAAACGAATTTATAATTTTTAATTATAAAAACCATTATTAGTTGATTTTCTTCATGAACCACTGAAATACGAGTATCATTGTGTACTCCTAATTTGTTATATTTTGCCTGTAGACCCCTGTTGAGAGCCAATATTATATATGAACAGTAATTACTCAAAATGAGTAAAAAAAAAGAGACCATGAAAAAACTTTATATACACTTTCTGAATATTAACATCAAAGCAATGTTAATATCGTCTTTCAAACATATCTTCTTCTTCCTCCAGATTATTGGCTTCTTGTAATTAAGCAAGAAGTTATCATTCAGTGAAGAGTAGTAAGTGTTTAAAAAGTATTGTTTTCCTATTAAATCTAGTTTAATTTAGAAACTCCTACTATAATTCTCATTGCTTAAATTATATTATGATTAATGTAAAAGTTACCAAGCTGTAAAATAATTTATTGCAAAACTTTAAATTTATTCATTAATATTTGAATGACTGTTTGTTAACTTAATAAATGGAATCAAAAGAAGACTTCGTACATTTTGCTCCACTTTTCTCAATTTTCATTCATTTACTTTTGCGACTTTCGCAAAGTTGTCAGCTTGTTTTCCCCTGTTCTAGAAGTTATATATATATATATATATATATATATATATATATATATATATATATATAAAACTAAAATTTATCGGGCTTGGTCAGTTCTTCAGGTTCAAATTAAACTCTCATTGCCAACGTTTCGGTTTTTATTTAAAACCTTTTTCATAGGCAGAAGTATAAATTTTGAAACAGAAAAACTAAGTATTACATTACAAATTTGTATTTACAGTATTTATTTGTATTTGTATCTACCAGTTGAATCGTCTTACTGATTTTATAGTTAATATATATGCATACATACAATAAAAGTTTATAAAGACTTGGTCAGTATTCAGGTTCAAATTTAACTCTCATTGCCATCGTTCCGGTTTTTATTTAAAACCTCTGTTATAAGCTCATATCACATCCATATGTTCTTCTTATAAGCTCATAGAAACCCTTACTTACTACCTCAAATTTGTACTATGTACTTATCTAAGAAATGCATGCCTATTTTTTTTTAAAAAAAGTTATTAAATATATCGTATAGTTACAGCTATAAAAGTGAATATAAATAAACAAACGAAAAACTTCAATTTATTTCAACAAGTTAATTTTACAGAATAAAACATGTTCACAATTTCCTGGTTTTTTTATATTTGTTGAAAATGTAAAAATTAATTGTAAACCAGTAAAATGTATTGTTGAAGAACATGTATAACTTTAAAATGATTTGTTAACTATTTCCAGTAGCATGGAGTGCATTGTAAAGAGCCATGCCTAATGGATGCGATGTAGGGGGGGGGGGGGGTGAACGAGTAAAAGGGTAGATTAAAATAATAACCCCCAGAATGATTGCCTGCTTATCCCTCTAATAATTCTGGTATTATTTACATAATTTTCACGTTGCATGTCAAAAACATTTTCCTAATAGAAGTTAGAAAATATATAACCTAGAATATTTATGTTTTAATAAATGCATATAATTGCATTAGTTTAGCAACGGTAAACAAAACTTTAAATGTACTTACAAGTATTTTTACATATGAAGATTAACTCGAAAATAGTTCACGTAATTATTATAAATGAAGAGATACATTTACAAGAAATAATTAATAACTTAAAACTAAAAAACTATTTCCAACTTTTTTTATGTATTTATTATAATAATAATATATTATAATTATATTATATATATTATAATAATAATAACAATAATAATAATTTGTAAATTAATATTTGATCTTTTTCTTTAGAAGAAAATAACTAAAAAAATATGGGATATATTTAAAATGAGTAAATATGTATTACCAGGTTAGCTCAGTGGTTAATGTACTCGGCTCTGGGCGAGAAGTGAATTCACGCATGAGGTGAATAAATCTGAGTACGTCGTCCCTCGGAGAGGATGTTAAGCTGTCACTCCCAAGGCTGTACGATGTCAGGTACTCGTTAAAGATACCTAACGAAATACACTTGAGTTAGGCAAAATTTAGGACTCCCAATGTAGAATCTGTAGAATCACCAATCAAAAAAATGTCGGTAAACATCTGACGTGTTTCTATATTTTTATTTCTGACGTTTTATTTGATATTTGTTCAACACTGATGGACATATAGAGTATGATAAGTACTATTATACTGGGAGTAAAATAATATTTCAAAATCTGCACACAAAAGAAATTTTGTATTTTAACTATGCGTTTCAATATTTCCTGTTCATTATCATCTGAATTCCAATAGGAGCAGTTGAGAACAGTCGACTATAGACATGGGGCGCTATTTTACTATTATATATATATATATATATATATATATATATATATATATATATACACAGAGAAGTAGAAGGGGGGGTTTTTTCCATAAAGGGAGGCCACTCACCCCACAGATTAACGCCCAACATATATATATATATATATATATATATATATATATATATAGAGATTTCACATAAACACGTGAAATAACAATCAATGATCAAACCACAATAAGAAATAGGAAAACAAGACTAAGATCTTTCAACCGTAACAAGCGGTCTTCGTCAGAGTCAGTTGGGTTTTTGACTCTGACGAAGACCGCAACTGACTCTGACGAAGACCGCTTGTTACGGTTGAAAGATCTTAGTCTTGTTTTCCCATTTCTTATTGTAGTTTGATCATATATATATATATATATACCAATTAAAAGAAACGGTCCAACGGACTTTTTTAAAATAAAATAAATTCAAAACGATGGAAACACACAGAAAGACACAGACACAACTCACATCGATATTTCGACCATCGTCGTCATCAGGAGGTGCGAAGAGCGAAGAGTTCCGCAGGAAGACTCAGTACCGCCCTGTCTTCCTGCGGGACTCTTCGCTCTTCGCTCTTCGCACCTCCTGATGACGACGATGGTCGAAATATCGATGTGAGTTATGTCTGTGTCTTTCTGTGTGTTTCCTTCGTTTTGAATTTATATATATATATAATTCATTTTTTTTCCAACAAGTATGAGTACATAAATTATTCGGTTAAAATAATGTACTGTTTTCAAATATTGTAAATTTTCCAAGAACAACTGAAATTCTAGAAAGCATATTTAGCTTAAAAGAGGTTACATGGTCTTATAAATATTAATAATGCTGTAATTAAAAAATGACATGGAATTATTTCAAACTTGCTGGAAAGATCAATACATCTATATGAGCTCAGAAAGTGTTTGAGGAATATAAAATATCAAAAATAATATAAAAAAGTAAAATATATAAGAGTAAAAGAGAGGCAGATGATAGGAAGGCGCCTTCCTCTTGAAATAAAGGCGACGGCCTTTCAGAAACATGAACAATTTACGGCCCCAATTTTCGCACCGCCTCGTTTTAAATACGGAACAAAATGGCACTAAGAGAAGTTTTCAGAAATGATTTACATAACAAACAGCTAATAAGGTTATTATATTTATCTCTACCAGGAACTAACCTCTAATATCATTAGGAACAATTTAATTTAATTAACAAAGTTTTAGCCCATTGTGTTCAATTATTCACATTTATTATTTTCCTTCTTATAACTTTATTATTCAATTTCGAAAGAAATAATTCTTTCAAGGGGAATGTAAAAGAAGCAATTTTTAAATTCCTTCATGAATATTTCATTAGGGTTCATTTCAATATGTTACAACATAGAAGGAAGAACAGCCTCTGCTTGGTTTATAAGGATATTACCTTATTGAATTTTTAACCAGCTTATATGATTACCTGAGAAAAATCATCAGAATTAATATAGTAATGTAGGAAATACTACTATAGTTTCTTATTTGAAGAAATGAAAACATCCACTTACTACAAATAAAAATTAAAATGGAAATATGAAAAATGAAACTGAAAAACGAACTAAATTATTTAAAAGCAAAGAAGCAAACTATTTGCACAAAATTAATAAGTAAGAGTTATGGAGGATAATTAACGGTTAATTTAGGTGTATAACATTCGAGTTACTCTTGCATCACTGACCTTCCAGAAACTAATGGATGGAGTAATGAGGGAAGTAAATAAAAAGATGAAAGAAAGAGGTCTATTCATGACATTGTATTCAGTAGATTAGTTAAGGTACATTGAGAACATCTACAAAATTTGGTAAAGAAACTATAGGTCTTCTACTTGAAAACATCAGCAAACAAAATACTCATTTCGTAGAGAAAGTTCACATCTCTCGATATGGGTTATGGGAGTCGGAAGTACAACCCAGCTCGGGAAGGTAGAAGCGATTTACAATCTTAATTGACATAACAGTAATTGAGATCTTGGATGTTTTTTGAGGAATAAATAAGATATTATCGGAAGATTTTCCATGCTTTGCAGAACTCACATTTAATCTCATACACTCTTGAAAATGGGGCCGAAGTTTGTATGGAACAATAAAGCTGAAGACAAAATGGATCCAATGGCAGCCTGTAAAGTCGCACTGAGCAAGGCTTACATGATTGACGTTCTACGTCTTGAGGAAATCATGCATAGTGACATAGTAAAAATCTATAAATGGTAGATGGTAGTACGTCGTCCCTCGGGGGGTTTAACAGGTTGTTAAACCGTCGGTCACAAGCGTGTACTCGTTAAAGATCTGTACTATAAATCTCTTGCGTAAGGCAAAGTTTAGGACTTCAAATGTACAATCAATGAGTGGAATCACAAAGAGCCAATGTTTGGCTTATGTGTGTTCCCTTGTGGGACTGTCACTGGTATTTAATCTAGCCAAAGACGTGGAAAGAGACTGCGGTGAGGAAATAATTTTTGTTGCAACAATATATTCCAGAAAAGCATTTGCATTGAACAGTGCATTTCTGTTTAGATGTTATTTTAGTTGATCATGATATTCTTCCCAGGTCACCGGGACTGAGGGAAATCATTTAAGTGTGGATGTTGGGTGTCTTCCGTTCATAGCCAGTGTTGACCTGGAAAGCGGATAAAGTGCTCTCCACCCGCAAGGAGTCAGTTATTTCTCATACCGTATCTAATAAAGATATTTCGTTCTCATTTATCTGAAATAGGAATTTGATTAAGTTCCTACATAACTTATATATTCTTTGAAAATACTTAAAATAAAATTTTAACATGAAACAAACACTTTAATATGGTTTATATCCTGTTAATTGGAAACACCTGTACCTTTGAGTTAACGAACGATTAGCAATACAAAAGTGATTGTCAATTTATACAGACTGCGCTCTGTGTCAGCTACTTTCCAAAGAAGAATATACTCCTTTGGAGTTCTAAAACAATAGAAGGCAAACAAGGGACTGCATCACGCCTGACAAAGGGTCAGCCTTCACTTTGTTCAAACTTCCTCTGCGAGTCGACCTTTTATCCCAAAACCACCCAATTCTTAGCTCTGTTCCATGTATTTAGGCAAAGCATTTTACATTGCTCCATTGATTTTGGCATAGTTTATTTTAATATATACCAGGAAATACCTTATAAAATAGTTATTTTGAATGAATATGTATATAATGTATATGAATAGCTAATTATAAGTTCAGTTAATATTCATATTAGGAATTATTATACAACGTTCTTTATTATAATTGATCTTGCTTCCATTCCACTGATTATTCAAATATTAATTTAATTATTGAGAATTAGATCAAAATTAAATTTATAACTTCAGATTTCAAGCCGATGGATCTCCGAAATTTGTTTCTCATTCTCAAGGCTATAAACATATATTGAAAAAATAGTACTGCTCTAAACAATTTTGAAAACAAATATCTCTAAAAAAAAACACAATAAGCAACAAACACACAAAAAATGTAAAAGAAAACCAAAAATTGCAGTGTTATTGTTTTTATAGACAAATATATATTTATAACATTATTACTTCTATTATTATTATTAGAGATAAAAACAATTTTAAAGATTAGTGATACTGCAAAATTGTGAGAAAATACTTCCACAGAATGGTTAAGAACAGATAACAAAAGATACAATAAGCAACAATATAAAAAAAAGACCAAAAAAATGTACACAAAATATTATAGAATTTTGTAGGTTTTTGTTTTGCCCTGTGTTGGTTTATTGTGTTTTTTTTGATATTACGTGGAAGCAGCTTTTTTTAATGATAACTTATACTATTTTTAATTCTTAATACATTTTTTTGACACCGATTTTTTTTGGGGGGGGGGGGGGGGTTGCAAGGAGGTGAAATGCATTTATGCACATAGTGCTGGGCTCCCAGATAAACCAGCCTATCAACTAAAACACCCCCTTTTCTTCTAGGACACTAGCTGGGACACTAGGCTAGGCCATTCATTTCCTTAGGTAAGGCAGTCTTACTTTAGAATTAGTTACTCTAGCTTCTCTAGGTATCTCTTTTTGGTGTAAGGATATTTTTGACTAGCCAGTCTACCATTTTCCACACATCAGCACTCTAAATCATCTTGGTCACAATAGTTTCTGGGAAAATATACAGATTCTCTTCACCAAATCACTCCTCTGGTTATCCCAGTTTTTGCATGAAAAGAATGTGTGCTCCACATCGTCTACTACTGAGCAATACAGGCACCCAGAGTCTGGTCTTTTCCTATCATGTATAGGTAGGTGCGGAAGTACCCATGTCCGCTGTGAAATTGCGTAAGGTAATACCTCACCTCTCCATGATCTCTCTCGGCCCTCAATCGGACATCTTTAATTATACTAAATGTCCAGCGTCCTGTAGTCTCGTGTTTCCACACCTCTTTCCATCTATTTAGTGTATGCCTTGTGTCTTCTGAGCGAGTAGATTCTCTTCCGACTTCTTCCTTTCTTCAGTAAATGGCCACCCTTTCTCTCGCTAGTAGATCAACTGGAATGATGCCAGCTATCACCAGGACTGCAGGCTCTGATACCATGCAATAAGCTGAGCACACCCTTAAAGCTTCTATCTTTTGCATTATATGATGTCTTTTTCTGCGGCATTTCTTGATGACAGCTTTCCCCTAGATATCTGTTTCTAGGGGAATAGCTATCTAGTAGCATATAATACCATATACAACTTCAATTTTTGTATTTACCAGTACGACAATTTTCAAACTTAGTTCTACTCAATCAATAACATTATCAATAAAATCATTGTGGCACTATAATTGAATGGAATATATAAAACTAACTATGAAAGAACTGACTTTGTTGCTGACATTAAGAAATGATGCTCAGTTGTCTTGGGACCTCCAATATTCGCCATTAGTCTGCTTAAAACTCGACGCTTTCTGAGGACTTCTGTGTTGCCGTCTTCGTCTGTAGCAGAAATAAATTTCTCTAACCGTGATAATAATAATAATAGTAACGTTAAAAATACTAGGTTCTATAAGGAAACTTTTTGTACATTTTATTTGTCTTGCTTTTTGTATTATTGATTGTTGTGTCTTTTCTTTTGTGTTCTTGAATATTGTGAGAAGGAAGTTTCTCAGAGTTATTTTGCAGTGTTACAAATCCTTTAATTTTTTCTTGGTCCTATAAATAAAAGTAATATAATTAGACACATATTTGTCTATAAAACCAATAACCCTGTACTTTTTGGTTTCCTTTTACTTTTTCTTTGTTTTTGTTGTTTATTGCGTTTTTGTTTTCTGTTAGTTGATATTCTTTGCAGGTATTTGTTTTCATAATTGTTTATAGTAGTATTAATTTTTTTAATAAATTATTTTTAGCCTTGTGAATACCAAACAAATTTCGGTTTGAACTCAAAAGTTATTAACTTGGACCTAATTCTCAATAACTATATTACTATTCGAATTTTCATAACACCTTACAAATTATTTCTTTGGAAATTCTGTCTAATATCATTCAATATATCTAGAAATTTCATTATTTTCATTTTTATAATTTAACAGTATTCCATTTGCGATAAAAACCATTAGTATTATCATCGTTGGTGTTGCATTGCAATATTTCATATCAAACTTAAACAATGTCATTTGTTATAACTTTTAGTTTTCTGAGTGAGAAAATAAATCTTTTGAACTTTATTTCTTCAGAAAACTATATAATATTGAACTAGACACATACTTTCAACTATTAATTTAATTAATTTACTCTTTCCTATTTATTCTTTTCCTTGTTTTATAACGTTCTAATTGAGGATATTTCTTGCTTCCTCGAAGCGACCAGAATTACTGTTCTCTCCATATTAAACTCATCAAAGTAATGCAGTTTTATAAAACATGTATAAAAAACGAAAAATAAGCTCAACAAACGTCAGTACGACAATTTTCAAAATTAGTTCTACTCAACAATCAATAACATTATCAATAAAATCATTGGTGCATTATAATTGAATGCAATATATATATACTAACTATTATAGTTCAAAAACCCTTAGTCATACCATTAATACTCAAAATTATATCAAATCGAATCATCATAACAAGGAAATACATCAAATAAACTCCATTAAACAGTAACTACAACTCAATGTCGATTTACTCATTTACTCAAACGTACGTCTACAGCATGCTTGGTCTCCCTCCCTCTCTTCTGCTGAAGAAGATTTGCCGAAACATTTGAGTATGTAAGTGTGTTTCTTCACTATGTATGTTATTCTTCTTCAATTTTGAACTCCAATGATATATATATATATATATATATATATATATATATATATATATATATATAGGTGTATAATGTAATCGGGATTCGGTCAATTTTCCAGGATCAAAATCAAACTCTCAATGCCGACGTTTCGGTTTTATTTAAAACCTTTTTCATAGGCCTACAAACAAAGGATGACAAGAAATCATATATAAACATCAACATATAACTAACATCAAAATGGAATATTAGAGTTGTGAAAAAACAAAAAGATATATACAAGTAGAAGTAATAGAAAAGCAATAAACATTTTTATGAACTTACAGAAGTCAGAATTTTTCTAATTCAAAAATTCTGACTTCTGTAAGTTCATAAAAATGTTTATTGCTTTTCTATTACTTCTACTTGTATATATCTTTTTGTTTTTTCACAACTGTAATATTCCATTTTGATGTTAGTTATATGTTGATGTTTATATATGATTTCTTGTCATCCTTTGTTTGTAGGCCTATGAAAAAGGTTTCAAATAAAACCGAAACGTCGGCATTGAGAGTTTGATTTTGATCCTGGAAAATTGACCGAATCCCGATTACATTATACACCTATTCTATCCAACGGTTGATATATTATTGAATTTATATATTATATATATATATATATATATAGATGATGTAATTCTTTTGAGGTTTGAGGTCCAATGATTTTTGGACCAATCAGTTGGGTTGCCAAAACCCAACTGGGTTTTTGACTCTGACGAAGACCGCTTGTTACGGTTGAAAGATCTTAGTTTTGTTTTCCCATTTTCTTATTGTGGTTCGATCATTGATTGTTATTTCACGTGTTTATGTGAAATCTTATATATATATATATTATATATATATATATATATATATTATATGATCAAACCACAATAAGAAATGGGAAAACAAGACTAAGATCTTTCAACCGTAACAAGCGGTCTTCGTCAGAGTCAAAAACCCAACCATCAGTTGGGTTTTTGACTCTGACGAAGACCGCTTGTTACGGTTGAAAGATCTTAGTCTTGTTTTCCCATTTCTTATTGTGGTTTGATCATTGGTTGTTGTTTCACGTGTTTATGTGAAATCTTTATATATATATATATATGTATAACACATTCAATAATATATCGACCGTTAGATAGATAGGTGTGTTCTCTATTCGGGGTTCGGTCAATTTTCCAGGATAAAAAATTAAACTCTCGTTGCCAACGTTTCGGTTTTATTTAGAACCTTTTTCATAGGCAGAAGTAAGAATTTTTTAACTAAGAAAATGAAATTTACATTATTTAAAGGAACAACAATGTAAATTTCATTTTCTTAGTTAAAAATTTCTTACTTTTAGATATAGATATACTCGTATTTAGATGATATTAGATATATCTTTTTAGCAAATATGCAGTTTAATAAAATGTCTAAATCTGATATACAAATCTACTGGAGAGATTTATACCAATGGATGAATCGTTGGTATTTTTTTTAGTGATGATTTCTTCAATGCCTTTGAATAAGATGACAAAGATTTTCTTCTAGATGATGTAGTTCAGAGTCCTAAGTGTTGTGTTCTGTGTATCACGTACGATACACAGACTGTAAAAGGAGTTTTGTTAATAGAAATTCGTTAATTCATTAGACACATGAAAATTGTTAGTACACTAATAAACATCATATTATTATAAAAATGTGTCATATCTCGTAAATTGGTGTTGTAGCCACCAGCCCAATTTTGGACGTTGTTCCTCATAAGCCAGCTTGAAGGAGAACCATGTGCGAAACCTGTCAGGCTGCTACAACATCAATTCACGAGATATGAAGGATCTTTAAAATATATGATATTAATTAATTGTTTTTCTAAATGTTTATAAGTTTTTTTTTCATTAAGTATTATTACTTTACTATAAGTAAAGTATAGTAATCGTGAAAAAATTCGATCTCGAGATTTTGACGGAATTACATGTTTTGAGGTCCCAGAAGTCGTTTTGTGATGATTTTTCGATGATGTCTGTGTGTGTGTGGGTGGGTGGGTGAGTGTGTTAGCATTGCTTGTTACCACGCTACGGTCCAGAATCTTTGATGGATCAAGTTGATATTTTACACAAAAATGGGCCCCATAGGGAAGAAGATCCCTATTGTTTGGGAAGAATTATGCATTATGGGAAAGTCACTTTTTTTTCTGTAGGTTCTCATAACACTATGTTGAAAAAATATAATAAATTTGAAACCATTGTTTTAGGTAAAATATAAAAATTATTTACAAAGAAAATATATTCTTTCTGAGTTCTCTATATTATAAAGCGGTGAAGAAACCTGCATATGTAGTTCTTTTATCGCATGGTTTCTTTTTTTATCTGTCAGAATAAAATATTGAGGGTAAAGTCCCAATCAAGTTTGATAGAAAGATGTCGACTGAGAGGAGTAGAGGTACTCAGACTTCGAGAAACCCTTCTACTTTTAATGAAAAAAGATGTTAGTACACTGAATTTAACCTATCACTTCTCACTTATAGGAAAAATGAAAATACTCCCAAAATGTTATGTAAAAATATTGTATTTTGAAGAAGAAACGAAAAAAAAACAATATTCATGGTTGCCAAACATTGTTCGTAATATCATTCCTGACATAGTTTTAAATATAAAAAACGTAATTTTTTTTTAATATTATATCATAATTTTTTAAAACATACATACTAATAAAGTATATAAAAACTCATACTAATGTAATGTATAACATACTCCTAATATGTAGTTTATAAAAACTCATACTAAAATTTAGTTTTCACCAGTATATTCTAGGTACTTACAGTTTTTATTAGAAGTTTTTAGAATCTACTTGCAATATATATGTGCATTATATATAAGATCATAGATTATAGATGTATGCTTTATTAAAACAAATTAATGGTTCTCTATGGCTAAAAATTGGACTGATTGCTTTGTAGAATTGATAGCGAAATTCAAGCAACTAAAGAAATTTATAAAAATAATGTTTGTTTTTTATAGAAATATGTTGAAATATGGAGATAAATCATGCTATAGTAAAATTAAGAAGTAACAACAATAATTAAATAATGTAATTTCTGAAGTTCTTAGAAAACCTTGGACTTTGTTTCTCTAACTTTGACTATTGAAATTAGATAAAACCTTTAAAGAGATCTGTAGTTGTCACGCGGTGAATCTCTGGGACAGTGTCACTGAATCTGATTTAGAATATTTCAATATAGGAGATTCAGGAATTTAGGTGTACAAACAACTCTATGGATATTGGAGTAACATATCTTTAATGACCATCAATATAGGTGATACAACAATCAATGATCAAACCACAATAAGAAATGGTAAAACAAGACTAAGATCTTTCAACTGTGACAAGCGGTCTTCGTCAGAGTCAAAAACCCAACTGACGAAGACCGCTTGTTACGGTTGAAAGATTTTAGTCTTGTTTTCCTATTTCTTATTGTGGTTTGATCATTGATTGTTATTTCACGTGTTTATGTGAAATCTTTTTATAGGTGATACATGCATTAACTGTAAGGAAGCCACTCAGTTGGCTTTGTGATTCCATTGTATGTGATTTCCTGATATGTAATGTATTTATTAACAAAATCGCTGACGATATTGTAGTTTCTAATAACAGATCAGCTGTTTAGAGATGTCTGATTATACTGGTCAGCGCATTGGTAATTGACTGAATAGCTAAAAGGGCAGTCAGTATTTATTATCTATAGGGCAACTACCATATATATTGATGAAGTATTTCACAGAATTCTAATTAACATAAGATCAAGCTTTAGAGTATGAGATTAGAACAATGGTTTCAGATTCAAATAGCCATGATGTTACTATGCTGGAAATGAAGTGAATCGTTAGATGACTTATTGAAGTGATCCCATTCTATTGTTCTATTCACTTTATGTATCTTCCTAGTATTTCTCTGCCTCCTTTTTTTTATGACAACAGCCACAATCATTCCTTTATCTCTTTTCTTTTATTCCCTTGGTATTCATCTCTTCGTTACTATTGTTTCTAGTAAAGTTTTAAAAATGTTTGTATTTTTATCATACTTAGGAATACAAATATTTTTTTCATTGCATGCTTAACAATAAAACACTGGTATTTACCTTTATTTTAAAAATATGATGGGTTAACATTTCTGAACAACTGACTAAAAGAATGCAACAAAATGTTCTAAACAGATATTCAACAACAAACAATAGTTGTGTTTGACAGTTTGAAAACAATGGTACCACTATTCAACAGTATTAGTGATAATATGTATGTACTTTTAATTGGTTATATCAATACAATGATCAGTAACTTTCAGTAATACTTCCTTTTTTTTTTTTTTTTTTTTTTTTCTTTGAGGTGAGAGACTTACAAAGTTAACCCTCCTGTATGAGAGAATATTGCATGTCCTATTGATTCTACATTGAGAGTCTTAAATATTTCCTAACGCAAGTGTATTTAGAGTAGGGTTCTTTAACAATTAGCTGACATCGTACAGGCTTGGGACGGAAAGTTTAATGTCGTCTTCTATTGACGATGTGAACAGATTTATTCACCTCCCACATGAATAAATTGAAGGCCAAATTGGGTATCGAACCCTGAACCAACCAGGTCAGAGGCGAGCATGTTACCACTGATCTAACCTTATCCTGAGTAGTATATGCAATACGTATATATAAAATAAATAGTACTATTTAAGAATTTGTTTAATAACATAAAATAATAATTCTCATGAGAAGTATTTGCAACGTTTGAATAGCACAAGTCATTAGTAGTATTATTGACAATTCGTTTAATCAGTTTCAGTACGAATACTCATGAGAAGTAAATACAACGTTTCAATAGCACAGGTCATTAGTAGTATTATTGAAAATTCGTTTAATAACTTTCAGTAGTAATACTCATGAGAAGTATATGCAACGTTTCAATAGCACAGGTCATTAGTAGTATTATTGAAAATTCGTTTAATAACTTTCAGTAGTAATACTCATGAGAAGCATATGCAACGTTTCAATAGCACAAGTCATTAGTAGTGTTATTGACAATTTGTTTAATAATTATTCAAGTAGTAATACTCATTGAGAAGCATATGCTAACGTTTCAAATAGCACAAGATACATTAGTAGATGTATATTACAATTTGTTTAATAAATTTAGAAACCAGTTTGTTTGCTAATACCCTGTCATTCAGAATGTAGTTTACGGTATGTATTATAATAATTATAACGTACTGCTTTAAATATTTTAATTATATCAAAATAACCGTACTAGGACAAATACGCAACAGATTGACATCCCAACTATTAAATCTTCTCATTTTACTAAATTAAATATTCAGTAAAAATACCAGTTTGTTTGCTATACCCTGTCATTCCAGAATGTATTCTACCGGTATGTATTACTAATAATTATAACTACTTTTTAAATATTTTTTTATAACAAAAATAACGACTAGGAAAAACAAAATTTACATCCCAACTATTTTCTTCTCATTTTTACTAAATTAAATATTCAGTAAAAAAATTACCAAATAAATTGAGCTAGAATATCTCATTTAAAGTATTGGAAAAAGTATCTACATAAAAGAAGTTTTAAAAAGGCAACCTGTTTTAAGACTTTCTTTTTGGTTATTTTTGTTCGTCAGTAATTGAAAAAGTAGGGAATACATGACAACACTGAATTCCCTCCTAGGAAAATAGCATGAGAATGATCACAAAGCGTTGCAAATATATCACTTTTGCAAAACGTATTTTATGTGGAGACCAATTATTATAAATCTGCTAATATGTATATATTCTTAATATAGCAGAGTAAAACACGCTAGCGTTCATTGAGTAAAATTCATTATACTATTTTACTTAAAATTGAAGTAAATATATAAAGAAAAAAGCCTGATAAATTGTAGATATATTTTATTTCTATATTTATTTAAATTGTGCTATTTACTTTGAAGATAATGATGGTATAACAGGCAAAGTTTCATTTCCAAGTTGGAATGAATACAATCAGTTAAAAGAATCAAGCAGAGCTGGGAAACTCAAATTCTACATTCCCTTACCTTCTCTCAATAATTACGTCCAACACTTACAAACTTTTTCCTTTTATCAATTTAACCTGTTTAAAGTATTACATAAAACTCCAATTCAAACAAACTCTCCAAAACTGATATTTATTAATAATTAGGTTTAATTTTAAATATTGTTCCTTTATGAATTTTATATTTATGTTAAATAATTTTTCCAAGTATAGAATGGTATGGCTCGTTGAATAAGTAATATAGGTTTCTAGGTATTAGATATTAGATTAGAGGTACTTTGATACTGTAAATTTGTTTCACATCCGTGATCTGACCACTTATATATGCCATGACGACAAGGATAAAAATATTCAAAGCACTTTTGATAGTTCACTCTATGTGTTAATTCAATGAAAATGCATGTGATGTTGCAGTAAACTGTTATATATATATATATAACCGTTGCGTCTACAACGTGCTTGGTCACCCTTTCTCTTTCCTCCTGAAGACGGATTGCCCAAAAATTTGAGTTTGTAAGTGTGTTTCTTTACTTTGTGTGCTACCTATCTTCAATTTTGAACTGATATATATATATATATATATATATATATATATATATATATAATATTTGTTTTTATTATTATTATTTCCTTTTTTATAATTTTTAATTTTATCTATTGTTTTTGCCTTTTCCGTTCTCCGACGTTTAGTGCCTAGATCCTTTTTTTACGCTTGTGCTGCTCTCATCGGTTGACTGTTTATTACTTCATTCGTGCTCCGTTCTTCGACGTGGGGAGATCTCTCTCACTTCGTCCTCTCTTCTAGTCTACTCCTGATGACGAACAACAGTTTGAAATATTGAATTCTGTAAGTGTTCTCTTTATTCTTTTTTCTGTGTCGTGCTTTGTGTAATTTAAAGTTATATATATATATATATATATATATATATATACGAAAATAAAGTTAAGTTCAGTGCCACGTGTTCATTCAGACTACAGTTGTTGTTAAAAATCCACATACAATTTTTCTTTGTAAAATAATTTGTAATGTAATGCTTAGTTTTTCTGTTTCAAAATTTATACTTCTGCCTATGAAAAAGGTTTTAAATAAATACCAAAAAGTTGGCAATGAGAGTTTAATTTGAACCTGAAGAACTGACAGAGTCCCGATAAACTTTATTTTTGTTTCTATTCCACGGTCGATACTTTTATCAATATATATATATATATATATATATATATATATATATATATATATTGGTAAATTTTGGTATCATGTAAACACACATTGTTAAAAATATGACCGTATTTTGCTGGAACTTGCTTCTTAATAAGTTTCTCAAGTTTTCTGAATAGAGTTCTTGTTACTATATCAACAGTATATAATATGCTTCCGATAGTCGACATGTTACATGAGTCCATGTTTCTGCTGTCCTCAGCCATTATCAAGACATAACTGAGTTTGAAATAGATTGTTCCTTTATATAAGGGAAGTGTAATTAAAGGCCATAATAGAGATTTTAAAGGACATAAAGTACATAAAAGGGAACAAAGGATTGGAAAGGATGATCAAGGTAAACTAAGGAGTGCTTGAATAAAATCATTACTAACGTTTATGGTAAATTATCTATTAAATTTGATCAGAGAGGATTCTATATTACATCTCAACAACACTGGTTTTCCATATGTAATCATTTTAGCTTCTATTCAATTTATATAATGATTTTCATGATTTATATGCAAGGATAAGACGCCACTATGTTCTCGTTTAGTTACAATGTATAGGTATAGTTTGACACGTGTTTTCAATAAATTATCAGTGTCAGTAATATACATTATATAACAATAAATTTTACACAATATTTACAAACTACACTCCATTTCATCGGGGAGAGTTTTTTTTATTAACATATTGACTACGATATTACTATTATAAAAAACGATTTTAAAATCAACTTTTTGTGCAAGCCCAGGAAGAGGGCCTGTAGAAAGTATAATAGATTTGGAACAGTTGCACAATATATCATCAACATATCAAAAACCATTAACTTGATTAGACAAAGTTGATGTTAACATTTTTGTTTAACACATATTGTCAACTGAAAAATTCTGGGAGGTTAGTAAAGGTTTTCTTTATAGTACATTTATGATGTTAACTGTTTTCGAACATATTCAATAAACCAAAAAAATAACTAATTTTTTCCTGAATAGATGCCTTTTTCTAGCTAAAATGAAAACCTACGAAACACTAAATATAAATTCATGAACTATTTCTATATTTCACTTATAAACATGATGCTACTTCTTCAACAATGACGAAAACTAAAACTAATAACCAGGGAATGTTGTCATTGTTTTTAAGAACACTTTGACAAATCTGTTAACAATTTAGTGAACATTAAAAAACTTTATTTATTTCTAATGCTCAGTGAATTTGATAAAATGGCATGTAACTTTGTTTACAAAGTAATTTACTTCCATAACAACTTTTTATCTGTAAAATAACTAGAAAGAAAGATTAATTTTTAGGAGGAAAAAAAATTAATTCAAAGTTAAATTGAACAATTTAAAGAAATCGTTTTTTAGATTATGCTGTTAAAAGTTTTCAAATTATTTTTTTAAAGTTTTGTTTTATGATGTAAAATGAAAGCTATTTAGTTTTAAAATAGAATTATTTAAGGTGAAAATTAAGTAAAACTTTTTAAAGACAAGAAAAATGATCAGAAAGATGTTATTGAATTGACATGAATTCTATTTAGTCAAACATAACATAATGTATTTTTCGATACTTTTTAGTTAATTTTGTAAGAAATCATGATAGTATTCATTTAGTTAAAAACATATCATGTTGTGTTTTCATTCCAGCATATGATTTCTAATACAGCTAGATAAAACTGATATATTTGTTAAGCACTGGTCTGTTTTCCTTCCATCATGTGATTTTGAATACAGTAACATAATTGTGTTTATACTAAATTATATAGGTTGTGATAGTTATTTATTTGGAAACAATTCATATTAATTTAATGAAGAAATGTATTATGATAATATTGGTAGTAATTATGGCAATAAATAATTTTAGAGACTTTAGAGATTTTTGAGATTTCAGAGATTCTCCGAAAAGAAATTGTTTAGAGGTGTCAAGAAAATATTTTCTTTACATTAATTAGCAGATTTATCGAAATGGTTTTCAAAAGGTAGTTGCCTACAAATTTCATGGGTATCTAATTGACAAATGTCTTTTGAGATTTCCCAAGTTGTTGATTGAAAAAGCTGTTTAAAGTTAAGATTTTCCATCAAAAACTGCAAAGCTACATGACATTTCAGAAGTTCTTTTTTTTTGAGATTTGCGTTATATTAGTCGAAAAAATTGCTTAGATCAAGTGATTAAATAAGAATAGCATAAATGTTTTTACAGTAGACCCTTAGCTGAACTTGGAAGAGATCATGGAGGTCGAAACGAATTTCCTGAGAGATACATAGAAGTGGTTAGTTGTAAAGAAAGTTTATAAATATTTGGATTGAATGAATGCTAAAATTTTGTTTAAATTTTAAAGAAATATTTTTTCCCTAAAAATTAAAAGCCATAAATAAGAAGTCTTCCTAAGATTAGACAAATACGATTTGTTATTCATTTCTTGAACCTTGACTTAGTAAGGAATAATTAAATTTACTTAGTAATATAAAGTATGAAATTGTTATTAAAATACTATTACTTTCATCTAAAGTTTACAGTGTCATGTTATGCGGATTTTTTTTTTGCTAATCAGATGTGGGAGGATGACACTTTCTTGAGCAATATTACCAACGAGGTGTAGGTTCCTGGTAATTCAAGTCCTATCCCTGTCCAATAAATGATTCCCTAAATTTATAAATTTAATAGATTCAGCTTTGTATCTAAATCATTTTTACTTTACTATAAGTAAAGTATAGTGATCGTGGAAAAAATTGATCTCGAGATTTTGGCGGAATTACATGTTTTGAGGTCCCAGAAGTCGTTTTATGAAGTTTTTTCGATGATGTCCACGCTACGGTCCAGAATCTTTGATGGATCAACTTGATATTTTAAAAAAAAATTGGCCCCAATTAATAATCAACAATAACTCTTGATATAATATATCAATTAAATACCACAATAACAATATATATTAATTAAAATGTTCTTTAGAGCATTATTAATGTAATACCATCTGTATATGATTTTCGACCCTTGAATTGTGATTCGTAAAGCTTTATATTATTATATTATTCGTAAAAAATTATATTAACCTTTAGTTATTGCTAAGCTCTATATAGAAAAATGACAACCCAGGAAGCATGTACTTTTACTTGATTTAATAAGACATAACTAACTATACTTAATAACGTGAACACAATGGAACTGCCCGGAAGCTTATGTGATTCATAGGTTAGTAAAAAAGACTTACTGTAATTCTACATTCTGGTTTCTGTTATCCACCTTTCAATGAAGTTAGAAATGGTAATCTTTGCAAAGTAAAGAATAATTTTCCCATTCTGATTCCCTTTAAAAAAACATATGCAGGCTGGAATGAGTAAATCTGGAACCTTTTTTAAAGCAAGGGTTAGTAAAAAAAAGCGACCAAAATCCGGAACTATTTCTCACACATACACAATCTCCCTTTCACAAAATGTCTTAATCATTCATTTGTATACACTCATACGAATTCTCACTCACTCATACACAGACACTCCCTCTCAAACGAACTCTTAATCATTCATTCGTATATGCACACACACACACAACACACACACACACACACACACTCACAAACTCACACACTCACACACACGCACACAAACACGCACAAACTCTTAATCATTCATTCGAATATACTCACACGAACTCTCGCTCACTAATATACATAAACTCCATCGCTTTCTTAAATTTTATAATTATTTATATCTGCTATTGAAAATAGAAATAATACCTTGAAACTCTCACTCACTCATACACATACACTCCATTCCTTTCTTCAATTTTATAATTATTTATATCTGCTATTGAAAATAGAAATAATACCTTGAAACTCTCACTCACTCATACACATACACTCCATTTCTTTCTTCAATTTTATAATTATTTATATCTGCTATTGAAAATAGAAATAATACCTTAAAACTCTCACTCACTCATACACATACACTCCATTCTTCTTTCTTCAATTTTACAATTATTTATTTCTGCTGTTGAAAATGTTTTTAAAATCCAAAAAAATAATACTCTGAAACTTCAACTCTAAGCTGAAATTGAATTCAAATTTTCTATTATGTTAAAATCGATATATTTTATATAATATATATATGTATTTTTAAACAAATTATAATAAACAGTTTATCATTTGTAGTTATAATTCTTCAACAAGTGTGAAAAAAATTATCTTTGAAGCAAATCAACAAAGATACAATAGATATCCCTGCATTAAAATTTGAAGTACTAAATTTTTTTGTAATTAATTAATCAGTTATATCTTGGAGGGTTTACATACAAAAATAAAAATGAGAAATGGTACAGAAGTGAATATTGAATATGTCAAAAGTTCATAATGCGGCATTGGTAAATCACATTCTATTGTCTTCCATATCATTTTCGTGAATATCATATTACCATAAATTATTTAAACTAATTAAGGAAATAAATAGGTTTGGTTGAATAAGCTTTAATTACTTTTTTAACTAGCAAATATGGTGAGAATGATTAAAAGAATATATTTTTTATTCATGTTATATCATTTTTTAAAATTCAAATCTTACTGACGACTTTTAATTATTAAATAGAAAAGATATGTATGGTTTTAGTTTTTTTCAATTTTTTACAATAATTTTTTTTTTCATATTGTGATTAAGGTAATATTAAAAAAAATGAAATGTTTTTATTTCCTATGTTAACAAATGCTTTATGTAAAAAGAAAGAGACAGTGCATAATTAATTAAATTTAATTAGTTGGTGTGATATTTCAATGTAGAATGCATTTGTCTAAATGAAAGTTTTACAACGTGTATTAATTTTTTTTCCTTTTTACAAATTAGTAAAATTGTTTTATTTAAAATAGAATATAATGTTTTAATTATTAAATAACGGCTTGTTTAAAACGTTAAACAAAACACCATAGATACATATTTAATTAAACATAGGAAGTTTGTAAAAATTTACAAATTACGAACTTCATAAAATCAACTTTATAAGTATAACTTCTATATTCATAAGTTATTGTGTTTGTAGCATGACCTCTCCCATTACATATATATTTTGTGACTTTATCAGTATATTATCAAAACATTTTTTGGTTGGCGGGGGTGGGGGGTTGTGAAATGCATTTACACCCATAGTTCTGGGCTCCTAGATAAACCAAACTACCAACTGAAACTCCACCTATTCTTCTAGGACACTTGCTAGAAACTGTCAGTACATATTTAAATTCTACTCAACGGTATTTATCTGTTTCAGATGTTTGTGAACACTTTTCAATTCTTAAATCTGTAATTTCTATCTTTATTCTATTTAATGTATCCTCTTCATTGAATAGGCGACATTAATTCTAAAGAACCGGAGCTTTAGTGCATATATTTTAACTACCAATCATCAAACCACAATAAGAAAATGGGAAAGCAAGACTAAGATCTTTCAACCGTAACAAGCGGTCTTCGTCAGAGTCAAAAACCCAACTGAAACACTTTTAACTACTTACAAAAAAAAGTACCTTTTCACTAGACTTTATTGTAATTAAATGTATTATAGAAAAATATACTGGAGAAGACTAAGTTAGATTTTTAATAAATTAATTGAGATAATTTATCAATCATATCATCAAATGAAATGAAATGATAAGTCATTAGATCTGCTGCGTCATCAATGAGGTGCAAATCGGTTTCCGCTTTCGCTATTGGTTACGTTGCTAAATTGAATTGCTCAGTTTTCATCTTATTTCGTTCTGCAGCTAGTTTTTTTTTCTCTTCTATGAAGTCATACTGCATATGATGGTATAAGCTTGGGTGGGTGGGTGTATGGTTCATGGTGTATAACGGAATGTTGTAGACTTAATGAATTATTCCAACATTAAAATGGTAATCATTGAAATGATAATATCAATTAACAAATAAATGGTTAATCATTATACCAATTAAATGATTAACTGGTATAATTATCCAGTTAATCATTTGAAATAATAACTGGAAAATTATGCTCTAAGACTCTACATAACAGTTTTGGAAGGTAACTTTGACTATAATCACTAAGAATGAGTTCGAAAAAAGAAAAAAAAACTAGCCTTCGAACGAAATATGATGAAAACTGAGGAATTCAATGTAGCGACGTAACGAATAGCGAAAGCGGAAACCGCTTTGCACCTCATTGATAACTATTTTTCTATGATGCATTTAATGAAAGTAAAGTCCAGTGAAATGATACTTTTTTTTTCATTGTAGGGTAAAAATCTACTAAAATGGTCTCCACATATTAAAATTTAATGATATAAACAACGCGTTTCGAACACGTAGTGTTCTTCCTCAGGGATTAACTAAAAAATACAATGACACCAGAGAGTTATCTATAGTACAAAGTAAATAAGTACAAAAATTAATATAAAATAAAATAAGGCGGAAAGTACGAACCTAAGGATGAGTGTATAGTTATATTTAATACTATTAAGTATTAAGATAATTCTTAATAGGGTATAGGGTACATCTGTTTATTCGAAGGCAGGTACATTTCATTGCAATTTTTTTTTCTCTTAAAAGTTAGGCTGAGCCTTTACATTTTCTTTTAGACTAAGTGCAGGAAACATATTGAAAATATAACACACAGAGCTATAACGAAATATAAACCAAATATATGCATAAGGAGAAAGTAGAACTTTTATTTATATATAAATAAATTAAGAAAAGTTTTACATTTGGGAATTTGTTCGTTGAGGCAAATAGAAGAATTATCGCGCACTAGTTTGTTGATTTCATAGCCTTCTAAAATAGTTGGAGACCATTTCATTAGATTTTTACCCTACAATGAGTAAATACCACATAATAACTGATTGCACTACATTAGAATAAATTTTTTTTGTAAATAATTAAAATATATGCACTCTAGCTCCGGTTCTTGAGAATTAATGTTGCCTATTCAATGAAAAGGATGGATACATTAAATAGAATAAAAAGAGCGGGTTTTTGAAATAATACCTAGATGGAGGTGAAGTAAGTATTACTGATGGAAAGGAGATAAAATGATATTGGTGGCTGGTGAACGTGGACCATTTGAGATAGGGTAAAGCTTTCATTTACATTCAGTCGGACAGATATCTGCCTGCTAAACTCCGGAATCGCCTAAACTACGATTCAACCGACTTTCTCTCTCCGTCAGCCGTTCTAAATCACTTGAAATCAGCCATCCTATACGAGTCGTAGCTTAGCATTAGTGCCAGCTCAATTAGATGTTTATGCTTCACTCTTATTGCTTTCAAATATTATCTATCTCGTAAAATCAAAAATCAAATTTCCATCTTTTATATTGATGACCTGAATTTATTATTATTTATATTTTATAATAAAATATAAGTTTTTCGAATAATGTCCCTTCTTTTTTTTTATTGGTTTGACAAGGATTTATTAAATATGCCCACAGAGCGTTTTTACAATAATGAATTTGACCACGTAATTAAAAGGACGAAGAATTATTGATGATTTACTATTTTATGTTTTCCTCTATAAATAAAGTATGTAAACGGTACAATATGAAGAAACATACGTGTCATTAATACTTGGAAAAACACATATGTACACACACACACACACACACACACACACACACACATACACACACACAAACAAAAACACACATACAATATGAAGAAACATACGTGTCATTAATACTTGGAAAAACACATATGTACACACACACACACACACACACACACAAACACACATACAATAAAATAGAAAAAGATGGAAAGAGTAAGAAATAGTAATGGAAACTAAGTATCTATATGATAAGTACCTATTGAATGATACAGAGAGCTTCAGAGCTATCTAAATTACATTTGAAAACGCCTTTCAATCTGGCGAGCTATGACCCTGTCTCAATATTTTTCATTAAAATGTATTAACTTGGCCTATTTTTTAATTTCCCTAATTGAGGGAGTATATTTGAATGTATATTATGTTTAATATGAGTTCTGGTCAGTAATAAATATATATTACAAGTACATTTTGTAACGCAGCTAATATATTATGTTTGTTGGTACTTCATCTGTGGTTAATTTTTAAAACAGACTAAATATATTATAGGGGTTTTAAAATAGTACTTATGTTGTACAAATATATTTTGGGTTTGGGTTTGGGCAATTAATTCACATGGGTTTGGGTAAACCACCCAGAATATATTGAATTAGAACTTCTAAATAAATATTGTTTACTTGTTAACTCTATTATCATTAATCAATATTGTTCAGCTTATTACCGTTTCTACTTAAATGCTACTCAATGAAGTACATTTCTAAATTATATCTAAAATTACTCCCAAAAACGTTTACTATGATTAACCTGTCTCTATATTAGCCATGTTTTCTGTACTTAAAGTATTTATGTAATCTTAATTATGCGTGTTATTTTTTTTGTTTTTTGGCATTTTTGTGTTTTATGGTTTGGTTTTTTTGTTTTCTCTTGGTTGATATTCCGAGGATGTATTTTTTTTAAGTACTTACGTTGTTAATACATTGTTTTTAGCCTTGAAAATTCCAAACAATTTTTGGAAAACGTCGTCGTATCAACAGAAGTGTAATTTCTTTAGACCAAAACTCCTCAAGAACCTTTTCTTTGAACTTTAAAAATCAGTGATTGAGAAGCTATATCAATATTTATGAATAGATTTTTTATACAGTTTTACTTAATAATGATATTAGGTTATTTTGAAAATTTTCTTAAATGTTTAAGTCAAAAATATTAAATATTAAAGATAAGAGTTATAAATTTTCTTAAATTTAAATGAAAAACCTTTCCTCAATAAGCACCTATATTCAACAATGCCATAAGAACAGTCTATAAAACAGAATATATTTAAACATGGTAAGAAAATATTGTGCAAGATAACGTTATTAAGTAGACATATTTTTCATTTATTTTGTTGAAATTAAACACAGGGTTATATTTGCTATTTCATAATTTATGTATATTACCCTTTTATACAGTGAAACATTAATTGCGAAGCAAACAAAATTAATTCAATTGAACAGAATTCCAAGTTTATGTACTTTAACTGACTTTAGGTTATAGCTGAGTTTCATAAAACGATATATTATTTGTGTCGCTTGTGACTTGGCTTTGTTTAAAGTCCATACATTTGGCGGCTCCATTATAAGTTTTCACCTGCATGAGCATTAAAGCTTATTTGTAGTCCCTAGCGCGATGAGGGTAGGAATGAAGAATGATATAACTGCTAAAGCACTGTAGCTCCCTGTTTTAAGCGATAATACCTCCTTAAGTCATGCAACTTTATGCTTTATTCTTCGTCAAATTGCACCTTGTACAATCCCCAGCACTTAACAGTTTACAATTAAAAACATCATTTAATCTTATTTCTTAATTTAATTTCTTTATTTTTGTCAAATATAATACAATATAAATTAATAATTTTAAAACATAAACCATTTTCATTGTAGGGTAAAAATCTAATGAAATGGTCTCCACATATAAAAAAATTAATGATATAAACAACGCGTTTCGAACACGTAGTGTTCTTCCTCAGGTATTAACTAAAAAATACAATGACACCAAACAGTTATCTATAGTACAAAGTAAATAAGTACAAAAATTAATATAAAATAAAATAAGGCAGAAAGTACGAAGCCTTATTAACACGTTATTTTATATTAATTTTTGTACTTATTTACTTTGTACTATAGATAACTGTTTGGTGTCATTGTATTTTTTAGTTAATGCCTGAGGAAGAACACTACGTGTTCAAAACGCGTTGTTTATATCATTAACATTTTTATATGTGGAGACCATTTCATTAGATTTTTACCCTACAATGAGTAAATACCACATAATAACTGATTGCACTACATTAGAATAAACCATTTTATTTGATTTCTTGTAAAAGTATTGAAGACTTCATTTAAATAAAATGCGTTAGAAATTGAAATACAATTTCAATTTTTTTTAAACTAAAATATATTATATTACATAAATTTTAAGTTTATATAACTTCTGGTTCATGGGGTCAGTTTTCTACAAGTTCATATACCACTTTACTGTATTTACTGTACGTAAGTTTAGTGTAACAGGTCGACTGGTTGCCTTTGTCGACATTGACCATATACGATGTTCAATGCACAATTATAATCGTATTATTATAATAATAATATATCTATTAGAATACATTTTATAGGGTAACATGTATGATTTTTTATGTACAACAAAAATGATTGCTATCCTAATTATAATTAATATTGGTACTAGAAGATTTGTACTGTTTCTTGAGGATTTTTGGTCTAAATAAAATTACACTCCTGTTGATTCGACGACGTTTTGCAAAAAATTGTTGGGAATTTTCAAGGATAAAAACAATGTATTAAAAACATAAGTAAGATGTTGTCTGATTGTTTCCTTGAAAACCAAGTCTAGTTTGTATTGTCTGGTTTGGTACTAGAAAACCAAAAAAAATATATTGTCCATCTCAAAAACAACACTTGAGTGTGAAAACTATCAGTGCGAAGGCTTCAGCAACAAGAGTCTAATCTTAACTTTTTCATAAATTTATACATCATTCGACACTTGTGCAATCTTTTATCGAGTCATAAGTTAACAGGCTTGTTTAAGCCTGTTAATAAATAGTTAATATATAAGTATATTAAAAACTTATTTTTTTTCATTAACCATTTTTCATTAACCATGGGAATTTAAAATAAATTGTGTTTCCAAACAAAACAACTTTATGCAAAAACCAATAACGCCTTTTAAACACTTACTGTAATTCTTCAGGTTTACGTCTAAAAAAAGAACGTACGTATCTATGAGCTTTAATAACATAAAAATGAATAACATGAAAGTTTAATACAATTTATTGAATGGTGAATAATACTTTTGAAGTTTTTTACAAGGGAAATAGTATGAAAACTGACTTAATGAATAAAGTAATTTGAACTTTAATTATGTTACCATTAATCAGGTTCATGTCACTTTCATTCATTAAGTCCATTTTATCTTGTTAAAAATATTAATTGTACTATTCAAATTCAATTATTTTATTTCAAGTTATTCATTCTTATGTTATTAAAGCACATTGATATATATTTTTTATATGTAAACCTGAAGAAGAATACTGAATGTTCAAAATGCACTGTTAGTTTTAACTTATCAAACTTTTGTGTGGAGAAGTAATTTGTTATAATTGTTATTAATCATTAAGTTATAATTAAGCATTGTTCAAGAACACAGTTAATATTAGATGAGGTCTATGTTCATGCAGTTTTTATTCCACTTATACTGATTATTTAGCTGCTGAATATACAAGTTTTTCGTAGTATTATCTTGTAGATGATGACAAATTTTACATCCAATGTCTCTGAGAAAATATTTAAAAATCTTTGTCTCTATTCTGTACCTTGCGAAACGTTAAAACACTTTTCATTAAAATAAAGTTTTAGTTTAAATGGTTTACTAATTTAGTAATAAGTCACGATTTTCTTCCAATACTTTCCCAAAAGACGTAAATACTCTTATTGTGAGAGCTTTCAAAAGATTTGGTCTGTTGAATAGCAGAAATTACATTTTAAATGCAGTCACAATGCTATGAAGTGTTTTTAAGGAATTTCTCACTATATTAGCTTATCCGAGATATGGGTATGTTATATTAAATGACAACTTGCTAATCTTTTTTTTATTATTAAGTAATTAGTTAAGATACATGCATATTGTTAATTCCACTGAGGTTGGTATGATTTATATTATAAATAGGTAAAACCGTCATACCATGTAAGATGATCATGGAGTTGGAGCGCTTTCGGACGTTGTCCATCTTCGATCGCAACAAACCTACTCAGAATAGTTTTGTTGCGACCGAAGATGGACAACGTCAAAAAGCTCCAACTCCACGATAATCTTACGAGGTATCAGAAATTACATTTTAAATGCAGTCACAATGCTATGAAGTGTTTTTAAGGAATTTCTCACTATATTAGCTTATCCAAGATATGGGTATGTTATATGAAACAACAACTTGCTAATCTTTTTTTATTATTAAGTAATTAGTTAAGAATCCGTAATTTTAGTGATATTGTTAATGCAAATAATCATTTATTAATTTAACATTCAACAATGATTTTTGATTTAGCTAAAATCAAATATTTCTTTTATAATTTGCATTCACATAATTAGGTTTTTTTAAATTACTTTGCTAGAAGGAAATAAACATTTAGAAGTCCTGGTATAAAAAATGACTGAATAAAAGCTAAGAAATAGGTTATATACTTTTATATGTTTAGATTTGTGTTTTTTCTTCCTGTAATTATATCAGTTGTTACAATAACCACCTCTTAAAAAAAAAGTAACTGATCAAAGTTCAACCAGGTTTGCAAGAGTTTTCGTTGAGAGCTTTGATAAGCAGTTATCGGTTAGATCGAAGTCATGAAAGAAATCAATTAGATAAGAGTGTACGATAGCTAAATTGTTGGGAGAGAAAGCAATTTACTAGCATTTTAAAACAAGGTCAAGAGGGTTTTGAAAATATTGATCCACAAGTAACAACGCGTGAAGACAGCATTCAGTTCAATTTGCAGGGTACAAATTTTGCATCGTTCAGTTCAATTTGCAGCGTGCAAATCAGTTCAAGACCGTGATGAATATGATGTAAGTGTCATCATTTGATGATTATTTTCATTATAATATATTATTATCAACCATCATACCTCGTATATCGCTGTTGAAGTCGCCCGACCGGTTTCGCAATGGCTGCATCATCAATGGGACTAATGTAACCTTCCAAAATCATGGATATAAATACCTATTTCAACTCAATGGTGCATATATATATGCCTAAATTTCCTACCTAACAGTTTTATTTTATTTTGTTTAATCTGTTTTTTGTCTTTTAAACTTTAAGTCGTATCTGTCCTGTCCGTCATGTCGTCTTTTCATGTTTTTTATTGGTTTAAATATTATATCTGCCTGGTGATTAATTTGTTCGTTTATTATGTTATCAGTATTTTTGTGTTTATATATTTCCATTTGCTCTATTACATTTAATCTTTTACCTTTTTGTCTTATTTCAATTAATTTCATTTAGTTTCCCATTTTGTCGGGTTCATGTCCGTGTTTTTTTATATTTGATTAGTTCGTGTTATTTACATTATCATTAATATGTTCTTTAAATTTTTGTTTTAATGTTCTTCCAGTTTGCCCTATGTATATCTGTTTACAATCTTTACACTTTAATTTATATACACCGCTTTTATCATATATATTATATTTATATTCCATTCCCCTATTTATTATTTGTTTTATTGTATTATTAGTTTTGAAACCTATCTTTACATTATATTGGTTTATTAACTTAGAAATTTTATGACTGACTTCCCCTAAATATGCTAAAGATGTATATTTATTATTATTATTGTTGTGGCTGTTATTCGGTTTTTATTTTTTCTATTTTTTAGCATTTTATTTACTAAGGTTGAATTATATCCGTTGTTAATAGCTATTGCTTTTATTATATTAAGTTCTTTATTAAAGTTATTTTCATTCATAGGTATTGATAATAGTCTATCTATCATAAAACGGAATGCTGAAAGTTTTTGTATGTATTGTTTGTTATATCTTTTGTAGTTGGTTTCCTATATATTTTAAATTTTATACTGTTTCTAATTTTTTCTATTGTTATGTCCAAGAAAATTAACTTATTGCCTAATTCTATGTCCCAAAGGACTTACAATATAAGTGCGTGAATGAAAGCTATATATTATAATAAAAATATACAAAGAGTCATTGAAAAAATTATAGCTGCAAAAAAGGGTAGCAACTTCCAGTCTATCCTACTCCATGGCGGATCACTGTTTAATTAAAACTACAATTTGTAATTCCTTAATATTCACCACACTGTTTGACCAATACCAATTACTGTTTAAAGTACACAATAGTCAAGTCTATCAACGACATGTAAGGAAAGCACTCGAATTTAATAAACTGTGCCATGAAATGTAATTCTTTTTTAAAGAATCATGTGTCAGATGCCATATGATTTTTATTTATTTCATTACAAATACAAAGATTTACAGAAATTAAATAATGAATTATTCCTTAAAATCAGTATTAATTGTACGAGAATAATTTTGAACAGGGGTTATGAATTGAATATCATCATCGATTGAATATCATAAGGGTCTCACATGAATGTTAAAATTTCATATAATTTTCTTATTTCATAATTGCCGTATTTACAATTAGTGAAAAAGAAACTTGTTTAAATACTGTAGTAGTTTCAGATAATATCAGTGTTTCAAAGGGGTGACGAATAACTCATCATAAATGTAGTTTTTTTAAGTTCAGTATTTCCGTTGGTGACTCTACAACCATCAATTTTGGCTTAAATATAAATCAGAGTTAGCAGATCGAAATGATAAAGCATATCAAAGAAGAATATTTAAATTTAAATTGTTTCAGCAGTGTCATGTTTAAATTCTTTTGACGACTTCCTGTAAGAAATAGGGATATTTCACTATCACTCTCAGTACATGTCTATCTGACACAATTTCTGCTCCATCAAGATATTTAAACATGAAAACAAAAAAGTGGTGTTGTTTTTCTAAAAAAAAAGCACTGTTAGAGGAATGTTTGAGGTTGTTTAAAAAATTTCCAGTTATGTAACTTTGAGATGCAATAACATGTAGCAGCAGAAAAACTTCCTCAAAACAGTCACTTTAACTTTACAGTGAAATTACTAAACAGCCATCATTTTAATAGAATGTGCTAAAAAAAAACACATTGTCACTTTCAGAAAACTCAAAATTATTATGTCACGGAGTGAGAAGAGCAATATTAATAATATATTGTAACTGAGTTCTTATAACAGAGTGAACAATTCAGAACACTAATCTTTAATATAGTTAAACAACCCCTCTAAAAAATAATTAATCTTAGTTTAATAATTTTTTTTTAGTTTTTTTGTGTCTGCTACGTAATATTATTTATAATGAAAATTAAATTGACATGTTGGTTTAAAATTGTTGATAAATGTTTGAAAAATATTCTTTTTGTAACTGACTGTAATTAATTAATAAAGTACTTAAGAAACTTTAGGGCTAGTTGATGGCTGCAATATTTTAAATCAAAGTGTCGATGCTTTAGTTTAAATAAATATATATTTGCAACATGTATTGAAATATGTTATTTATGAAGTCAACACGTAAATTGGCAGTGATCAGAAATGTAATCTAACATGTTGTAAATTAGGAGCAGTAGAATTTCATCATTAATTATACTTAATATTTGAAATGGAACAATAAACAATAATGCTGTAGGAGTTGTCCAACCGGTTTCGGACGTTACCCATCTTCGAAAAGAACTGATCTATGGAGCCGTTGTCATACAAACAATATATAACTATAAAGATTGGAGTAAATTAATAAAGAAACAAATAAACTACCAAACTGATGTTTTATTTAAACCATTAAGAAAAATGAAACAACGACTATACATATTTGACAATGACAAAAATAATGGCAAAAGAATTAGTTTAAATAATATTAACAGCTCAAACATTTAAATAATTAAATAAAGAACAATAAATCTGGACAACAGCAAGAAGTAAGTTATATAAACCCATGATCAACGGTTAGACAACTGCAACAGCTTTATACGATGTATGGAGTTTTGTTCTAACAATAATCATAATAAACTCTGCAGTACTAAGAATATTCATGAACATTCATTATTATATTGTATATTCATTTTGGCAATCATTTGATAGAGTTTATAAAAACCAAATAAATGATAAACTTAACTCATAATTTCTTGTAAGCACAATTCAATGAAATTTCTTTCTTATTTGAAATAAAATTTAAAAAAAAAATGATAAAATGTGTTACTATAGTAAAATAATACCTCCAACATTGATTTTATTTCTAAACATAAAATATCTGAAAATGTCTTTAACAAAATTATAATCTCATATCACATTTTATTTGATATCATATTTTCCAGGGAATATTTCATTTTTTAATAAGTTGTAATATATTTTTGTTAATCATAATGAAATATGCATTCTTTTAATTAATATTGGAAGTCGATAATCAAGCAAATTTTTAATGAAATTCCTCCCTGTTTGTTACTAGTTCCTACTTTTGAAATGTTTAATAATTTTAGCGGTAATAACTGAAGTGTAATATGTAGTCTTTTAGTTTAATATTGTTGTTTAATGTAATCTGAAATACATTAGGTTCATAGTTACTATCCTCATAATAATGTAATTACCTGTCTTAGAATGATACAAAAAACGGAAATATTATTATTTTCTATTACATGTAATTTTATAGTGCATGTAAATTACAATTAAGTATTTGTACCACAATGAACTGTTTTATAAAAATATTTTGAGTCTTTTTTCTGCAATAAATGCTGTTTATTTGCAAAATGTTATTAATACTTATTAAAATGTGGTATTTGTGGCGTGACTGTATAATTTTAATAACTCATATTAATAAAAATATTTTTGATGTAAAACATCTTCATGATCTTAAAACTAATTTTATTTTCATGAATCATACATCTCAGTAATACCAAAAAAAAAAAAAAAAATTCAATTTTCATAAAATATAGCATTTAACATCAGTGTTGCACTGTAATTAAGGAACATAAATACTTCAATTAAACAACAATTATAAGATAAAGAACCTAATCAGAAACTTAACAAGGATTATTTTTTATATAATTAATTAAAAGCAAAACGTAAATAAGTTTGGTAACTTTGTTCCTTTTCATTGAATAGAAGTAAACCTATCCAATTAAAAAGTTTTTAATTCAATCAATAAATTAATTTCACCGCAAGGAAATTCTGTTAATCAATATCTGCATGTTAAATACTTTCATCTGGTTTTTTATTTTAGATATTATTTTTCATGAGAATTGATCATTACTAATGATACAAAATTTAGTGTAACAATACAATAACATTTCTCGTTGTATGTTTACCAAAATACTACTATGTAAAATTGTAGGGTAAAAATCTAATGAAATGGTCTCCACATATAAAAATTTTAATAATATAAACAACGCGTTCCGAACACGTAGTGTTCTTCTTCAGGCATTAACTAAAAAATACAATGACAGCAGAGAGTTATCTATAGTACAAAGTCCTACACTTAGTCTAAAAGAAAATGTAAAGGCTCAGCCTAACTTTTAAGAGAAAAATATACCTACCTTCTAATAAGAAACAGATGTACCCTATACCCCCACCCATGTCCATTCCATTTCCAGTCAGTCTTATTCAGAGGCACTCATCCTTGGGTTCGTACTTTCTGCCTTATTTTATTTTATATTAATTTTTGTACTTATTTACATCGTACTATAGATAACTCTCTGGTGTCATTGTATTTTTTAGTTAATGCCTGAGGAAGAACACTACGTGTTCGAAACGCGTTGTTTATATCATTAAAATTTTTATATGTGGAGACCATTTCATTAGATTTTTACCCTACAATGAGTAAATACCACATAATAACTGATTGCACTACATTAGAACTATGTAAAATGCATATTCCTTTCTATATTTTAATAACATAGTAGAGTTCGTCGAATGATTGACTTGGCTGATTATCCTTTTTAGTGGCCAACAATTTATGTAAGCATCTAAGGAACGTAAAAGCTGATCAACCCGTTATGATGGCAATGTAACAATACATCTTAACAACATTGTTTCTGGTATAAAAAAACACGATGAAAGTAGCTGCCTCGTAGAAACAGATAAATAACTTAGAATGCCTTTACAGTAAGGTCTATTCATACAGTGAGGATTCTCTCATGTGTTCATGTAGTGCTGTGTCGAAAAATAATGTGTAGGTTTGAAAAAAAAAATGTTATTCTTCAATTAATATACGAGTAATTTTAGAACTCCTTCGTTTTTGGTTGTACATGTGATCTATACACTAAGTTAGCTTATTGAAGGAGTTGGCGGTCTTTTGGAAGCGTTCTGTGAAATCATTTGGTCTGTGATTCTACTTTTCTTATGCACAACTATCTTTAATGTAATTCATTAGTTGTGCAACCCGTAATTGTGTGGTATTTACTCATTCTGAGGTAAAATGGATAAACCAACAAAAGTCTCCACACAAATGAATTTCTATTAATTGAATTTTGTTATTTCACTCTAATTTTTGTAACTAATTAGATATAATTTGTATTATAGTGTCTTCCTGATGATGAACACAAAGTGTTCGAAACGCGTTGAATAAAACTTTATTTGTGTGGAGACTTTTGTTGGTTTATCCATTTTACCTCAGAATATCTTTAATGTATTAGTACTGTCAGTATCACTCAGGTTTTTAGCACATTCATAATTTAAATTATTATAGTTTCTCTTATATTTTACACTTTCCACTTCCCATAACCTTTTTCGGGAAAACATATCTTCTCAAAATAAAGAACTAGATAACGACTCACTAGCCATCACTTAGTTGTTAATTCTGTAAAGATTAAGTTATTCCAAAAGCCCACCAGTGAGGTTTTATGATATATTGGTTTATGGTAATTTAAATAATCATCTTCTCGTTTTTTACGCTAGACTTTTTTTCGTATTATTATTTTTTTATTAGTCTCACATTAGTTATTTACTACTGGATAATTCATTTTCGTAAAAAATATTATATATCTCCCTTTAGGTATGGTTTTCCTTATCAATTCTGTTGTTTCTGTTCTTGATATATCCCTTTAGCTGTTGGCCAAAGTTCTTTATGCTATAGTCCTAAATGTTGTTGCTTCCAAAAAAAAAAACCATTAAAGAATTATTAGTGAACTTAGCGTTACATTTAATAACTCACTTCTGTATTTCGACAATCTTCATCATCAGGAGAAGTGTCCCTATCACGACCAACTTTCCTTTAAAACACTTCAACTCCTGATGACAACGATTGTCGAAAGGTAAATGTAAGTTATGATTATATCTATTTTTTTGTTCTTTTCGTTATGATTTTTATCAAATTACTATGTATTATTCCATTTTATTTATAAATTTATATATAATAGAAATAGCAGTTTTATTATAATAAATAGAAGTTATTTATGTAGTATCCCTGTTAAGTGATGTTGCTGAGAACTATTAATACTGTATTAAGCAATTTCGAGGCCATAAATAAAGGGATAGGGAGGTGGGAGGACCAGGAGATTACTCGTTAAAGCCGCAGTGAATTCCCTCTGGCTGCACTCTGATTCCTTTTGATCAATATAACTATTTTCTTAATTCTAGATATATTTCATTTTGAATCCAGACAAAATACTCGTTGAATGTATATCACATAGATATTGTTCTATAAAAATAAATTATTATAAGTAGCATTTTAGAAGTTGTTAGTCTTGTGTTGTTAGGTGATTATTTAGCAGGATGTACAGCATTATTTGTGTCAGAGAATTTATCATTACATACGTTTAGAATTTTGGAATAACTTTTTTTTTCGTGACCGGACTGAAGGATTCATTGGTGTGCCGACGTGGCACAGAAATTCCGTTTTCATTTTGGTTGAAAAAATTATATAAAGTAAAATCGTCGGTACAGTCGTCAACATAAGATGTTAGTGGTCATATTTTGATATTAACAAACTTTCTAGAATAACAACTACGAGATTCACTCACTTTTTAGTTCAAAGGCATGGTTTCTATCAAGAAACCCCTTATCTGCTAAAATGTTACTATGTTATTATGTCCTGTTTTTAGAATAGTCGATCTAAATCCTTTTTACAATAATAACTATATTGTTGCTTTGATTATAAAGACAAGCCGGCTGCTTTTATGTATACATTTTAATGACAAATCAGTTTTGTTTCATCTAAGTTAAATATTTTTATGAATTTGTAACTACAGACCATTGTACATTAGACGTCATACGTTCATACGTCAGGAATTGCTTTTAAACCTACATTTTTTCAATATTATGTTGTGATTAATTTAGAAAATGCAGTTTATCCCTTTTCAATATAATCTTTTGATAATTTCAACAGTATAAATGATAGTTTGAAATAAAAGTTAATAAATACTATTATTACTTATATACAAATGGAAAAAAAGTAATATTGAAGTGGAATTTTGAAAGGTATAGAGGAAAAGAAGAGAAATGTGTAAAGATATGCGAAGAGTGGAATGGGATATGAAAAGGTCTGAGGTGAAGGCGTAGTGCAGGTGACAGAAAGGCCGGCCGTATTACACGGTCCGACAAACCTGCTTCCTAATCAAAACGACGTTCTCCCCTTGGCTTCACTGCCTTCGCATCAACCTCTCTCATCAAACATCCCTCTCTATCAATTCTCTATTTAAATGAATATAAATCAAAATCACGTCCAAATAAAACTTATTCAGGCTTCAAACATCTTCCCCCAATCCTTTTCTTAATCAGTGAACATCAAAACCCCTTTTGCTGAAATCTCTCTAATGCTTCCATTCATTTAATTTATATCATATTATTAAAATTCCTTTTAGAATACTCAAATATAAATTAATAAAGTAAGGAATGTTCCGTTAGGTTTCAAAAAAAAAAAAAATATCTTGTACATGATTATTAAACTTGAAGAAAAAATCAGTACTATCGTTTTTTTGTATTTATATTTTTTTTTAAAAAAAAGAATCTTTTAAACTTAATCAATTTGAATAATAAACAATTTTAAACAACAGCAATTTAAAACAATATGGAATATTTGAATAGTATTGTCACCATCTCTAAACATGGAGTTTTTCAGTACTCAGCTACTAATATGATACAATGAGCTTATTGTTTTCTGATTTTGATTATTTATCTATATCATTTCATGTTTCACAAAACATTACATGCTTAGTTAGTTAGTTAGTAGTAAGGCGGGGAGATCAAAGACCTGGCAAGTAGGCCAAGTAGGCACCATATATTTATGGTGCTGAAACCTAAAGTTTGAAGTCGAAGGAGACTATATGCAGGGCATTCAGCCACATAGTGGACGGAGGTTTCATCTTCTTCCCCACATTTTTGGCAGATCGCGCTGTTTGCTATACCCAAGATATGTAAATGTCTTCTCAGCCTACAGTGACCGGTGAGAATTCCAATGAGATTTCTCAACCTTGTTCGACCCAGACTGAGGAGAAACATCTTACGCTTTACACTAGGACCCAAAATATACAGCTTAGCCTGTCTGTTGCCCGGACAGGTCGGCCAGCTTTTCTTCAAATTCTCCTGCAGCCAGGCATTTATAAGATGTCTGACTCCAGAAGTAGAGAGCGGGAAAACCGGTTCCGGTCCTATAAACGGCATTTCGGCTCCGATTTTGGCTAACAAGTCTGCCTTCTCGTTGCCCGAAATGCCGCTATGTCCCGGAACCCAGATTAATTTAACCTCTTTAATCTGAGCTAGTTTATTTAGTGTTTCCTGACACTCTGTTACCAACATGGAAGAAGTTGTCGGAGACATAATTGCCTTTATTGCCGCTTGGCTGTCTGAGCCATTACATGCTTATATTTGCAACAAATAATGCAATTAGTATGACAGCAGATATAATTAAAAAAGTTTTATGTTTAGTAAAATGTTACCTTACATTATTGTATATTTACTGTAAAATGCTGTAAGGTTCAAACCTATACAAACTTTGACACATACTCGTATATTCTAATATAACTTTCGTACAAATAATATAAGTAATAATTTACAAATGATACAATGTAAGGCTATAGATCTAAGATAATAAAAGTGTGTTCTTCTTTTATTTGTGTTAGATTAGTTTGCGGTGGCAGTCCCCGACAAGGGACATGCCTAGTCTGAACATTGACCCTTTGTGATACCACACTTCGATTCTACATTGGAGTACTAACTTTTACCTAACTCAAGTGTATTAAGAGAAGGGATCTTTAACGAGTATCTGACATTGAAAGGGCTCGGAAAGAGGGTTTAACGTCCTACGGATGACGTGTCAGATTTATTCACCTCTCATGTAAATAAATCAATGGTTAGTGTGATAGCGAACCCCAAACCTACCAGTTCAGAGTCTAGTACGTTACCACTGAGATAACCTGGCCCCCATCTTGGTAATTTCTACCCCAGAAATATAGAAGTGAGTTATTCCTGTGTCTAGCTGTGTGCTATCTTTTTGAATTGGTTTATGTATATATGTATATTGTAAACAGGAAAACGATCCAAAAGGACAACAAACGTTTCACGACAGAACTAAGGAATATATATATATATAAAGATTTCACATAAATACATGAAATAACAAATCAATGATCAAATCACAAGTCTTGTTTTTAAGTCTTGTTTTTCCCATTTTCTTATTGTGGTTTGATCATTGATATATATATATACCATGATAAACGAAAAACGGTCCGGCAGGACAGATAACAATTAAAATAAGCAGTGACACATAAACTGAAACACAACAAAGACTCACTTTTCAATATTTCGACCGTAATGGTGGTCGTCCTCAGGAGAAGAAGTAAATTGACGGAGGGACGACAGTCAACTAAAGAACTCACTGGGTGAGGGCTAAAGCAGTGCTGCCGCAAAGGAGACAAATAAAAAAGGAACTAAGAAGTCGAGAGCAAAGAGAAAAAAAACATTGTTAATGAAAAGTAGAAAAAAGGTTAAGAAAAGAAAATATATATAACAATTAAAAAAATATATATAATAAAAAAAAATAAATAAATAAATAAAAAACTAACGGTTTAAATTCAAGCCAGGTTTCGAGCGTGCCCCCCAGGAGCCAAGTGTGGGCTTCCTCAGAAGCTTTTAAAGTAACTTGTTTGTTATCACTGGGGACTTGTTTAAGAACTTGGACTGTGAAACAATCATTGAAGCTGAGGTGGTGGGAATTAGTGTGAGTGGCGACAGGGAGACTGCTGCGTTTACCAACCGAATAATCACAGGTTTTGCTAATTTGTTCAAAACTGCTAACTTTTATTTTTAATCATTAGTTTAATTCTAATTTGTTTCAACTTTTTTATCTTATATAACTTCTAGTTTTGTTTTTTTAAATCTGAGACTAAAGTTTTAACCTTAAAGAAACACACTCACAAACTCAAATTTTTGAACTTTCTCCTTTTCAGGAAAAAAGTGAAAGGGCGACCAAGAACGTTGTAGATGCAACGGTATGAAACCGACCCGGCAACCCAGTTTTGAGTGTGTCCACTTTTGATCGTATTTCTGTTTATCAAGTATATATATATTTTTACAAGCGTCCAATTCTTTTTTCTCATTTTTTTTTACTACTAGAACGTTGAAATACACGAATCAATAAAATTTCATTGTATCCGACAATAAAGGAGATAAAGAACTGAGTTAGTACTAATTTATCAAGATCTATACGTCTTTAGGTGTTTAGTTGATATAAAATCCAACTATTTACTTAGACCTGTCTTACATTTTAAGACAGCTGTCCTAGACTATGTTCAAGAATATTACCTGACTACTATTTTACTGTCTTCTTTTATTCCTTAACAACGGAGCACTAAAAATGATGAAGCACTCCAAGTGATTGGATAGTTTTTACATTCAGGTGTTTAATGTGACATTATATAAATAAAAAAGACATTCAAAACACATAAGAAGGCTTGAAAATCATATTTTGATTTTAGAAGAAATGGTAATGAATTCGGAGGGGGCTGGAACACCAAATTTAACATCTCCGAAGTCTAACTACTTAGTGTGAAAAAAATAGGAGGAGAAGAGAAGGAGGAATGAAATAAAAAAGAATAAGAAGAAAATATATTTGACTGAAAAAAATCAAAATAGCTTACACTCAACTTTACTATATCTTTACTTTAATTTACTTTACTATATGGGTAAATGTAATAAACTCATTAACAAGTAACTGAGTTTCTTTTTACATTAATGATGATATAGTGTATATGTCACATTAAGCACTTATTATGAAACTTGAAATAATTGATTCATGAATTACTTAAAGTAATACTGGTTGTTTTGAGTACCCAGTAGGTCAGCCTGCTGCATGACTTTGTTAGGCACAGTTTTAGTGTCGTATGTCCCACATTTACATTAATTATTTTTGCATTTCACTTTTGCAATTCATTATGTAGTTCCTGAATTAATACATCTATGTTTTAGTGCTAATTCATTGGAGTCAATAGCATATTATAAAAAGTTTCTTCATATATGGTACATATTGCAGTCTAGAGCGAATCATTTAATAATTGAATAGTGTTCAATTTGGTTAACATAAATGTTTGGAACTGATTTAGTTGATTCGCTCTATTGATATGGTTGAGGTTATTACTTTTGAAAAGGCATGATTACCAATAACGTCTCATGCCATTAGAGATATACCTTAGTAGTTGTCATTATTACTGTAATATCACTCCTCCAATATATAACCTGATGAGTATTCGTAGTAGGTTAGGTTAGGTTGCAGTGGCAGTTCCACAGGGGAACACACTTGGGCCGAGCATTGGCCCTTTGTGATACCACACAATGAAGATTGATTTCTACAGTGGGAGTCCTAAATTTTGCCTAACTCAAGTGTATTTAGAGTAGGGATCTTTAACGAGTACCTGACATCGTACAGGCTCGGGACCGACAGTTTAACGTCCTTCTCCGAGGGACGACGTGCTAAGATTTATTCACCTCCCGCATGAATAAATCGAGGGCCAGGTGGGGATCGAACCCCGGTCAGATCAGAGGCGAGCACGTAACCACTGAGCTAGCCTGACCCCCAGTATTCGTAGTAAGTCGATACCTAATGAAGAATGTAATGTCCTTTGAATCAACATTTAACGTCCTTCTCCGAGGGACTCAAATTTATTGACCTCCCGCACGAATAAATCGAGGGCCAGGTGGGGATCGAACCCCGGTCCTATCTGATCAGAGGCGAGCACGTAACCACTGAGCTAGCCTGACCCCCAGTATTCGTAGTAAGTCGATACCTAATGAAGAATGTAATGTCCTTTGAATCAACAAAACAGTTTTTTGGTGATTTAAATAGAAAAGCTTTAATGGGTCAACTAATGGTACCAATAACTGCCCATTTCGATGAGTCTCAGTCCCTTCCTTTAATCCTAATAATAAGAACTTGTCGGTTCTAATCAACGATTTAAACATTGTTATAACTAACAAAATAACAAGAAAACTAATAAAACATTAAATTAATTCTATTATATTGTTAGTACTTTACTAGAGAGTATTTTATAACTTAATAACGATTGTTTAATTAAAATAAAACAAAAAGTCAATTGACTGATAAAAAGTTTGATATTATGTTTGCTTGCAGTAAAGTTTAGTGTAGAACACTCTAGTATTATAGTTGTTAGAAAAGACAAAAAGATAGATCTGTTTTCAAATCATGTACAGTTGGGTATCTCCAGCTTTTATTTATGATTAAATGACTTTTGTGGTCTGTATATATAATATTAACTGTTTGAAATATCTACATATATTTTTCTTTGAACCCTAACAGTGAATTACCATTGAATAGATTTTGTTAAACAATTGTATATTGTTAATACCACTGAGGTTAATATGATTTTTATTAGAAATAGGTAAAACCGTCATACCTTGTAAGATGGCCTGGAGTTGGAGCGCTTTCGGGCGTTGTCCATCTTTGATCGCAACAAACCTACTCAGGGCGATCGAAGATGGACAACGTCCGAAAGCGCTCCAACTCCAGGATCATCTTACGAGGTATGACGGTTTTACCTATTTCTAATAAAAAATTGTAAGTCAATGTAAAAAAATCTGGCAAATAAAGCCGATATTCCATATTCCAAGTAGTGTTTTCAGATTTTATTGCTTGATTGCTCTTTTGGGGCTATTCAAATTTATTAACATATTTTTTTTATAACTGATTTTTTGAGCATAGTTTCGTTTTTCTATAGTTAGTTAAATGATAGAAAACCTTTTTTGAAATAATAAAATATAGGATAATTCACATTTTTGTCCTTATAATATCGATAAAATAGTATTCTGCTCATCTTCTAAAAATAACTTCGGTTTTGTATAATTTTATTAGTACTTGTCTAATGGTTTGACTTCTGTTACACCCAAAAATTTTCAGAATAGGTCAAACGGGAGAAACATTACAGTTTTTAGCAAAACTGATATTTTAGGTTATTGAAAAATTCTGGTATTTTTTTCTGTTACCGCTATTGCCATTTTTATAATAATTCCAATGTTTCAACATTCTAGAATTACTAGTTTAGGAGAAAATATACATTGCTTATGGCAAAGTAGAAAAGTGGTCTAAGAACGCATTTTAGCTAAAAAGGTACTTTCAAATAACTCAATGTTGCTCCTAAACAACAGAGCACATACTATGCAATAAGGCCCAACTTTTGTTGAAATGTAAACTTGGTCCATCTCTACGGTGTGGTCTATAGCGAGTATACAGATATTTGGATACACATCCACTCAACTTCGTACAAACTGACATTTCCGAAAAAAACATCAAAAAAGGAGTTTAAGGATCTCAAACATTTAAATCTGTTAAAATATTGAGTTCAAGTTTTTTTAGTTCAATACCTTACTTATAGTAAATTAATACTCATAGTCAAGTAATAAAACAATCAGTTATATTGACTAGACATTTCTTTTGATATTAGCATCTCTTAAGGAAAAGCAATGTGTACACCAGATGAAAATTATGAATCAAATATGCATTTTTATTCGAAGTGTTTATATGATATTATGCCCGAAATTTTTCGTTTTATAATTGTGAGGAGAGTGAAAAATTGTCTCGACATATTGTATAATAGAGTACCGCTACCGTCATTTGGTTTTATCCAAAGTAATACTGTCTTATCATAACCATAATTATTCATATTTGCTAAATTTCACAATTTCATGTCTGACTTGTCTCATGGCATGATCACAAACTTTCTAAATGCATTCCCGCAAGCATACACTCAGACATAAAAAAAAAAGCAAAATAAATTCAGGGGATTCCAAAAGTGAAAATACATAGAAATCTTCAAATATAATTCATCTAGACAACTATATTTTACTAACAGTAAAGTTAATATATTGTATTCTATATCCATTATTATTATTAGATTAGAAAAATTAAATTATTTGTAGAAATATTACGAAAAATGTATTTATATTTCAAAATTAAAATATAATTATTATTTTTAATTTGTCATATAAAATTTATTTTGAATCAATGACCCTATCAAATTATAACTTTATTTCTTACTTTACTGAACTTGCACTAAACTTTCAATAGAGCAAGAAAGAAAAACTCATAAATATTATTTGCTTAAGAATAAAACAGCAGATGATTGTATTATAAAATTTCTGCTTGAAATACTATGAGATATTTATTTGCTCTCATAACAAATTAAGACGCAATTATGAGATATGGTGGGGGTAGTTTTTCTAGTAGAAGGGATGTAAGTGAACTTTTGGACCCCATAGTTGGATACATGTCTTAACACGTCAGTCTCATTCCCGCTTCACCAAACAGAATTGAACAAAATTACGTCTCATCATGCTGAGGTACCATATACCTAATATTTTATAGTTTGTAGATCATGTCCTATGATATTATTTTTTTTTATGATCTTTATATGTACTTTCACATTCATGGTATAAAATATTTCAAACACAATACCTATATTGAAAGTTAAATGAAAGTTGCTTTCCTTTTTTTTGATCCATCGATATAAAACAAAAAAAAGTATTGGTTCATGTAAACTTTTAGTTTAAAAGTAAGAATTCATGAAACGAATCTAAAATAATCTATGCAATACCTAAATAGAATTTATTACAATGAAGATAACAATAGATAATTATATTTCTTAGTCCAGTTGTTTTATACCATTTTACTACACAATTGTAATGAACTTGTTTATCTCCTCTAAATATTTTATGCTATTTTTCAACTAGTCACTAGTTAGATTCATTTCTAGTAATTGTGATTTGTAACATTCTGTAAAAAGAGTCTGAAATTTACTTAGTTAGAGAATAGATCTTTAAATTAGTTTTTCAACTCGTTGATGTTTGATGATCCCTTTTAAAGCTACCATTATATGTAGTTGTATTTAAAACATTTCTCAAGGCGAAAAATATGATTTATAAAAAAAAGCAACACTGACGTATTGAGTTAAACATCTCATATGGATTTGTTTATACTTGATATTTATAAATATATTTGTAAAACACAATGACGTATTCATTGGTTATGTTTTATCTATGAGTTTGGTGCTACTGTGCAGGTGACTTAAAGTATTTAATGCATGGACATTTTGACGCAGATTCAATTTGTAATTTTCTTCTATAGCTGATGTTTTAGCAATTGTCTTGTGTCAATCTACTAAAACGTGAAATAAGCTATAGAAGGATATTACATATTTATGTTTATAAATGTAATTCTTTAAAAATAAATATCCAATTTGAATAAATAAAACAGTTTTATATTAATCAAATTTTTCCATGACTACATATTTTTGCTTTATTTACGTGATTACAATCTTACGGTAACAATATTACGGTAATAGTTAAGAGAAATTTTTAATTTATGAATGCATTTCTGATATTATTAATTAATAGTTAAAGATAATATCAAATCATTTGGAAATTACTCTTATTTTATCATGTTTTCGGTTTTTGCATTAATTTTTAATATTTGAAGAGGTGTGATATCTTTTACAGTCCACCAGATGGTGCTATTAAACAGGAAATTCACGCTTCTTTGGTTCGTGCTTTCAAATTATATAGGATTAAACCTTTTGAAATTTAAAAAAAAAAAAGGCGTACAATCCCTCTTTTCCTCTTTGATGGCTTTATTGAGTGAGGAACACTGTATACTTTTTTTTTTTATATGAGTTCCTTGTGAACTAAAGGAGGCATGTTTTATTGGCCTTTTTTTTTTAATGCCCTTTTATATATAAGGAAAGAGATAGAGCTTTAGAAATGTTGTTTTTATATCAGAATGGTTTACAGTTAAAGATTGGTTCTCATAATCCCGTCTTTTTTACTTATAATATCTTCAATAAAACAATATGAGAGTTTCGTAGTTCAGTTTAATGCAGAAAAGTTTCAAAAATTAGCTTAAATAGAAAAAAAAATTTATTTAATATATTTTCTAATATGTACATTTTTTTTATACACATAATTTTACAAAAGCACAAAAAAAAGTAAGCATCAGAGTAGTTTCAGAGTTTTTAGGGCCGTTTAGTTTAACAATATTTCTTGTATAAAGTTTCTAACAGATGTATTTGATTTCTACACAGTTGAAAAAAAAATAACCTTTAAATATTGCTTATGGAGTAATTTAAGATGTCATTTAAAAATATTGAATTCAGGAGAAGTCTAGAGATTGTGATTCACCAGTTTATCAAAACTGAATTAATTCTACGATAGCCCAATCAGTTATTATGTGGTATTTACTCATTGTAGGGTGAAAAGCTAATGAAATAGTCTCCACATAAGAAATTCAATAGTATAAATAACCCGTTTCAAAGATGTAATGTTCTTCTTCAGGCATTAACTAAAAAAATACAATGTCATTAGAGAGTTATCTATTTTGTACCATTTACTTTACACTATAGGTAACTCTCTGATAACATTGAATTTTTTTAGTTAATGCTTGAAGAAGAATACTATGTGTTTAAACGACTTGTTTATACTATCAAATTTCTACATGTGGTAGAAAATTATGATAAATAATTAGTTTTATCATATAATCAAATATATATGATAAAGTATATTTATACTTCAAACTATTCTAGTTAAATTTTATTAAGTAGTTACTCTCACGCTCCTATATATCAGGGGTTTTTAAACTTTGTTTGCTTGTCGACATCCTGAGAACTATTTTACACATTTTATAATCTGAGGGCCCTCACTCCCCCCCCCCCCCTTATATTTAAAAAACATAATCATACGAATTTCCAAATACATGTTTTTAGGCAAATGAAAAATGAAACTGTGAAATAATGTCATTACATTAAAAATGTGATGTCCAAATACAAAAATAATTTTAAAACCATAAACAAAATTTATTTATAAATTTTATAAAGTATGCTGAAATAAACTGTTAGAAATCAGTTTTGAATATGAAATAAACAAAAATTCTAATAGAGCGTTTTAAAACATTAGAACATTATAAGTAACTTATGTGACTATAGGGCCTTACGTTTGTTACAATTAATTTGCTACAAATTTTAATTTGTTACAATTATGGCAGTCCTACTTAAATTTAAATGAAAAAAAATCAGATTTTTACGTTTTAATTGAACATATTATGACAAGATCAGGTAAATATTAGCGGCTTTAAATTTTCACTGTTAATATTTTAACAAAAAAATGTTAATACCAAAAAAAATTGTTTATCCACTCATATTTATTCAAAATAGTATCAGGTGTTTACCATTTTAATAAGATTTTTTTATGTAAAATAATTCATATTTTATATTGAAAATTATTTTAAAAATTTTAGTTTGAAACAGTATAATGTGGCTGGGGAACGTAATGATTAGAAGTATTTGTAATGCCAAAGCCAAAGGAAATAACTAAAGGAATGGTAGGAGCAGTTCATTCTGTAAACCTCGTTAGGGCTTGTGTCCTCTCTTCTCAGATGCCTCTCCACACTTTTCATTCTTTTATAAATAACACTAGAATAGTCTAATTTTATCTCAGTGGTTTTGCTCAAAATATTTCAAAGTCAATGTAAACAGTGTAAAAAAATATCAAAAATTTGACAAGTATAGCAGGTGATCCCTTAGTCTAGGATAAACAAACAGTTATTATAGCTTTATTGCTCTTTCCCGTAATTGAAACTTCATGAATATTTTTTATGAATTGCTAATTTTTTGTTCCATTTTTGGTCAAATTTTCATGAGTTTTTAATGAGCTCTTTAGCGTCAAAAAAACATTTTCTGAAAAAAGAAATCGTACTTTACACCCCTTTGGTGAATGTAATTTTGAAAAAAAATATGTCATCTCATTTTCCATATAATGTTTTATTTTTAAGCATAGTTTTATTTTGATCCGTCAAACTGTATGGCTTGTATCGCTCTCACAAGCTTTGTGATTGAATTATAAGTCAAAAATTTTACATTTTATTAAAAAAAAAAATATTTCCCGTTGTTTTAATATTCTGAATATATTTTTCGTTTGTTCCATTTGTAACCTCAAAGATAATGCCAAAATTTCAAAACTCTAGGGTTATCAGTTTAGGAGAAAAAAATGTTTTTAAAAAATGGTTTTTGGCAAAAAAGTGACTTTCCCGTCATGAATAATTCTTCCCAAACAATAGGGGTCTTCTGCACTATGAGACCCATATTTGTGAAAAATATCCACTTGATACATAAAAGATTCTGGACCGCAGCGTGGTAACAAGCAATGCTAACACACCCACACACACTCACACACACACACACACACACACACACACACACACACACACACACACACACACAGACATCATCGATAAAACCTTTATAAAACTACTTTTGGGACCTCAAAACATGTAATTCCGTCAAAATCTCGAGATAGAATTTTTTCACGATCACTATACTTTACTTATAGTAAAGTAAAAACCGTCCAGATTCAATCCAAAGTCGGAATTTTTACAAAATTATTCTTTCAAGTTATTGTAAAATATTTTTTTGTTAATGCAGTTGTCCGTTTCATAGAAACACCAGAATTTAAGTATTGTACCTGTTAGATATAACGATTTGTTTTGTAAGTGGCCCAGTGCATGAAATCGGTTGGGCTTGTTCCTAGAAGTGATTAAATGAAGGTGTAATGTTAAATCACACAAACAAACCCGCACTTCTTTTTCTAAGTAATGTGTCATGGCTGCCAGTTAAAACCGTTCCTTCATTCAGTATCTCACTTCTGTGGCTGTCCATTACTTTGTTGGTAGAAAAAATCATGAAGTAAGTGAATATTACAAGCATATTTGATATTTTAAGTCAAATTACGTTTTTATAAATTATTTTTACCTTTATGAATGTTTCAAAATTAATGTAGTTGATATATCACATTTAATTACAGTCTAAAACAGTTGTTAAATAGTTGACTTGATAGTAATTCACTTTCATATTACCACCGTACATAGAGAAGTAGACATTAAAGGCTGTTTTTTTTTATTTATATAACTATTCTATTAGGTCTTTCTCTTTCATAATTTTAAATATAAATTTTGGTAATTAGCTTGGTTTACTTCTAACATTTTTAATTAGAATATCAATATTTTATCCCATATGGTTGGGTGGGTGGGTGTATATCCAAAAGCTTGTGTATACGGTACAGTCCACAACCTTTGGTGGATCAAATTAATATTTTAGACAAAATTAGGTCCCATAATCTTCAAGAACCCTACTGTTCAGGAGCAATTATGGATTATAGTACATTTTATGTTTGCAGGAAATGTTATTTGCAGAATACAAATAGAAATATATAAGGAATTTTGATTTTTCTAATTTATTTCTTTGTTTAGTTAATGAAATTCTTCCTCACTGAATATTTTAAATAGTGAAAATAATCAATTAAAATTAGTTTTTGAGAATAAGATGCAATGATTTAGATACAACTATATTAGATAATCAGGTAGGACTCTATGACAGTGATGTAAAGTGCACATTCTTGATTTAATCAGAGAAGGAATCAATAAAAGAAATGTTAAAAATTTCAGAATAATAAAAAGGTAGCTTTTAAATAAAATGTATAAAAGTTGACTCATGATTATATGCTAAAGCTTTTGAGGGGTCCAAAAATCATTATTTTATAAACAATTTTAATTTTTTTTGTAATAATAGTGAATGTTGAGGGTAGGGCACTTCAGATTATTTTAAAGAGACCTTATTAAATATTCCTTTTAGAAGGAGTAGGTAACACTGTGTAGGAAATAATTTAGATGGCATTGCTTGGAGTTGGGCTACCACTGGTCAGTCAAATTAGGCGTCTGTAGTGTTTTAATTATTCCTCAAAAATATGAGAAATTAATATCTCAAGGAAAATATTAACTTTAAAATCACTTCAAATAGTAAGTACAAAAAGGTTCTCAATTGTTTAAGTATTTATTATTGTTGTTTAATTTGTTTAATATTAATAACAAATGAAAATAATAAGCTAAATACTTGGTGTGGCTATCTTCCGACAATATGGCTGTTTGAAATCTAGGTTATCGTCCTTTTTGATTAAACTATTCTTTTTTTTCACATATTATATATATCAACATTTTACATGTACTTGTGTTTCTTCAAATTTTCAAAGAACATTTTAAATAAGATATATCAACAAAACATAAATTCATATGGTCTATTTATCAAACAAGTGAAATATCTGCTTTCAAATTATTTTTCATAAATAATGTAAACCGTATTTAATTTTAAAGTTAAATTAAATTTATTAAAATTTGCTGCATTGATTGTACTCCAAATTTTTTTTCCCTGAAATAATAATACAAACTCAGAGATTAATTAGAACAAAAAAAATAAATTTAAAACAATATGTTGAATTTACAATTCAAACTCTACCACAAATACACCTTCTCTTGTGGTGATGTTTGTGTAAAAATGAAAATCAGATAACTCAATTGAATAAAAAACTTTTTTGTCAAAAGTTCTTGGAATTTAAAACCAATAAAGGTTGTTCTCAGTTAAAAATAATTATACTGATTTCAACAGATAATAAAACTTGCCGATTCAATTCAGTGATGTGAATTTATTATAAAATAAACTTAAAAATAATCATTTCATGAAGTCAGTACCAGTAATTACTGAATTATTTTATTAATAACAATGATATTTCAATTTCCTTCAGAATAAGAAACTTGTTTTAAAGTAATTAAAAATGAATGAATACAAACATTTAGACTTTGGATAGTCATATCAATACTTGACCACTTTTGAACTATTAGTTTATTTCTATATTGTAGTTTATAATTCTGACTGAAGAAATATTAAATATTATGGATGATATCTATACCAGTGTTTCAATCAAATTTATTTAGTTTTTGAAGGAAAATGCAGTTTGAGTGTTTAGTTTTTAAATTATTTGTGTAAATTAGATACAATTAATTGTAACTTTTAACAATTTCTCAGTTTATTTAGGTTTTTGTTTGTGTTGAGTTTTGATTCTGTGTATGATTAAAGTTCTAAAATATGAAAGAAATATCATTAATAACCAGGAATGTAAAAATTACTTTCTTAGGAAGATACTTTTTGAGTGTTGTAATTATTTATTTTAGAATAGTTAAAAGAGTAGATTGTTTAAATTTTTTACAGTTATTGATATTCAAATTGAAACATTTCTTCTGACTTTTAATTATTTAACTATTCGGTAGTGAGTTATTATAAATACATTTATAACAGTTTATGTTATTAAACTTTATTAAAATATACCAGTAAGTTACAAGAATTAAGTGCTATAAGTGTTAATCATTATTGAATTGTGTTATTAATTAATAACAGTGATAAATTAAATTCATTAAGGATAAGAACATTGTTTTATGCTATTAGAAATGAATTAAAGCAAATATTGAGACATAAAATAATCAAATAAATGGTTAGAATAAGAGAAGTACAGCTTTTGAAATTTCTGTTTATTCTATATTATAATTTATAGTTCATAAGACAACTATGGAACATATTATAATTGCAAACTTGAAATAACACAAATGATACCCTTTTCATATTTGAAATTTTATTTAAACTTCAATATTTATTCAAATTTTTTTTATATAACTTTTAAGGTTTTTATAATTTATAGTAGAAGTAGAAATTTTTTTGAATTAGAAAATTCTTACTCCTGTGTATGAAAAAGTTTTAAAGTAAAACCAAACATCAGTGACGGGAGTTTAATTTTTGAATCTATAAAATTTACCAAATACTATTATGATACACTTATATGTATATATATATATATATATATATATATATATATGTCTAATATCGTGTTTCACAGAATAGCAGGACAATAAAATTGTGAAACATGAAAATATATAACAAAGATAACAGCAACTATTTCTCATATTATTCTGAAATGGAAACTACTAGTTCTTCCATTGGTAAAAAGGCGTTATGTTGCAATATTGGAATATTCTATCTAACCAGAGTTGTGGAAGCTGTATTGATAATTTCCGCTTCAAGTTTCCATTTCTTTTACTGAGGCAGTAAACATTTGCTTTCCATTTGAAGGACTAAAAACTTTCACTTATTCCTCACTCCAGGACTTCTCTCTCTCTCTCTCTCTCTCTCTCTCTCTCTCTCTCTCTCTCTCTCTCTCCCTCTCTCTATCTGTTTGTCTCTATGTAGTATTACATACTATAAAATGATCTATTCAGTCCCATAATAATAATAATAGTAATAGAATATAAACAAAACATGAATTATCTATCACATACTCAGTAATTGAGTGAGTTGTATTCTAAAATAGTTTTCTTTTTTGATATATATTTGATATTTTAAATGATATTGTTTTATTAAAATATAACATAGAAAACCCTACCGACATTATTTAATTGTTTTTTGAAATCTGAGAAAATAGGTGTTTTATAAACCAATTACTTAAAAAAAAACCATATAGTTGCAAGAGTATTGTTAATTAAGAGTATTTATATAATTAATCAATAATATAAATGGTTGAAATATATTTTATGCTCATATAAAGTTGCGCCTGAAGCATGTTGAAGAATGGTGAACTCTGTAGAAGTTCGGTAGAAGTTGCTTCAAAGATATGTAATGTAACTCATACCAATTACAGTTTTAAGCATAGAACTGTTTATAGAAAGTAAAATTGAAAATATATTGGTTAAACTCGAAAGAATTACACACGATTATTATACCACATAGTATGAGTAGAGGGCAATCAGTAATTATGTTCAGTGTATAGTGGAACAACAGTTTTATAGTTTCATCAATAGGAAACTAAAAATATATAAAAAAAGATTTATTAAATTAAAGTAACTCAAAGTATTATGGATTAGACATTAGTAAAACATATTCGGAAGAAGTAAATTCAGTTTGTCTAGGTGTATTGAAACATGAAAATAGGTTTGTTTTGAGCTAACAGGTTTGTACAGCAAATAAATCAGAAAAAGTTTGCTTTCTCAAACAGTTTGGAAATAAACTTCCCCTTTCTGCTGCTTCCTTCTTTTCTAATTAGTTTTCTAATTTCTCAATTTTTTAAGAAGAATGGTTGAAATACCTATGAATATTGTAGACAAAGTAGGATAGTTGAAGAAGATGATGCAGACAAAATCTGTCTGCATGGTGGTCAACTTTCTTACAGGACATCCCACAAATTCATTGGACTTATGTTCCATTACGGAAGAGAACCCAATTAGACGAACTAGTTAAAATGAATCAAGATATTTTCCTCCTTGAATCTATTATTCACTTTGGTAGAACACAATTGGGGTAAAAATCAGTGAAGTATTGTATGATTGACCTGAATTGATCAGGAAGGGAGATAGATGCATCTGCAACGGAATCATGATTGGGAATTTTGCAAATAGTATTGCTGTACAGCCTGTAGATGAGAGAAGGGTAGTTGTCTAAACAATCTGGGATGAATGGAAACCGATTGGAGGTGATACACATAAAGAAAAATACAAGCTAGAGTGGGGAGTGGGTTCAATAAAAACTACTTATAATTCGTTACAGTCCCCGGTCGAAAATTATAAACCTCGTATGACTGTTAGGCCAAGATACATGACAATAAATCAAACAAGGTCAAAAATTATGGACTGCAAGAAAACCAAACCCACCTGACAAAATCAGCATTTAATGAATGGTAGCTGCACTCTTTGCCTTCGATGTCAAACAGTACTGGAGTGCATTAAAGTTGCTTTTTGTTTTCAATGCCCACACTTATAAGACATTCACCAGTTTAGTGCTGTTTTAGGGGTAAAAACTTGGCTCATTTATTATTTTGTACCCATTTTAGTAACGGGTGAGTCATATTGCCTGTTGGTTCTACATTGGTAGTACTAAATTTGGCCTAACTCAAGTATACTTAGAGTAGAGATTTTTACTGAGTACCTGACAACGTACAAACTTGAGACCGATGGTTTAATATCCTGGATGACGTGCTCAGATTTACTTACCATCCACGTGAATAAATCGAGACCCAGGTGGGCTCACGAACCTTGGACACACCAGTTCAGTAGCGAATATGGTGTGTTAAAGTCTGAGCTAAACTGGCTGCAGAGCACGATAATGTGAAACAATGCTACTATATTTACTAGTAAAGATAACTATGGGACTCCTGAATCAATTACATCACTATAACCAGCGTAGGGTAAAAAGCTAATGAAATGGTCTTCATATATAAAAGTTTATTCGTATAAACAACGCGTTTCGAACACGTACTGTTCTTGTTCAGATATTAACCAAGGATGAGTGTCTGTGGTACAACTCACTGGGACTACGATGGAAGTGGGTGGGGATATAGAGTGTACGTCTGTTTCATATTAGAAGGCAGATACATTTCTTTGTTATTTTTTTTCCTAAAGATTAGCCTGAGCCTTTACATTTGCTCTAAGGCTAAATGTTGGAAACATATTGAAAATATGTTTCAATATATTACACTTCATAATGATATTACAGGTGAATGATAGGGTAAATACTCTGAAAAATTTCTTTGAAGCTATATAGACTTCTATTGAGTTACAGACGGTTGGTTAATGGAGTTGCTAGAGCCTTCATATGTTGTACTCTTAAAAAAAAGTTTATCTTGCCCATAGTGTAAAACATTCATAATAATGACTCAGTTGATTATTTATTCATGCATTTTGTCATTACCACAGAGATTAGTATCATTAATATTAAAATCATAGTAATCCGTCTTACCTCATAATCCGTCTTAACTAAATAATAATAATTAAAATAAAAGTAAAATAAAATAAAAATAAAAGTAAAGTTAAAATAATTAAATAATAAAATCTAGGCAGCATTGGGAAAGTAGGTAGACTATATAAACAGAAAGGTAGGACTCCGTAGTTTTAGTTGATCAGTTCTTGTTGAAGATGGGTGACGCCCGAAACCGGTCTAAGAACTTCAGCAGCAGGGTACGAGGTAAGACGGATTACTATGATTTTAATATTAATGATTATTTATTACTGATAATTAGCTTTAAGTATAATAGCTTTAGTTGATTATTAATAACAATTAGCTGTAAGTATATTCAAGTTAAGAACTGGACTGGTGAGATATATAAAATACAATGACCACTAATTCTAATAATAGAATAAACTTTTGCTTATTTGTTTGTTTGACTGCCTCTTTGAATCGGTTGTTGCAGTTCTTACATTTCATTATTTATCTATACAAATGTGATTTAAGCTGAAAACTTAAGGACCTCCGTATTGTCCACCACTTCAAACAGAGGATCGTCAATAACCAAAATATATTAACGCAGTTTTATTGTAATTTCATTTTATTTATGTGTGTGTTTGAGAGAGTGAGTGAGAGAGAGAGAGAGAGAGAAAGAAAGAGAGAGAGAGAGAAAGAGAGAGAGAGTGAGGGAGAGTGAGAGTGAGAGTGAAATAGAGTGAGAGAGAGAGAGTGAAATAGAGTGAGAGAGAGAGAGAGTGAAATAGAGTAAGAGAGAGAGAAAGAGAGAGAGAGAGAGAGTGAAATAGAGTAAGAGAGAGAGAAAGAAGAGAGAGAGAGAGAGAGAGAGAGAGAGAGAGAGAGAGAGAGAGAGAGAGAGGAGAGAGAGAGAAGTAATTGGGATGCTTTACTTACTGTTGTGAATGTAAGGGGGAAGCAATATATTCGAGTAAAGGATAGCAATGTTTAGAGGATAGACGGTGGAATAAATAGTGTCAGTGGATCGAGTGGTTGACTTTACAGTAAGCCATTTTGCCAGGGAATCTTGTGCTCCCACCATCTCTCTGTTAGTAACTGAGTTTCTATAGTAACCTTTGTTCCTCTTCAACCCTAGACTTTCATTTTAATTTATAATATTCAACATTTTTTTTATTCCTGTATACTTTTATTAATAACTGAAATATATTATATATCTTTTTAAATTCATTTAATAATCATAAAGGCGGTACACATATTAAAAATAAATATGTTAATTGAATTTAATGTGCTTAGTTGACCTCATAATTATTTAATATGAATTATTATTATGCATTTATAAATGATTGTCGTAGCATAAATCTAGAGAGGTCAATGAGCTGCGTTTGAAAAAGAAAACATAATAATGATAAAATTGACTAAAAAGAAAAACAAAATCAATAAGCCATTTTGGTAACAATCATTTAAATATATTACTAATATATCAAACAAAGAAATTAATAGTTTCATGTTCTCTTAATTTCTTTTCTTCGTATTTGAAATTGTAAAGTCCTGTTAGAATTTTCTTTTAAATGACCCGGAGGAAATGACTAACTTGACAGTAAAGCTCACTGGTAGACTGGACTATTACCTGATGAAAAAATTATTTAATTATATTCAGGAACCTAAAGTTCTTACTGAAAAGGTTGTACATGACCGAGTTATGAATAAATTGAACAATCGGCACAAAAGTAATATTTGCTTAGCAGTAAATACGGAAGAAAAAATCATGAATTTGGCTACATGGTCTAACAGAAAAGAAGAAAACATTATTATTGGTTGGTTTAAAATGTCCTTATCAGTCCAATTTTGTTCTATAAAGAAAGTAAATGAACTCATAATTCTTTATATTTATATCAATATCCAAACCACAATAATAAATAAAAAATCTAACATCTTTCAACAGTAACAAGCGGTCTTCTTAAAGTAGTTTAGACGTTGAGTTTTATATCACGTTTCTATTGTGAAATCTTGTTATATATATATATATATATTATATATATATATATATATATATATATATATATATATATACATATATATATATATAGGGGATAGATGATGAACATATAGGGGATGTTACTAATATATATACTTTTGGTTTCCGTGTCGGGTATTGCCAGGAATTAGAATGTGGTTTTTTAGTGGGTCGGGACCCCCAACCCCACATACCCTAAGCAAGACGTCTTGCTAAGGGATCTGATGAACAGATTTTTCCACATACTACGACGAAAAAATATATATATATACTTTAGTATGTATAAATATATATATATATAACAGATTCAATAATATATCGACCGTTTGATAGAATAGGTGTGTTCTCTAATCGGGGTTCGGTAAATTTTCCAGGATAAAAATCAAACTCTCGTTGCCAATGTTTCGGTTTTATTTAAAACCTTTTTCATAGGCAGAAGTAAGAATTTTTTAACTAAGAAAATGAAATTTACATTATTTAAAGGAAGTACAATGTTCCTTTCTACTAGACTTATTTAAGTCTAGTTAATACGCTCTCCTAATACGTAGCAAAAGTCTTTGCCTCATTTGTTATTAGTTATAAATGATTTAAATATTGAATTAATATTAATTATTTTATAACGTTTTTTTTTTAAACTTGAAACATGTAACACCACCCTAATAAATTCCCTTCCATTTGCTAAAGTGAATTTTATTCCCATTTTTTATTTCATAATGCTAACAAGTTCCCATTCAATGCTATCATCATTGAAATTTACCTTAAATTTCTGAATACTTTGAGCTTAGAAATTTAGCTAAGATACTGTGTTATAAAGAAATATTATGAGAATTTGTATAGTATTTTAAATATAAAACATAGAAAAATTATTATTATTTGTTGTTAATCTGTTTAAATCTAGGGTTGCTTTTATTACATAATACTAATTTAACTGTTAAATAAAATAAACTTTGGAAATTTTCTATAAGAGAATGCAAACAGATGTCTAGGACAGATTAAATAGTTGTCAATTCCTTCAGTTCTGTTAAAAAGTCAAAACTTTAGCAATTAAATCTGTGTAAATTAGTCTTAACAAGGGGGTGGACTTAAACTGTGCTAACCGAAACCTGCTCTGTAACTGAATCGATGAGAGTTATTCTGAAAGGGATGAAGGGGGTAGGTAAGGCAGGCTGAGTCTGACATATATTTAATTGGGAGCAGTTAACAAACGGAGTTAGATGCTAAGATAAGAAAATGACTTGATCATTCTATAGATGTCAGGAAATATATCATTACTATCTCTGAAGACTAGATCCCAATTAGAAGATAGATGCCTGCAATGGATACAATCGCTACAGTGTTGTGTAATCATCATTATACCTTACTCGACATTTAGAAATAGTCTTTCACAAATAAAAGATTGCATAACTATTTCTTTTAAGAATACACCGTTGCAAAAAATAAAAATATAACTTAAACATTTGTGTCTGTGTGCCTGTGCGCGTGGACATGTATATAGCAACATGTATATATACCATATATATATATATATATATATGTATATCGATAAAAAGATTTCACATAAACACGTGAAATAACAATCAATGATCAAACCACAATAAGAAAATGAGAAAACAAGACTAAGATCTTTGAACCGTAACAAGCGGTCTTTGTCAGAGTCAGAGTTGGGTTTTTGACTCTGACGAAGACAGCTTGTTACGGTTGAAAGATCTTAGTCTTGTTTTCCCATTTTCTTATTGTGGTTTGATCATTGACGTATGTATTTGTATATATACCATATGTATATATATGTATCACATAAATACGTGAACTTACAATCAATGATCAAACCACAATATGAAATGGGAAAACAAGACTGAGATCTTTCAACCGTAACAAGCGGTCTTCGTCAGAGTCAGAGTTGGGTTTTTGACTCTAACGAAGACCGCTTGTTACGGTTGAAAGATCTTAGTCTTGTTTTCCCATTTTCTTATTGTTGTTTGATCATTGATGTATGTATATGTATATATACCATATGTATATATATGTATCACATAAATACGTGAACTTACAATCAATGATCAAACCACAATATGAAATGGGAAAACAAGACTAAGATCTTTCAACCGTAACAAGCGGTATTCGTCAAAGTCAAAAACCCAGTTGGGTTTTGACGAATACCGCTTGTTACGGTTGAAAGATCTTAGCCTTGTTTTCCCATTTCATATTGTGTATGGACACCATATTAATGTAACATTGATGATGATGTAATGAAACCAAGTAAAAGTTATATGTACATTCTTTTATTTTCTTATAACAGAAAAATCATTTTCATGCATTTGAAATAAACTTATCAAAAAAAAAAGAAAAAAAAAGCTGTTTTCTACTATTTCTTTTTATACGAAGCGAAAATCTTGGTAAAAAGGTTAAGTTAGTTTTATAGCATCTCAAGAGAATTGGTAAAGGGGGTGAACTCTGACATGCATATAAACAAAATGCCAGCCTAAAGGGCACTGGAATATCAATCTAGTTTACTCAATACCAGAAGCCCTTAATATATCAACCCAAGTGATTTGATAACCTGACATTGATCCTGTCGTATTTAAATTTATTATAAATGCTGTTTTCTTTCAGTATGCGTTAAGTTTACTTTTTGTCATAAATAAGTTTTAGAAAATAATTAAAATGTATTTATGTTGCAGTTGGTTGTTTTTTTTTTTTTGAACCATTAACGGTTTCTTTTTTGCTCATGTATCAACAGAAGCAATTGTAACAAGATTTCTCAATAAATACTTGACTATGACGAAGCCTATTTGTTACGGTAGTCAGATCTAAGCCTTTTTCTGATTTTTTTCTGTTTTGGGCGTTGATGGGTAATGGTAAATTCAGTTTGTATATTATGTGTATCTCGTAACTTATAATGTCTAAGTTTACACTATGCAAATTTGGTTTTATATTGACATTTTTTTGGAAATAAATCATTCTACTACCTCAAATACAAATATAGCATCAACAAAATTTTCATTTTATTATCAAAGAAAGTGCAGTTGAAGGAGTGTAACTGATTTGAGTAAGTTATATTAAATGTGCACAGATATAATAGCTTTGTATTGCCTAATGAATATAGAGATGTCTATTATTGTAATAAAAGAAGATCTAAGCAAAGCTCTATGACATCTAGTATTTAAAAGTAATGATGGTCATTCTTACAAAATTGGTTGCAAAAACGTCACGTTCGTTATTCATGGACATTTGGTGTCAGCCTGACTAGTCTAAAAAGTTGGAGGTTCAATGTGTATCCTGAAGAGTCTACAACATCTATTCCCTGTAGATGGGAAGAAAAAGGGTTGTATGGTTATCCTGGAGATGGACACGAGAGTTGGAGAATGTAGGTCACTGTCCACTTGTTTAGTTCTAGAAGTTCCATTACATTTCCCCTCATGTCTTATGGAGTGAGTTGAATCTCTATCAACAAATCGATGCTATTCTCGACAATCGACAGGCGGTTTGAGGAGAGATTGATAGGGAGGGGTGAGGGGGAGGAGTCGAGTTGGAGGGGGTGAGTTTCCATAACCTTGATGAAGGAAAGCAAAATTTATACCAGGTAATTCGCCCTTGCATTTTCTTGACATGTTATCGTGACATGGTATCCAATGAATTACTGTTATACTATATTAGAAAAGATCTTGCCAAATATTTTTTATGCACATCTGGCTCCTCTGGCCGTGTTATACTCTTAGATTCAAATTTGAAACACCTATGCACATTTTTATATTAGTATTAGTTTTTTGTTTCTAAATATATTAAATTCAATGCTTCCCAATCCTACTTTTGTTAACAATTGATCAAGACCTTAGGATTTATTTAATTTTTTCTGTGTTTTTTATTTTAATTCTATTCTGATTAAAAGAGCTTAAATTTTTCGTAAATTTCTGAGAATCATCTTATTCTATGCTTTCATAGATTGTATCTCTTAATTTTTTAACTCGTTAATTAAAATAATTTTAAGAGTATTTTCTTTTATCGAGTATGTGTGCCTGAATTGGTGTTTGTAATCCATCGTCATTCGTTCTTGTTCCTGATAATGGTTAAACCAAAAATTTGAGACTGCAATTATGGTCTTTAGTTTATTTGTGAAACAAGAAATATGTACATATTATGAAATGAAACTACATTTTTTTCGATCAAGTTACATTATTCTTCAGGATTACATACCAGCTTAACAAAATGAACAATTTCTGTTTTCAGTATATAATAATTATATTTACATAATTAACTTCCACAAAGGTTGAAGCTATAGTAGACACCAGTTCTTCTACTAAATAATGATGAATTCACTGGATTCACAATTTTTTTGAAATCAGTTTCCCATAACTCAAAACAAACCCTTTTTAGAATTTTTTTTGAATATTTCACCAAATTTAAAGTAAAAGTAGTTATTTTTTTATGAATTTTTAATGTCGTTGAGATTTTTGATTTTTGGGGAAATGTTTAGTTTGCAGATATTTGTGTAATTTGTGAAGACTGCGCTAGCGTTGGCTTCAAGTAATATATCAGCCTTCCCTTACAAATTATTAATCCTGAGATTCGCTTTACCTTTCCTGCAGAAACTTAAATTACTTTCCTAACTGTGTTAACTCCTGCTCTTTTAGAAACTCAACTTCAAAACATACTTCCTGTTTTGAGGTTTATGACAAAATCACTTTTCTTACCGCCATTTCATTCTCATTAATAAATGAAATACCGCACATACTTTTCCTTCTTCAAACTAACCCATAATTTCTTAACTAACTCACTCTTGAAACGGTATGAAACAACCCCTTAACTTCTACAATAGCTTTCTATAGAGCAATGCCATCGGGTTTATTTTGTTAACTTTTACTTTTGAAAGCAATGTAAAGGTTTTACTGTTTCGCATACAATGTTATTAACACTTGATGCCACTCCACCCCTTATATAAACCTAATGCATATGTATTTTAAATCATCGAAAATATTCAATACTACAACTTTATATACTATTTATATTATATAAACTCCACAAAATATAATTTATTTTATGGAATTAATGAGCAATATTTTGGTTCCTAAATCCTCGTAACAAAGCGTCAGACCATACATTCTAGAAATAACTTACCTGCCAGTTAATTCCACTTTTATAAAAATCACATCTTTCAGTGATTTGTGACTAATTCGTTATATTTTATCTAATTCAAGAGATCCTGTAGTCTTATTAGTTCATTTTTCATTGCATTAATATTTTGATCATTAAAACTTCATTACTACTTTTTTGAATGATTATTATTTCAAATGCTTGTTGTTTTTTTCAAATAACTTATCACTATCCATTTCATATAAGTTTCTATAGTAACTCACTACCACATTTAACTAACATATATTGTTTAACCGAGATCTCCATGGACCAAAATTTCACTACCCTGATGGACAAAAACTGCAATATACCTCTGTAAACTGTAACCATCTATTGAATTAAGCCTCACGGAAAATAAAAAAAAAAATTTCTTTATTATAAACAGTTATTTCAAAAACAATATATCCTACAACTGCAGGATGATTAAAAAAAATAAAAGAAATTGAAAACACCTTTTGACATCTTATGTAAAAAAAGTGTAAGCACACATTAGTTATTAAATATATTTGTGTATATTTAAATTAAATATGTTTTAATTTAATTTTAGCAACACTTGTTAACATTTGAATTATATAGGATGTCCAAAAATATTTTTTAAGTATATTATATATATATATATATATATATATATATGTTAAAAAAAATAAAATGAATAATTTGGCTCCTTACATAAAAAGAAATGAGTCATGCAGACTTTAATTCTTTCATTTATTTGTGTATATTTATATAAAAAAATATTTTAATAATTTAATATTATCATCAAATATTAATGTTTAAATTTGATTGGTCGTTCAAAAATAGTTTTTAAAAGAAAAGTTAAAATTTATAATAAAACTGCGTTATGCACACTTTAATTATTTAGTTTATTTTTGTGTCTATTTATGTTACAACATAGTTTAATGATTCAATGTTAACATAAAATATTTATACTTAAATTATATGGGCTGTCCAATCATTTTTACACTGTTGAAGAAGTAAATTAAAAAGGCAGAATCTGTCATCTCCACTCATCTATGTAAGGATAGCATATGACTGCAATCTTTGTCTCTTTCAAAATTCTCGCTCTCTTTACCTAAAAACATACCTCAAAACAGTATGTATGTTTTGAAGTTGAGTTTCTAAAAGAGCAGGAGTTAAGTTTCAGTCTCTTGCAAAATTCTCTGTTTCTTTACCTAAAAACATACCTCAAAACAGTATGTTTGTTTTGAAGTTGAGTTTCTAAAAGAGCAGGAGTTAAGTTTCAGTCTCTTGCAAAATTCTCTGTTTCTTTACCTAAAAACATACCTCAAAACAGTATGTTTGTTTTGAAGTTGAGTTTCTAAAAGAGCAGGAGTTAAGTTTCAGTCTCTTGCAAAATTCTCTGTTTCTTTACCTAAAAACATACCTCAAAACAGTATGTATGTATTGAAGTTGAGTTTCTAATAGAGCAAGAGTTAAGTTTCAGTCTGTTTCAAAATTCTCTGTTTCTTTACCTAAAACCATACCTCAAAACAGTATGTATGTTTTGAAGTTGAGTTTCTAAAAGAGCAGGAGTTAAGTTTCAGTCTCTTGCAAAATTCTCTGTTTCTTTACCTAAAAACATACCTCAAAACAGTATGTTTGTTTTGAAGTTGAGTTTCTAAAAGAGCAGGAGTTAAGCTTCAGTCTCTTGCAAAATTCTCTGTTTCTTTACCTAAAAACATACCTCAAAACAGTATGTTTGTTTTGAAGTTGAGTTTCTAAAAGAGCAGGAGTTAAGTTTCAGTCTCTTGCAAAATTCTCTGTTTCTTTACCTAAAAACATACCTCAAAACAGTATGTATGTATTGAAGTTGAGTTTCTAATAGAGCAAGAGTTAAGTTTCAGTCTCTTTCAAAATTCTGTCTCTTTACCTCAAAACAGTATGTATGTTTTGATGTTGAGTTTCTAAAAGAGCAGAAGTTAAGTTTCAGTCTCTTTCAAAATTCTGTCTCTTTACCTCAAAACAGTGTGTATGTATTGAAGTTGAGTTTCTAATAGAGCAGGAGTTAAGTTTCAGTCTCTTTCAAAATTCTGTCTCTTTACCTCAAAACAATGTGTATGTATTGAAGTTGAGTTTCTAATAGAGCAGGAGTTAAGTTTCAGTCTCTTTCAAAATTCTGTCTCTTTACCTCAAAACAGTATGTATGTTTTTGAAGTTGAGTTTTTAAAAGAGCAGGAGTTAAGTTTCAGTCTCTTTCAAAATCGCGCAGAATTTGTGAATTTATGATTATCTTATTTGAGAATACACTAACTGTATTGTAGTATTGAAACTAAATTGGTCGTTCAGACTCAACAAACCGCAAAGTTGAGTTGGGAATTCAAGGACTGTTCTTTCTTCATATAATAGAGTAACAGAAAAATCTCAAAATCAATAAAAGGATAAAATAGTAATTCATAAACAGTCAGTTATAGATTAACACTGTAACTTGACTTTGACTATGCAACATTACTTATTTGAGATTATATCTGTCGTTAGTCAATTATTAATGTTTTGGTTAAACTTAACACATACAATGTGAGTTTACTATCATAATATTCCCATTTGTAGACTTGTTTACTAAAAACACAAAAAAATGTTTCTTTTTAGTTTTCCTTTTGTGTTTAGTCAAACTGTTATCTTAAATTATAGGCGTAATAAATAAATCTATTTTTGTAATACATTCAACTACTTTTATATATTGACTGTCTTTTCAAAAACTAGCTAAAATTGTAAATAAATTGTATGAAAAACCATTTATGCATAAGCGCATGGTAAATAATTATTAAAGTCTAAAGTTTTTTTCTCCTCATTACTGACATGAACAAAAATGATAAAGCTACTCAAAACCTGAGTAAACTAAGAAGTGCGATATTATCAAAGGGTTAAACTAACACTTTCTAACTCCATAGACAGTATTCAAGGCTTTTAAATGTAAAAAAAATATTCCAATAGATATTTGATTTTTAATTAAAAAGAGGGAAATGAGGAAGTACAAATTTATGAATTTCATATTATTTAAAAATTTAAACAAAAAGTAATTTGGTTTTCGGAAATATAGATGACTCTAAAATACCTCAAATAGTATTATTTGCTACTATGTTTGGCACACATAGAAGGTGAAAATTACTAAACATTCTCCACCATTTACAAAAACAATAAGTAAACAATGAAAGAACAGAAAAAATATAGTAGGGAAAATACACCAACATAGAACCTTAATCTCAGAATTTGTTTACGAATGTGTAAAGACTCTGGGATTTCGTCATTTATCATATTTAAAACCAATAACTTACATTTTAGATTCTAAATTGAACTGTAAATTGTTTTATACATTTTTTTAAATATTAAATTATTATTAATAAAAAAAGTTCCGTTATTCATACTACTTTTAATGTCAAATTTTGCAATTATGATCTTCTAAGAACAATACAAGATTCTAAAATTACCGATTCAATTTAATTTTGGCTTTAAATTATTTTTCTTTTTAGTATATAATTTTGAAGAAATATTGTTGACTTGTTAAATAATTCAGTAAATAAATAATGAAAGAGAGTCATTTTAAAGTTAATTACGTCGCTTGAAAAAGGTTTTATAAACGAATGGCTTTAGTTTTATGGGTCTTTGAAACTGTGCACCATGACTGTGTAGATTAATTAAAATACTTAAATAGATATTATTTATATTTCAATTAAATCATAACAAAATATGTTTATAATTAATATTTTAACTAAAATATTGTAAACTTTTTATTAGACATTTTCATTACATAAATATTAATCCAAAGAATGGATTAAAACGATTTTAAAATGTTGGACCGCTTACCTGATACCCAGATTTTAACTACGCAGTCTAAAATAAGTGTGAATATAATGGTTTTTATTAATATTATATTTTGTATGGTCAAGTTTGATAGTTTGATGAAGATAACTGGTCAAAAGCTGCAAACTTTGTAGAGGCGGTTCTCCGTCATAAGAAGAATGAAAGTGGTGTGAGGCAAGGGCAATGATAATTCATAGGTGAACGAATGGAGACAAGAAGGTGAATCCTATTCAGGACTGAGGCACCGGCATGAAGTAATGTGCAAACGGTTTCCGTGTCGGGTATTGCCAGGAAATAGGATGTGGTTTTTTAGTGGGTCGGGACCCCCAACCCCACATACCCTAAGCATGACGTCTTGCTAAGGTATCTGATGAACAGATTTTTCCACATCCTACGAACGAAAAAAAAAAGTTTGATAGTTTACCAAGAAGTTGAGACAGGACCTGATGCTTCTCATTAATTAACACTTTTTAGTCTCAGGGATGAGTTCTTTGTTAAATTATAACCCAAGGTATCGCACAAGGTCTACAAAGCAGAGAGTACAATTGTAATATAAACTGTAAGAGCATTATGGTATTGTGGATAGATACCTCTGCTTTAAATTTTATTCTTTTCCTATGATTTCATTATTTGCTTTGGAGAGATGTTACTGGATTTTGGTTAATTGAATTTGGAGAGATGTTACTGAAGGATGTTACATAAAAGTGGAGTAATGGAGCAAACAGCATCATTGCCTAAGAGATCTTGGAAACAAATTGTTATTTGTGGAGTGTCAGGATACCAGCTAATAATTATAGTAAATTATTTTTCTGAAATTGTAAGAATAAATTCAGAGTGAATGAAACAAATGAACATTTTAAGATAAGCAAATAAGTTTAAGTTTAGTATTTATCATTCTATTGATGTATTGCCCTTAGTATTGCTAAAAATTCATTGTTTATATAATAATGATGTATTTAAAATGTATCAGCACTAGATACAATATTTGAAATATTGGAATGAAACAGTGAACCAGGAAAAAAATATTCTTGTTTTTAAATTATGTAGGGAAAACTACTTTCACCATATTGTTTTAATACGAAGAAATGGATTCACATATTTGTGCAAGGAGTTTAGAATTGACAAGTTTAAATAACGCTTTTGACACTGTGCAAAATTTTTCCTAAAACTCACACAGTCATCTATTCACTTGCAATAGCTCACACTCTCTCTCTCTCTCTCTCTCTCACACACACACAATCCAATAATACTCACATCAAAACTATCCAATAATACGAAAAATATTGAAAGTTTAATTAGGCTGACTTACAACACAAAAATTCATTAAAATCGAAAAATTTTATTTTTTATATCTCATAAAACTGAGAGCATCAAATACAATAATTGATCATTAGTTGTGCAATCCGTAATTGTGTGGTATTTACTCAATCTGAGGTAAAATGGATAAACCAACAAAAGTCTCCACACAAATGAAGTTTTATTCAACGCGTTTCGAACACAAAGTCTGATGATGAACACAAAGTGTTCGAAACGCGTTGATAAAACTTTATTTGTGTGGAGACTTTTGTTGGTTTATCCATTTTACCTCAGAACAATAATTGATTTTTACTAATGTGCTAATGACTATGCCCATGCTGAACACACTGGTACAAGTTTGATCATTGAAGATAAATGGCAATGAGTATGGTACAAAATTTGGATGGGTGATAGCACGTGTCGACTGCACACCCAGTAAGGCATTTCCCTTACGATTTAAATGAGTATCATTTTAAATATGCTCCACATTTTTGCCTCTTTTACAACACGAATTGCGTTCAAGCTCTGCAGATGTGAGCACAAGTGGAGAACACAATGTAAATAAATAGAATTTGATATCACCACGGCTCCTCCAACCTACTTTGCCCGATTCGAAGTAAATCTACCAATAATGATTAAATTATTCTTTTATTTTATAGTACTAGTATAATAGTTTGATCATTTCTGTCTTGTAGAGTAACTAAGCTAATTCTTTTAGGTATCCTTTTAAGTATTGTTTTAAAAATAGTTTATTCCTCACATTATCATCCAAAATAACCTGATTATGACGCAAGTGATGATACTGACTACTTCCTTCATAGTAGCCTATACATAGTATATGAGTATACTATACATACTCATAGTAGCCTTCGGACTTCGGCTCAATTATGTAAGAAAAAAAATACCCAAAACGCTACTGTTTGTATATGAATACTTTTCTTTAATTATATCAAGAAAGTTCATGTAATTTGCTTCCACCTAGTCCCACTCAGAAAATTTACAAAAGTGAGATCTCTCCTATTTAAATTTAATGACATTTTGTCTTTTCGATATTGTTATAGAAAGATATTTGATATTTATGTTTTATATTTATTAATGGTATGCTTATAATTAGGTTTATTGGTATAAATTTTTTTTTTAAATTATATTGTGCTCTTGGATAAAATTTTAAACAGTTTAAACAAACTGACTCGAAGTAAAATATGATAACTAATACTTGGGTCATGTTTAAACACACAAAAAGGAATATGACTGTTACATTCATCTGTCATCTATGTCAGTTTACAATTGTATGTATTCCCCCCTCTTGACAGATAAACGAAATATCTCCTTACCAAGTCACGTTCAAGATTTCCCATCTCTCAGTGACGTAACTTCTCTGAAACCATATATTAATCTTATATTCAAGAGAAAGCGCTCAACTTCCTTTATTTCCTTTCTAATGTTGCCATTTTAAATGTATAACTAAATACATATTATTTATAACTACATAACACATTACATTATACAGCTTCAATGTTATACGATATAATGCATTTAATTTAAATTAAAATTTAGAAGAAACTAATATCTTTTATACATTGTTTTTAATGATAATTGGTTAATAATGATAATTTAAACTTGGTTCATGATCAATGGTCCACTCTTGCTTTGCACGACTGAACAATTAATTCTAATAATGTATATGATCATATGTTTGCTAGAGATACTCGTATATGTGATTTGTCATTTCAGTATTATAAAGTATCAGAGTTAAATTAGAATTTAATCACACACATGTACAATCTACCATTGCTTCAATAAATTATTAATTTCTTCCATTCCAGCTGTGCTGTCCTTCTTGTATCACTAATTGCTCAAATAAAAGGACTTTTGTCCACAAGCATTGCTAGAATTGTTCTGTGTTTCCTGTGTAAGATACATTTATTATTTTACTTCTTGTTCTGTAATGTTATACAAGTGTAATAAAAATATTTATCAGTAAATGGTCTGTTTTAATCATATATAATCTTTGAAAACAACGTTTTAGTTTTACTTAATGATTATTTTATATGGTAAAAGTTATATATGTCGATGTTTCAAGAAGAAAACACTACATTATGTTCATATTAATGGGTGTTTCTATTTGAATTTCAAACAATATTTCATTTTGGATCTAAACACTCAAAAAAAATCGTTAATCTTAGTCCATGAGAGCTTCTATGAATGGCGATGGATAGGTTTCTACGCTGAACAACGGAAGACCTTTTGACCATAATAATTGACCATAATTCTTCTAAGTGGAAGCCGAACGAACGTAAAAGATGATATCGAGTGCAGTTATCGGAATTGCAGGAGGTGTGATAATCGGACAGCTTTGACAGCAACGTCGTCAGGATTGTTTCCCCTGGCAGAAAGGACCATATTATGGGAGGAAGCAATGAAAACTGTCCTTAAATTAGGCAGTTTATGGTAAATAATACATTATTGTTTACCAAACATTGATGTGGTAGAGGAGGAAGAAAAATGTATAGGAAGGAACTCTCTTAACAACAGTGTCTAGTTTGTGAGCACCGGGGAAAAAATTATAGTGAAGATAGTAGTATCACTGAGATCCCTCTGGAAACAAGTTGGCGGAGTACACTTGTTGGCACAAACATATATCAATTAGGGTAGAAGAATAGCCCTGTGATGTGAAATTTTTTTTCACTGTTATGAAATCACCATATTAAATATGGTGATTTAGATCTTCAAGTTTTTTCCTACAAATTTTTTGAATACAGGCAATTCGAGATAGCCCTCTTCATAAGGGTGGGATAGTAACTCTTGAAGTGTAGGAACTGCTTGGAATTAACGGTTTGAGGATATAGAAAAGAATACAATAAAAAAATGTAACAATAGAAGTTGAGAGCAGGCGGCAACCTATCTGCAAAGAATATGCGCAGCATATTGGTACTAACTTTATTGTTTGTATCAAGCATCTATTTACTTGATAATCGACCATGTTTAAGAGCTCAGGTTACATTAATAGGTTCTCTGGAGGCACATATATGCTTCCCCACTTGCACCTAGATTGCAACTATACTCAACTGATATCCTTAATTCCTTTTCATTTTATTTTTTTATTTTTGTAAAAAAAAAAGTCGTTATAACAGTAATTATTATAGATTGTTAAAAATGTTGAGGATTTGAAAAAATATACGTGTTTGAAAGTTGGAATGAAAATTAGAGAGGGGGTCAAGTTTAAAGCAGTTCCAGTCGTAGTTCAGGATAAAACAATACTCTTGAGAGCGCTCATCCCTGTAACAAGAGACAACCTTAATTAAAACTGAAAACAAGTACACCAGATTATATAACAAATTTAAATTTTAAATTTAAAAAACATCTTTTGAAATAAATACAGATACCATTGTCACATATGACAAATAATATTATACTTCTTTTTATACAAAGTAAAAAATAATTAAGAAAAAAATAAAGCCTACAATTTATTTAATATTGTAGGCTTTAATTAATTAAAGCTAATTAATTAATTAATTAATATTAAATATTTGACAAAATGTATGTGTCTTATAAATTGTTTAATTTTGTCCATATCTCCATCAATAACATACGAAATTTGTTTACATTTTCATAATAATTTTTTTAAGAGTAAGAAGCACAATTCTAAACATGAATTCGTATTTAAATCTCGTGATGTATATACAAGTTCTTTATTATATCGTTGAAAGTAAGTCTTTCTGAAATATTTTATTTAAAAATGTATATGAAATTCCATATAAAATGTTGTGATGTGTTTCGATTTCGTTTAAATTATTTTAAAAATCTGTCATTCAAAAGCAAGGATAAAAAGTTTATGTCTGCATATTAAAATTTGTGTCATAAAATTGAGTGTATAACATAAAGTATTGTTTCAAATATAATTGAAACAAGCACAAAATAACAAGTTGTTATAGTTAATAGAATAATACAGACGATTATTAAACTAAATTGTTGAAAGAAAATATTTATTTAAATATTATGATTGATAAATTTAAACTTGAATAAGAAGAGCAGGAATTCTTCATGCTGAAAGTATAATGGAAAAGGTTACCAAACAAAAATGGAACAACATAATTTTTAATTCATGGTTTTTAAGTATTCTTGCATTTTAGGGAAAGTAAAACATTCTATGTTAAGAGATAGTGAAATGTAATTTATGTTAAGTACCTGCTTCTTTGTTTGAGATTTAATATTAAAAATATTTAATTGTGATTTTATTTTAATATTTTTTTTTTTTTTTTGAATTCATCATTTTGAGTTAAAGAATACTGTTTATAGGATTAAGTGGGCAAAATCGTTACTTTAACATTTCAGGAAGAGATCTGTTTGACTTCTTTTGTGCTGTTCTGTATTTCAGCATTAACTTCAATGAAGATTGAAGCTGACCCATTACTATAAGGGGGCTTTTAATTTTGATACCATCTAAGCACATCCATCTGCAAAGGCTCTTTTCTACTGCATTTTTTCTTCAACTCTTCTTGTTTCAAAGAATCTTTTTTTCTTCTTACTTTAAACTTTATTGCTTTCTAACTTTATTTAGTTCTTAATTCAATTCAATACATTACTATTGGGTTTTTATAAATTTTAATTTTAAATAATCTCTCTTTTATGTTTTCATTCTTTATAATTTTATTAATATTATGTTCAATATTTTTTTCTACTGAATTATTTCTATAAAATTATCAGAGAAAATTCTTTCTTGCTTACTATTTCCTTCATGGAAGTAAAATTGTCTAAATTCATGCATTTCGTCGTTATCACAGAGGTTAGTATTATTAATATTAAAAATTGTCTAAGACACATACTATGGAATAATTATATTTCCACAGAAGATGAAATGCAATAATATATGATCTTGGACTACACTTAAATATTATTATTATTTGTGGGTGACTATAGCACTGCGTCTTAAAAACTATTGTACTCCCACTCTTCTGTTCTAAAGTACCCCAGCAGTAAGCTGCGACACCTCCAAGAAGCTCAGCACTTTTGCTGGGTCAAGCAGTAAAAATTTTTGCATGGTTTTGTTGAGTGTTCCGAAACACCTACCTCTGTGAAGCAAAATTGCCTGACAGTCTATCAGCAGGTGCAACAATGTTTCTTCCTTTTCTTTACAGAATCTGCACAAACCATCATTGATAATGCCCATTAAGGCTCCCTACGTTTCGGGAGAAAGTGACTTCGGGACAGTCCTCTTTGGGTCCTTAGGTGAACTTGTGGGAAGTTGGATCCCACTAGTTAGCACTTTTGGACCCTCTGCGCTTCCGGAGGATGGTCTCCGGACTTTCTTCTCCTTAGTATCACACAGGAGAAAATCCCTGAAACTCTATCGGTGGTATTTTGTCCGCTCCGGAAGAGCACCGCATACCGGAGTAAGACTATTACTTAAGGGGGTCGCCTGGTACTTTTGAGACTCCGTTTCGTAATACAGTAACCCGTGCATCATCTGTCCTTCGGTAAGGATCGCATTATATCTTCGATTGGGGGCTGCACTGTAATTCACAAATATTCTTCTACTAATCATACGAGTATATGACATATTTTATGAATAATATTTAATGTCAAGATTATTTATATTTAGCGTATGTAATTTATTCTGTTCTCTGCTGCTTGTAACAATTTCTATAAAACGCCTGTAGTTACTTCTTTTTTTCATTTATTAAACCAAGTTTTGTATGTTTCAGGTACGCAAGAGATTCTTTCCACCTGTCAGTGAGGTATTCATAACTTACCTTATATTCCAGCATACTCATTCATTTGCTTTCTGTTCTCTATCTAAATCAAATCTTACCATCGAATTTTGATTCACATTAATCATGTTTGTATTACTCCTGTTTCTTATTTTTAATGACGTTGCGCCATCAAAATCTCTAATTACGGATATATGTAGAAAATTTTCACTAAAAAATGCAGAAGTTTCAAAAATATGCAATAAAAAAAATTACCGCTATAATAACTGGACAAATATTAAAGGTTCTAATGCCTTTTAAGGCTGCTTGTTGTTAAACAACCAATTGTGTTTCAACAGTTTCAATCCAACATGACAGTTGATCTAGATCAGGTTAGGTTAGGTTTCAACAGCCACTCCAAGAGACAATGTAATAGACCACTGATTATCCCTTTGTTATACCGCAAAATGCAACTTCTACATTGGGGGTTCTAAATTTTCTCTAATACAATTGTATTTAGATCAGGGGGTTCTTAATAAGTAATTAACATCGTGCAGGCTTGAAACCAATAGCATGACATCCTCTTCGAGGGACAACATGCTCAGATTTGTTTATCTCTTACATGGATAAATCAAGGGCCAGGGTGAGGATTGAAACCCGGATCTACCAGTCCACAGGGGAGCTCGTAATTCACTGTGCTACTCTGGATTCTTAGGTTGATCTCATCTTAAGTATAATATGTATTACATATTCAAATCACTACCCCTATATAAGTTATTGCATGTGCTGACGTAATTGTTCTTTATTTCATTACCTACGTTAAGAATTCACCATTTTTTTCATTAGAATATCAGATACATATGGTGTAAATAAGAATGGACACTCTTTTCATATAAACTCAGAATATTAAAAAAAAAATTAAATCAAAATTAATATATACAAAAAAAAACAAACAAAATTGAGACAGTCACTAAAGCTGAGGAACAAAACTAAACATTATAATAGAAATATAAAAATTTCAACCATGTATATCATTTAATGGAAAAGTAAGAAAAATATTGGGACAAAAAAAAGATGTCCGGGATTAAATCTATTTAAGGAATGAGAAAACATTAGTACTGAGAAAAGTGGAAAGACAGAGGTTGAAGGTGACAAGGTTAATTCCCTAGAGACTAGTGTTGCTTGCAAAATCAAGGCACGCAGTGAACCTCTGATGGGAGAGCACTCGGAACAATGTCACTCAGGAGATACATTTCGTAAGGAACCTTTATATTATCTGGAAAAATGCATATATACTTTAATGAATTGGAGGCATTGTTAATTAAAAAAATATCCTCTTTACTGAATTGTTATATAAATGATATGTTTGATATTCCAAGTTGAACAAATGTTAACTCTATATTTAGATAAAAACTGATACTGTTAGTTGAATTACTCAGTGCTAGTGACGCTAATAAGTTGTATCCTTTTCCAATATCACATGTTATCAGAGCCTTGTTTTCAATACTTACATTCTTTCCTTAATGTTTTATATTATTCTCATTATTGTATTTTATTTCTTTATTATCTATTTCCTAAACGAAATAACTTAGTTTTAACTAACTTTATTTATAACGTATTTATAAATAACTTTGTTTTACAATTTTGATAAACAAAATGGCTCGGATATTATAGTGGTAGATTTGGTACTTGTGTAATCAAGTTGATTGTCAGATGATGATTCGAGTGTTGATAAATCCAGCTCAGGCATTGTGATTGCTATGATTGGATTTAATATCAGATATAGTTGGTCAACTAATCATAACATCCTTATCTCCGACGTTTCCTTGGATAACAGTTGTTATCAATGGAAGTGTACTTCTCTATCTCTATCCATCCCAACATTCCATTGCAAAACTTTCAAATTGCAGGGATATCATCTAATTTATTCATATTCCTGTTCAGTGTCTCAGAATATTTAAACCCATTTAAAAGCAGGTAGCAGTATTAAAGTTGAAATGTATTAGAAAATAAACCGTTGTTTTTTTTTTCAAATGCCGAAACTTTAAACCTTTATAACATTGCGTGTTGTTTTAAGAATAATAAGTAACCGATTATTCTAATAAACCTACGATTACTTTTCTTAAAAAACCTATAAGGCTTTATTGTAATAACGTTTTGAAATGTTTGGCTTGTCCATATCTTATAAAATAACAAAACATGTATAATTCTATGTATTTGTCCTTTATTTTATTATACAGAAAAGTTTTTATTGATACAAAAAAAAAGAAACAAGTCCATCACGATCAAATGACATAGTCTACATGAAATTCTCGTGTAATGTTCTTGGAGGGTCTAGAGCAGGGGTTCTCAACCTTTTTTGAGAAAAAAAACAGTACCCCCTAAAAGCTACTGTTGGACCCCCTAAAAGCTACTTGTGGACCCCCTAAAAGCTACTTGTGGACCCCCACTCCCCCGGATACTTAAAAAACATAATTATACAAATTTATAAATAAATATTTGTTTTTAGGTAAATGAATATCGTTAATTATGAAATAATTTCATTACATCTACAACGCATGCCGAAATACAAAAATGTTTTTAAAACAATAACAAAATATTTCTTTATTAACATTTTATAAAGTACCCTGAAATAAATTGCAACAGAATCAATTTTGAATGTACCATAAAGAGAAGTGCAATAGACAATTTTAAAACATTGGAACATTTTAACACACTGACGAGGATATTGGGCCTTATATTTTAATTATTTGTGAATATTGTACGGTCAAAGCTTACTACGCTTTGATTTATTTTTTGTTTGCTGTTAAATTCATTTAAACTTAACATACTCGTAGAACTCTAACCACGTGTCATGGACCTTCAGAATACTACTTACCTCATGGACCTCCAGTAATCCATGGACCCCTGGGGGTCCATGTGGACCACGTTGAGAACCACTGGTCTAGAGACTTCGTGGCGTCGTGTGAGTTTATCGTCGTTTTTGAGCTGGGCAGACCTACTTTTATACGAGACATTCATACAGACATGTCATTTGATCGTGGTGGACCTGTACCTTTCTTTGTATCAATATAAAAATTTGCTGTATAATGGTATAAAGAAACCTCGTGTGGAAACACTAAATATGGGACTTGTACATGTCTTAAATCAAAACATTTTTAATTCGATGTATTTTTTGTTTATATCATCATACAAGTTTTTATATTGATACAAGAAAAGAAAACGACCTAATTACGACCTAATGACATCGTCCATATAAAATTCTGGGGTAAAAGTAGATTTGACCAAATCAAATGCAATGATAAACCCGTAAGACACCATGATGGCTCCTCCAAGAGACGGATTCATCTGGCTACTGACCAACCATTGTCAGTGTTTCCACCACAGATAATTCAAAGTAAAGTTTTGTTAGAAAAGGGGCTTTATGTTATATAGGTTCTAATAGAGACTCTAATACACCTCTCAGAAGCAGTGCAAAATCATTCATCTCCAAATTAATAACACTAACGTTTATTTCTTTGCTAAACAACTACCTTTGTTGCTAAAAATAAGTAGGGTACCTAGCTGAACTTGATCTAGTTATTACCTCACAATGCAGGTCGCTAGTTGTGTATAAAATTTGCTGATGCTGTCTCGTTAGATTTCGATGTAACAGTATTAAGCCATATATGAACACTCCTCTCTGTTAATACTTAATTACAGAGTCTCTAATGTTTCTAAATTAATACTATATTCAGAAATAACTTACTTTTGTTTAAATGCTTTCCTAGCTTAAGGATACTATATTTACACCCTGAACACTCTGTGGAAATGCAGGTTTGGTAGCAGGCATCCCTGTTAAATGAATTAGATTATTTGATAAATAGTGTCGTCTAAATCAAGAATGATAACAGATCAGAGATGTTATCAATCTATAACATCTATAGACTTATAGATTTATTTTTTTTAACAAGTACAGCAATAATTAAGATGACAAAGTTACACTTTGTCGTCTTAGAATGACAGAATAAAATAATTCCTCCATTTAGCTGATAATGATTGAAAATATATCATGTTGTAACATAATGGATAGATTAATATTTCTCTTGAGATGAGACATAGAAGATTGCAAATTAAAACCAGTGATCATTTTGAATAATTTCATTCCTATCATTCTATGAATGCAGTGAAGAATCCCATCAACTAGTGGCCTTGGTAACTGTTTACAGAATGCTTCCTTCTGCAAATATCGGTTAAGTAGGGTTTCTTGTGCAATGAGTGTTATGTTTGATTTTGTCAGAGTAAACATAAACCGCATTCATTGGTTTTAATCCTCAAATACATCCATATAGAGAGTTGCTTACCTAAAGTTCTTGCCACAAAATATATCATTATTTCTAATATAATCAAAATGAAAGTGATAACGACTACTAAGCTGAAATGAATGGAATATAACAACAAAATTATACATATATAAATTTATTTATTTTTAATTTTGTTTAGTAATATTTTTGTTATTTTCTACTTTATTCCCTTTTATAGTATTCTTCTTTAAAATCCTTCATCTTGATTATTTCGATCATTTTTTTTATTTTATCCTTCACAGCAGCATTAAAAATCAGAGTTTGTATCTGGTATTTGTCTGGTATCCCTCAAACCAGAGTTCTTCACATGACTGTGGTCCCTACGTCACTTAACTTCCTGAGGTCAACCGCAATAACGGTCGAAATATCGAAAAGTGAGTCCTATTGTTACGTTTCTTTCCATTTATCACAGTTTATTTTAAGTTGTACAGAGATATACTTTTCTTTCTTCTCCAAATTCGTTCAGAGTCTAGAAAACAAGAGAAGTAAATTAATAGTAGTTGCTACTACTGTTCAATACCTTAATATATATACGAGTATATATGATCAAACCACAATAAGAAATGGGAAAACAAGACTAAGATCTTTCAACCGTAACAAGCGGTCTTCGTCAGAGTCAAAAACCCAACTAGTCTTGTTTTCCCATTTCTTATTGTGGTTTGATCATTGATTGTTGTTTCACGTGTTTATGTGAAATCTTTTTAACGAGTATATATATATATACTCTTTATATATTTATATATCTTTATATATATATATATATATATATATATTTATATATATATATAAATCTTTATATATATATATATATATATATATATATATATATATAAATATTTCACATAAACACGTGAAATAACAATCAATGGTCAAACCACAATAAGAAAATGGGAAAACAAGTCCAAGATCTTTCAACCGTAACAAGCGTTGACTTTGTCAGAGTCAACGCTTGTTACGGTTGAAAGATCTTAGTCTTGTTTTACCATTTTCTTATTCTGGTTTCATCATATATATATATATATATATATATATATATATATATATATAAAATCACAATATGAACAATGCTAATTAATGTTATGAAATTAATTAATTAATAGAATAAAATATATAAAAATGAATTATTTCATAAACCTTTGTTTGTAGGCCTAAGAAAAAGGTTTTAAAATAAATCCGAAACGTCAGAATTCAGAGTTTCAGTCAGAACTCAGAAAATTATTAAAATCCTGATTGCATAGTACACCTATAGGTGAATGAAAAAGAAATCAAATCAAAGCTAAATAGTGTTTATGCTTATACAATTAATTTGATTTACATCAATACTATTAAAAAAATTAATTTACAGAAAAGCAAATTTTAATTTCGCAATTCATTGTTTCATTTCTTGTCAGAATATGACAGCCATGAATAATAGGTTTCTTCATTATGCTAAAGAAAGTAAGGGAGTGGTAGTTTCCATTTAAAACGGTAACTTAATTAAAACACTCAATCATTAAGGAGTGGAGACAATTTAGTTGTGACGAGAACGCCCTCTTTATGAATAATAGATTTGAATAATAAAGTGTTTTAAGACAGTCGACAGAGTAACGACAACACATAAAAATTGCTTTCCATAGTCCAATGTACCGAACGTAGATTATCGTAGCGAGATGGCAGTTAAGTTGAACGCAGAAAGATTTCTTGAGAGTTAACAACAGATACACATTTATACATGTTAACGTATTCATATAAAAAAAAAAAGTCCCGGTTGATGTATATTATAATTCTGGTCCCAGGAGGGATCACCATTACTCTGCTTTTTTCATCACCACTTATTTTTCTGGTGTTGATAGGCTGGGTGCAGTTATCAAAGAGTTCTTCCCTATACTTTGTTCTTCTACCTATACTTCTTCTGTCTTTACAGAGACATCTTCTATTTCCTACCGAAAACCCACTAACCATAGAAGTATGTTCTCTCATATCTCTTCTCCTAAGCCTGCCAATATTGGTGGTATGGTTCAACTGAAAATATACTGTTGCGCGAATAGTATCGAGTTGCCCGCCTCTGCGTGGTCTACCTTGGGCGTCGCGATGTGAACATGGGACAGCTAATGGGCAGATCGTAAAAAGACAACCTGACTTGATTTAAAAACGATTTGGCCTGAAATATGGCTTGGTGCGTATAAAGGTCAACACAGGTATGGTTCAGTATTTAGACTACTGGCTGACTCAGATTCTCTCCGGACATGGGGATTTTGGGGTATACCTTTCCAGGTTCAAAAAGAGGGAGGATGGGAGGTGTATTTGTGGGGCCCTCTCGGAGAGTGTAGCTCACGTTCTAGAGGTATGCCCCAGATATGCCAGAGAGCGTTTTGAATATGAATCTAATACGGGTGAGTTCGTGGAATCCACATACAGAAACGCTTTGAAGAAGAACAGGGCTGCGTTTCTTAAATTCGTCTATGCTATAGGAAGATGCAAGAGGACAGCAGTATTGCCCCCAAGTGGTCTTCATGTTGGCTAATATCCATATCATGTTGAATACTTCGGTTCATTCCAGGTTCGCCACCTTATACCAGGATTATAACTGCCGTTTTTGTTGTTTTCGCCCCCTGGTACAATTGCGTGAATTAGTTAATTTAATTTTTGGTCTAAAGCGCGACGTAGAATCGTGGTGCCCGCCTCCGCGAGGTCCACCTCGGACACCCCAAGTTTTGGGTGGCAAAACTTGGAGGTGACAAAAGGGTAACACGTTAAATCGTCGGCCTAATTTGATCTTTGCTGTAATGGCTGGAAAGCTAAGATGCACATCGATCAAAACAGGTTTAAACCAAAACCAAGTGGCTCAGGAACGCGTTTAGGTCAACACAGATTTAAACCAAAAATTAGAGACTATAAGAGTGTACTTTAATTTTTTTATGGACATTGAAATATATTTGTCCGTTACAGATCGCATTTTCATCGAAAAAGTATATATATTATACTAGCTGATCTACCAGGTGTTGCCCAGGTGGTAGATTATAATTTTTAGTTATAATTTTAAAATTTAAAATAATTTCTTCCTCTTTTATTTCAACTGTACTTTTAGAAATTACTTGGGACGTGGGTTGATGTAACGTTTTCCTACATTCCTTAAGCAAGAAGTATATTATTACATCTATTTTTTTTTAATAAACGTTAATTTTTAGTAGTTGCTCCTACTTAATTTTGGATAATTATTACTAGTGATTTTATGGCAGCCATGATAATTAATATTCTTCACGTATATTAGTTTACATTTCTATGAAGTTTTGTTATAATTATGCAAGACATAATGAACGTTATATTTGTATGAATATATTTTTAATAAAATTTACATAATTTGGTGGTGTAGTCAGCATTGCAGCATTAATCTAATTGTTAATTTCAATGCAAACTTCTTAATTATATTCATTAAGGAAAAGAAGTCAAAGTAAGAAAGTTTTCTAAATGTTGTAGACGTTTTGTTATTGGATCAATTCTTTGAGGAAGACTCCACCCCTGGGAGACTTTGGCTGTATAAACGTCCCACTTTGGCAAACTCCCTCCATTAGCAGCTCTTTAAGATAAATTATTATGTAATTCATTGCCTAGTCAGTGGCAGAGGACCCCTTTAACGTGATACCACTCTTGTGACAGAAATGTGGCCCTTTGGCTTCCTACCAAGGCGACTTCAACAAAATTACCCCCAAAAACTTCTTACCTACCAAAGTAGTCATGATCATTTTAGTCATCTAATTTCAAATTTGCATGCATTGAAATAATTTACCTTCTCATGCAAAAGATTACTTACTGTTAAAGAATAATATTTTTGTTCTATTATTTAATTTAATGAACAGAACTGGCCAATGCTTGTAAACAATATTACCTTTTATATCATTAGTTGTGCAATCCGTCATTTTGTGGTATTTACTCATTCTGAGGTAAAATGGATAAACAAACAAAAGTCTCCACACAAATGAAGTTCATTCTGAGGTAAAATGGATAAACCAACAAAAGTCTCCACACAAATAAAGTTTTATTCAACGCGTTTCGAACACTTTGTGTTCATCATCAGGAAGACACCAAGGATGTGGTACTGACGGGTTGGTCAAGTGAAAACAACTGTTGAGTTGAGAGTTATTTTCACTGGACCAACCCGTCAGTACCACATCCTTGGTGTCTTCCTGATGATGAACACAAAGTGTTCGAAACGCGTTGAGTAAAACTTCATTTGTGTGGAGACTTTTGTTGGTTTATCCATTTTACCTAAGAATGAGTAAATACTACACAATTACGGATTGCACAACTAATGATTTACAAATGAAGTTTTCGAACACTTTGTGTTCATCATCAGGAAGACACCAAGGATATAGTGCTTGGTGAAGTGAAAACAAGCTATTACCTTTTATATTTTCAAAAAGTCAATGCAATGAATACTCCATAAAAATAAATACAAACAATTGATTATGTTCTTATATTTAAAGGATTATCTCAGAAAAGCAACATGTTTTTGTTATAAACATATTTCCCTTTTAAGATTAATTATCTTTTTTCGATTTCAGTTTAACTGAAATGAAATTGTTTGACTTAATTTGACCAAATTGCTCTAGCGTACCATCGTCTGATTTTTTATTAATACCTAGGAGTATACAGGGTTGTGTTGTGCAATATTCTCAGAACCACACAAGTTTTGTTTCCTTCCGACTTTTCTAAATACTGAACAGTTTCATTCCTTGTAATCCCTAATATCCAGGAAGCCAAATGAGAGTTAACATATTTTTACTGACTGTATAATTGATAAGTTGCTAAGGTAGGGTGGGTGTTCACTGCTCCTGTTATTCTTAGACAAGCTTACCTTCGATGTTTTGAAGAATAATTTGGAGGTATTATTCATTTTACAACAGATGAAATGATATCATTAGTTTTATTGCAACCATTTAATTTCTTATATATTTTTTTTGATGAATAGTTTGAGACCTACGATCTTCTTTATTGAGACAGGCAGAGGAACCGTTTTAGCTAGACTTATATCCAGGTATTTTTCATTTATCCATCTGTGAAAAATTTAGAAATAATATTGTATGATCTCAGATCATTTTCTTCTTACAGAAACTAAACTTAAATTAAAGGATTTATTAACACCAGTTTGATAAAAGGAGTAGTACTTTTTACATAGTAACTTTTAAAGTAACATATAAAAAAAATTTTTTTCTTATTCCTTTTTTATGTGCCTTACCAATTATAAAATTATTATTTTATTTATATCATTCTACATATTGTATAATCTAATTTTCTTACCTGAATATTTAATGATTGATGTGTAACTGTTATATGCTTATGAAAAAGGTTTATGTAAAAACTCTATCATCGGTTTTTTTTACAGTATAATTTAAACCGGAAAAAATAACTAAGCCCTGATCTAGTTTAGTAATTTAATGAATTCTTTATTCTTTAAAGAAATTACTTTGAAGAATAAAGTAATTCTTTAAAGTAAAGTAATTCTTTAGTATACATCACATCAATGATCGTAATGTATACATAAGTCTTTAGAACAGCATCAGTAGATATACAGCAAATAAAATATTCGATCATACTACGTTAACAGCATTAGGACACGTGAATTATTTTGTTCCTAAGGCTAGAAATATAAATTGTGTTCAAGCATTTAACTATTTTGTAAACCAAACCAAATGGAAAAATACTGATACAAGAAATTTAATTACTTTAAGAAGAATAGTATTTGTACCTCTAAAAAAACTTAATTATAAAAAAAATTCTATAAAAAATTCTAATGCGTATAAATCAAAAATAGTTTTATTATAAAAAAATTTATATTATAATAAATATGGAGCTTTATTCTAAGTTAATGGCTAATATATTGAACAAAGGTAAAATTTAATAAAATAAAAAGTTGTTTTAGTAATAAAATAAACAATTTTGTATCAATTTGAATGAATTTCTTAACTTTTTTTCTCAATTTTTTGATTTTCATAATTGTACAAGTTAATGAAGAGTCATAAAAATAGTTTCCCTATATAGTAAATAATGTGTTTGGTTGGTGTATTATCGTATAGTTTACTAAATGTTTAGTTAGAGCTTGGAGTACATCAATTGATAAAGTTTCAAGCTACTGAGAAGTAAACTGTTCAGATTTAATTAATGAATTGGAGAGCTTTAATATTAAGGCAGAATTCAAATTGATTTGTTTGGATAGAAAATCTCATTTTAATAATGTACCTTCCTGATATTTTAAGTTTTCTTCAATAGTAATTGTTTAAATATATGTTTCATACATATATGTCCGTCCATAAATTTATGTGTGCCTGATTGTCAATTTTAAGTTTAAATAATTTTCAAACCAAATTTACTCGTGTGATAGAGAGATACTTATTCTTTCTCCTGAGTAATTCATATCTAAAATATTTCGAACCATTAATGTTAAGCAAAATTACTTAATTGAATTAAATGTTTTCTGTATATTGATTATATTTTGTGCTTGTGTCTCATATTTATGAATAATACTGCATTTCTAACACAAATATATTAAAAAGCACCAACAATCTATTCTGAATGGGTAGTAAACAGTAAATTAGGTTCTGAGATATCCTTGTCCATAGATTTTCAAAAGGCTTACAATTTATTGTGTATAAGAAGCCCACTAATGACATTCATATAACCAGTTTTATTTTATTCGTTTCATAAATACTAAAATATTTGTTTTTACATTAAAGTTTTTAAAGGGTTTAAGAGTTTGCCCCTTCCAAATTTCTTATGAAGAAAAGAACGAAGTTATCTCTTTTGGACATTCGTGTACTTATTAAAATATTCTGTCTCTAATATTGATGTTCACTAATATAATAGCAGGAACCAATTAATATCAAATACCATTGGTTTTTTCGTAACATCAACCATTGGCTCACCTCCTAGGTTTGCTTATACATTGATATTAATTTAGGTTTTATCTAATAGTAATAACGTAGCAGATTCTCTAGTTAAATAAAATATTTGTGAACGGCCGTATAATAATACTTAAAATTTCTCGGTAAATACTTCATTAAGGACGCGTACTACACTCTGGTAAATTCATAAAATTGTGTGCCAAAGTCAACATTCAGCTGAACTAAGAAGTATCTTATTTTTTTTTATAAATAATGGGACTCATAGTATAAGTTTGAGAGAAACTCATCATCTGGCATTAAAGGTCGAAGTCATTAATAAATATTACTGAATGTTCACTTATAAAGCTAAACAAACATTCAAACGAAAAACATTAGTATTGGGTTATTTACAAATACCTAGGTATACCAGTTAGATGTTTACGCTGTCCAAATGGTTTAGTGAGTCTACAACAGTTTCAGGATGAACTAGTTCATTAGCTCATGAGTTAAGAGATTAGAATTAGTAGTAATACTGTCCGTTATGCCTCGAAAATTCTCAGAAAAGCTCGACCGGATTCGGGTCCGTCCGGATACGAAACCGGTCGAGCTTTTCTGAGAAATTACGAAGTATGATGGACAGTATTACTACTAATTCCAATATTACTAACCTCAGTGGAACTAACCCATTATCTCTTGATGACTTTGGTACTCCCTTCCAGTTATTTGAGGAGAGAGGGAAGAATCAGTGAAGTTATTTAATAGTTTTAGGATGTATGAAGTAGTAAAAAAAAAATCCAGTCTCAATTTTAAGTTTTTCAGCTTTTAACTAATTATAGAATAAATGTACGCCTTCTTTTTTTAGATTATTACTTTTCATTGCCAATATGAAACAGTTTGCCTTGTGCACAGCAGTCTTTAAACTTCCTTTAAGGAAGAGATAAACTTCTTATCTCTTCCAGTTACAACAGGGTTTCAGGTGCTATTGACGATATAATGAAGATACTTAATTAGTTTGAAGAAAAGAACAGTGGTAAAGTGCAATTACCGGGGTTGATAATAATGACAAAATTATTTATATATTTAACTTAATAGATATATAAAGAAAATTAAAAAAAAAACAATTATTCAAAGATATTAACCATGTAATTTAGCTTTGTTTTATAAGATTCATAGAGTACAAGTAAGCCAAGTCCAAGAAGTTTATAAAAAAGCTACCCAGAGGAAAGGTGTTTGAAAACGTTTTGGAATATTTCCTACAAAAAGCTTCGCCTATTAAGAAGCTGTTCTATGGCTTATGCTAAACTATAAACCTAAACATTGTGATCACAATTAGCATCCAAACTATTATATTTTAGATTTTCTAAAGTAGAATAATAGAAATTAGAGAATGGGGAAACTGGATCAATTTATTTGATAATTTTTAGTTGTTTGAAATAATATCAAAATATAAATTGTAAAAATTTAATAAAAAATTTATATTGGTATAGTTAAATAAAAATAAGCTTTAACGAAATAATAGTTATTTTCTTGGTAGTTTATAACGCTGGAAGTTTTATCTTTTTTATTTTCCCTTGACCTTTTTTTACATTTTCCAGGGAAAGCTTTTTATTTTCGTTTTCTCTCTTTTAGGCTTTTTATAGTGACTTCTTTACATCTTTTTGCCGTCTCATATCATAATACTTCCATCTCTTCAGCACATCCATTCAACTTGTGACTTTGAAGAGAACTGTTACTTGAACCAGATAAGTTAGTTCACTTTCAGAACGTATGACTGTAAATTTATAGTCCATATTCTATGCATCTGCAATTCCTTTGTAGAAGTATTTAATATTTATATATTATTTTCTTCCTCTGCTTCTACTTCTTTTTTTTCTCTTTATTCCCTTTTCTCTTTCACTTAAATATTACTCTAATATTTTCATTGCTTAAACTGATCCACGATGATAAGGTGGCTACACTGTGTATCATTTTGTATCCATTGGTAGACGCCTTCACGTCTCTACTCCTATTTGTTCTTCTTTTTCTTCTTTTCCTCTCCTGAAGACCGCATGAAAGCCAATAATGATCGATAATGATCGAAAATTATATGTTGTAGTCTCTTTTTTTGTATTTTTTAGTTACATCTCTAAATATGTACATATAATGTATGGATTTATGTTTGATAATCAATTCATTGTGTTTTTCAAACGGCGTTTGTGATTTTCCACTTGTCTATAAATGTGAAGTTATTATATATTCTTGTTTACACCAAACATTAAATAATTCAAATTCTTCTTGCATCCTGTTTTGATCGCTGTGCAGGATCCAGCCATAGCTTTCCAGCCATAACACCAATAAATCAAATCAGGCCGACGATTTTTTTCATGTTGCCCTTTCGTCACCCCCATGTTTGCCACAAACAACTTGGGGTTGTCCAAGGTGGACCTCGCGGACGTGGGTACCACGATCCTACAACTTCTTCCATCCTGTTTTGACTTTATATGTGTTCCTAAGCCTTTCGGACATATAACCACCAAAAAATCAAATCAGGCCGACTAGTTTAACGTGCTACCCTTTAGCCGCTTTAGATTACTCCGTAGCGCCCGAGGTAAGACTTCTTCCATCCGTCTTCTGTCTAAAGTCGATTCATGATCCCATTTCCTTGTAAGTACAAACCTACCATTTTTGCTCTAATACATTGATTTATTACTCCAGAAAGTATTTAATAGATTACAACAATCTAATGGAAGAATAATTAATGTAATCATTGGATCTTCTACAAATGGAAATATGACTACTAATGTCTTTCGATAAGGAGACGTCCTGTCACCACGATTGTAGAGATTATTTGTAGATCACCTACTAAATCCATGAAATAACTAACGCTAATACACACAAAGATAGGTAGATGAAATTGTTAGTATGAGAAGTACCATGGTAGAAGGCACTATCTGTGTGTATATACAGCATGCTCTCCGAATTGTTGAAAGATCGGTAAAGGATAATGATCTAGATATAAATCCTGCTAAAACGGTTTTTATACCTTTTTTATTACGAAACAAGTTAAATATTTAAAATGCTTTCATTAAATATATTAGAGTAGAAATTTTAAAGATGTAAATTTTTTGAAATAGTACACTAAGTAATGTCCAAAAACACCGTGAAAGTGTAAGAAATTGTTTTGAAGAGAGTGGGGTCTTAACTACAAATCTACACTAAGTAATAATAATAAAGTTACTACGACTGCTGTAGAGTTACTATAACGCATAGTAATTATATGCGTTGCATGTAAGCTCTCCTTAGGGCAGTGAAAAGGTATCAATAGTAGGCTTGATAAACTCTTAGAGGCAAGTGTATCAAAGAATACAGAAAAAAATGATCCTAAGCATTATCATAAGCATAGATAATTTATTGAACATTTCCCTTTTAGATATTTCTTATCGAGCAAAAAAAAAATAAGTTATTTAGATTAGTGTGCAATTCCTCTTTCTACAATTAAAGTTATAAAATTGTAATAGGCATAATATTAATATTTGAACGGAATAATTTGGCATATTTGTTACCCAATACAATGCATGCACACAATATTCTACAACTGCCTGAAAGTGACGACAAATGAACATCTCAAGAGCAATTTCTCTTTTTTTCAATTAAGAGACTCTTGTTTTGTGTATTGCTGGGTTAAAAACTATTAGTATAACCAGTAAAATAAGTTCACTCTTGAGTGGAAACCTAAACAAAGGAGTAATGTTTACCTTATTCAGGGTGAACAGATAAGAAAATGTTAGAGCCAAAAAAAAAAAAAAAGGCTTTAAGATCCTGATATGCGATACCTTTTTGCATCACACATCTCAGCTTTTGTTAGACTTCAGTTGAAGAGTAGATCAAAAGAAAAATAAATAAAACGTGACAACAAAAATTAGGTTTCTTTTATTTTTTTTTTTTTAAAAACTCATTCCAACTGAACATTAATTTGTATGAAAACTAAAAACTGTTGATGTCCATTGCTTAAACCAATATCATTCAGCCGGCTGTAAATAATGCTATACGGAATAATTCAGATATATTATATTACGGAATATGCTATACTCTGTCTGGAGAGGCTTTGAAACATTCAATCACATGCTGTGAGAATGGGAAGCAATTGCCCTTATGAGGTTAAAGAATTTTCTAATTTACCTAAAACCAATTAGTCAGAGATACTTCTCCAAGAACAATTATGATGTTTTATAACAAAATTAAAATTTAATGTAGATTTAATGAATTATTAGTAGAGAATGAAGCAAAAAAGGTAAAATATAGCAGCGGTGCGCACGAGTCCAATGAGACTCGGTTGAATAATAGTAATACGTAATAATAACCTATCAGATTCTTCTAAATTCATGATTTCAAGTTAGGTGCTATTAGAGTAAAGTAAATAGATTCACATTAGAATTAATTAAATCATTTATCTGGTTAAATATTATTTTTATCAAATTTACCATGGTGTTTAATATTATGTTACACTATAGCCACAGTAATATAAATCAAGCTCAATTAGTTATCAAACAGTTTGTTGTTATATTTAATTATAGTAAAGTTTTGTTTAGGCCGCTTCACATTTTTTTTCTTTTCACAAAACTCTTTAAAAATCAAATTTTCATCTCTAATAAATCATGACTTTAGGCCAAATATTTCTTGAATATACTATCAGAAGATATATGTTTTTAGCCATTGGTTGCAAGTTTAAATATTGATATCCTGATTGCAAGTTATTAGCAAAATATAGAGACTAATTGTCAAGGAACCAAAATATATGAAATATATAGAAATTTCTGGTCTTAGTAAATATACGGTCTTAGCCAGTATATTAAATGCATGTATTATTAAATTTCATTAAGTACTTTGATTTTGTTATAAGAATTTATTAGACTGTTTATTTTTGTATTAAAATAACATTTATTTTAAGGACATTGATTTAAAATACAGTGATTTATGGACCGATTTTAATAGATTACCCGATACTAAATTATTAATGTCAATTTAATGATGTAACGATTTATGCAACTATGAAAAGTGACCTGTTGATATACAGTGTTGCTCTTCAAACAAATATCATAAATCACAGACTATTGTCCTCAAATGCAAAATGGTAATTTTCGATGTGAAGAAGTGGATTTAGCGAGTGTATTGATTAGAAGTAATTTTGAAAATTGGCAACTGGCAATGAAGTTGTGTAGTAGGGTAACCTTGCTAGAGGCCAGAGCAGTGGGGGAGCCGTGTAATTAGGCAGGAGTAGATTATGTTTGATGAATCTGGTGCAGCTAACCAGCTCAGTAATGGGACTTGGTTGGAACAGGGGCTTTTCTCCCAATAACTCACTTCGTTCAATGGTCTACCAGATAGGTAAACTGAATTTGATTTCAACTCTTCGGAAAATACACTATTAACACAATCTAATCCCACTCACAGTTACTTCTCTCTGATCAATTCGTACTTTTCATGTAATGTTACATATTTTTTTAGAAAACCAACTTTATATTTTAGAAAATATGCTATTTTATTGTTCTATCTTTAATGTTAACGTTCAACGCAGTCAGGATCCTATAGTTGATGTTTGTCAACTTTCTATGGTCACTAAATAATGAGAAAAAATGTTTACAAAAATTTATAGTAAAAAAACATTATACTCTATTTAAAAAAAACATTATTTGTATTTATTATAAATAATAAGCAATATTACAAATATAAATATTATATTAAAATTATTATTATATATAAAAAATATAATTATTTTTCAATTAAATAGATCATTTGTTAGGATTAAAAATCTGGTGTCGCCTACACTCAACTTTACTATATGTAAACATCATATCAAACTTCTTGACAACCAATTGATTATTTCATGCATTTCATCATTACCACAGAGGTTAGTATTATTAATATTAAACACATAATATACCGTCTTACCTCGTACATTGCTGCCGTTGCTGTCGGACCGGTTTCGGGTGTCACCCATCTTCAACACGAACTGATCTAATGAATCCACGTTCATTTTTTTAATCTTACATCTCATATTAAGTCATTATATCATTTCAAATTTTATCATTAAACCTCTAATCCTTAAATTTCTTTTTAGTCTAATCCCTTAAAAGATTACTAAATCAATGTAAATAATGAACGAAATAAATAAACAATGTTAATAAATATAAACAAATTTGACAAGTGTACCAGGTGATCAATTAGCCCAGGATGAATATTCAGTTTTTATAGTTTTATTGCCTTCTGTAAAATTGGAACTTCAGATATTTTTCCTAAATTGCTAATTTACACTTTAATTTTTTTCTCAAAATTGAATTGCTCTTTAATTTGCCTTTTAACATCAGAAAGACATTTTATAAAAAGAGGACTTTTTCAGTGTGTGCTCTTAACTCCATGATATAACTAAAATTTTGAAACCCTAATGATTGTAGTATAGGAGAAAAAAATGTCTAAAAACACATTTTTGCAAAAAAATGACTTTTACATCATTCATAATTGCTCTCAAATAATAGAATTCAGCTACATTATCAAGTTTACTTTTGTATGAAATATTAATAGGATCCATCAAAGATTGCGGACTGTAACATCCCCACAAACTTTTGGATATACACCTATCCAAATGTGTAGGTTTTCAATTTTAGGAATAAAATCGTTCTTAACAGAAATAATATTTCAACTAGTTTACGTTTCGAGGCTTCCTTAATTCACGCAAAAAGTGTTTTTTTTTACTTTGATACCAGCATGTAAATCAAATTATTTGTAAACATTTCCTTATTTCAATAATATGGAAACATGTTCGTGATATGTTGATACAACAGATATTATTTTTAAAACCATCCTTCTGTACTCCAAGAAAGTAAAATTCCATAATATGTATTATTTAAACGGTAAATATTGCATGAATTTTACTAATTCAGCATATGGGAAGAAAGAATATTACACTAAGAAAAACAATTCTTTTTTTTATAGAATCTGAATTTTATTGTTTGTAGATATCATATTATTTGCTTTATATATGTTTAAGTAACTTCTATTCAACCATAAAAAATGAATTGCCGTTCGTTTGAGTTCCTTAAATTTTTTCTCACTCAAAATGAAGAAATCTGACAATCACAGCAAGTAATCCATAATTTCAAATTCATTTTTCCTATAATTTCCTTTTTTTTTCTATTATTAAAATTTTTTTTTAGGTTACTAATTTATTTTTGATTTCTGAAACGAAGTTTCAAGAACATTTGATTTCTAACATTTCACCTCTTCAACTGAACTGTTAGGTGACCCTGGGAAATTATAAGAATAATATTGTTTATTATTAGCATTATTTATTGCTATTAATATTAATATTATTACTGATTTTGACAATAAATATTTAATTTTCAAAAATTTCAAACCAGGAAATTTCATTTGTAAAAAGTAATTGCACTTCGGAAAAGATGAATTTAATTTACTAAAGGGTAAATATAACTTGCCAAACCTATAACTTGTTTACACTCCAGTGAATTTGTTAATTAGAGAATTCCTCGTATAGTGCACAAGGTTAATAAGGGAAAACATTTGGGACATCCCACAGCAATATGGTCACATGGCTTTTGAATCTACGATTTATCTCAGTAGATTATATATCTAACTAATATTTCCTACAGCATATTCTTTTTCAATTTTTTCTTATTTATTAATATTTCATTATAACTATTTTTTCTTTTTTTTTTAATTTATTGTAAACATAACTTTTGTTCTAAGGTAATGCAATCAGTTATTGTGTGGTATTTACTCAGTTTAGGGTAAAAAGCTACTATGTTATTCGCTACATATACAAGTTTAATAGTTTTCGCCTGTACTTCAGATAATTTGGCATGAGCAGATGTAAAAAGAAAATCACAACTTCCAGACAAAAGGCAAAACTTTTTAATACGACACAAAATACAAATAAGAAACAACAACAATTACAATGAATTAAAAAACAAATACAGAAAATAAAAACAATTACAGTGACAAAAAACAAGTACTTACAAAAGTTAAAACGCGCACGAACAAGCTTTCGACTTTAACACAAGTCATCATCTGGTTAATGATATGGAAAAGAACACATATTCAGCGAAAAAAAACAAGTACTTACAAAAGTTAAAACGCGCACGAACAAGCTTTCGACTTCTACACAAGTCATCATCGGGTTAATGATGATTATTATTATCATTTATTATTATTATTATTATTAAGTTTTCGAATATGTAGTGTTCTTTTTCAGTTTAAAGTGCTTGGTTTGAACAAACAATAGTTGCGCACAGGCTCTGTCGTTTTATACCCTAAATAACTTTTATTATTCATCTTATTCTATTCATAAACTTATCAGATATGATACGTCTGATATTATAATCTTAGACGTATATAAATTCTAAAACAATATATACGTTTATTTTCATATATCGAACAACTGATGCATAAAATATCATTGGTATTACTACAAGAATATTGACACTTTTATAAAGTCAAAGTAAAGATTACGGTTTAACTATTAAAATTGTTGTTCTTTAATATTAAAAAAAATTATTAATAGTTTTTCAGGCAAATAAAAAAAACCCATCCATAATATAGGTAGTCTGAACTGATAAATAGTGGAATATTTCAGTTTATCTGACATTTTTCAGAACATCTTTATGTTACACTTCTCTTCAAAATGAGTCCACATAATAAAGAATAGTGTTAATCATTATTTAGTTAAAGGAACTAAATAAAATAAAGAAAACATAGTATTAAAATCATTTATTTAATTCAATGAATTAGCTGGTTTGGGTTTAGGTCAGTTCTAAGTGGTTCCTTGATACGAAAAGACAGTGATAGAATGCCCAATTGAAGCTAGAGGAACCAATTCCACCTTTGTAGAATTATTCATATTGAACATTTCTTCTTCGAAACTACAACTATAGATCTACTAAACTAACCTACACTTTCTATAATGCATTTATTCATTGTGTTAAGTTTATATTTTTTTTCAAATTTTTTTTTAATATTTTTTAAGAATAACATGATTAGATCTTCAAGTGATATTACAGTTATTTAGTTTTTATTATTATTATATGTAGAAGAAGAATTATTGAAATTCTATTGCACTGATAGTGAAATGATAGTTTGTTGTTTCGAACAATTTGTGTTCATCATCAGGATGACACAAAGTGTTCGAAACGCGTTGAATAAAACTTCATTTGTGTGGAGACTTTTGTTGGTTTATCCATTTTACCTCAGAAAAAGAACAAAAAAATGTGGGTTATGGTTGCTTTCAAAGTTAGCTACTTTCTGAACCTTATGAATTTAATATATGATTATGTGTGCATGAATTATAGAACAATGACCTAAAGTTTTACATAAAACTTTAGTTGTATTTATATTTCTAATAAATTTCTTATGAACATCAAAGGAGTCATTACCAATATTATTAGCAAAATAAATCATTTACGTAGGAATTATTTTTCTTGTCTGACTGGTTTCAGATTAAATTCATGTTCTAGAGAGATAGTTCTGGTCATTGATAAATAGAAATAACTTTTGTTATTTATTTATGTAACAATCATAATAAAAGAAATCAGTAAAGAAAGTTGTCTTTCTTGATCATTTGGTTATAAATTGGATCGTTCATCTAAAACACAGTGCTTTTCTTGAGAGTGGAAGAAATCAAATAAATTAATATTCGAGCGATTATTTTTACAAAAATATACTTACATGTTTAACATTTCAAATGATAAATTTCGAAAAATTAGCTATAAGTTTTAAGAAAGTATAGTTTATTCTAATAAAAAAGAAAAAAAATACAGCATTGTTTGTTTAGTAAAAATGTTTCTTTCAATTTTACTTTTGAATTATACTTCAACTGTAAAACCCATTTTTTATTCTTTTCCATTTGAAAGGATTAGCGTCTCAGTAAAGTAAATATTTTCCTTCAATTTTCTTTTCATACATGGAAATTCAAATATTAATTAAATCCCTTTTATAAGTTACAATTGAAAATAGTAAAGAAATTATAAAAATTAAGTGTTTCTTTTCCATTAATATCATTTTAAATTCTTAAAATATATAATATAGGTTAAACAAGATTATTTTAAACGCTGTGAAGAATCTTAGAATATTCATTCATAGAATAATCTTATAACTTCATAGAAACCCATATTTATTATCCCAAATTATATAAATATTGATAAAAGTATCGACCGTGGAATAGAAACAAAACTAAAGTTTGACTCGGTCAGTTCTTGAGGTTCAAATTAAAATTGAAAATTTAATTTTAGGAACATTAAATTTAAACAGGGATGCCAGCAATCCTGAACACTTCAATCAACCAGGTTAACTTGTTATTATATTTTTTGTTTGGTTCATTTAGCTCTGTGTTGATGTTGTAACGAAAGGCCTTAGAGCATTGTAATTAATATATATTTCTTTATAGAGGTGTTTAATTCGTATATATATATATACGAGTTCGAGATTAACAAAGAGCAACACACAAAGTAGGGAAACGCACTTACAGACTCAAATTTTCGGGTAATCCGTCTTCAGGAGAAAAGAGAATGGGAGACCAAGCACGTTGTAGACGCAACGGCCAGCAACGGGTTACTTGCTGTTGCGTCTACAACGTGCTTTGTCTCCCATTCTCTTTTCTCCTGAAGACGGATTACCCGAAAATTTGAGTCTGTAAGTGTGTTTCCCTACTTTGTGTGTTGCTCTTTGTTAATCTCGAACTCGTATTGTGTCCAGTTTGGATCGCATTTCGTTTTATCAGTGAATATATATATATATATATATATAACAGATTCAATAATATATCGACCGTTTGATAGAATAGGTGTGTTCTCTAATCGGGGTTCGGTCAATTTTCCAGGATAAAAAATCAAACTCTCGTTGCCAACGTTTCGGTTTTATTTAAAACCTTTTTCATAGGCCTACAAACAAAGGATAATAAGAAATCACATATCAACATCAAACATATACACAATATTGTGTATATAAGTATACAAATTGTGTATATGTTTGATGTTGATATGTGATTTCTTATTATCCTTTGTTTGTAGGCCTATGAAAAAGGTTTTAAATAAAACCGAAACGTTGGCAACGAGAGTTAGATTTTTTATCCTGGAAAATTGACCGAACCCCGATTAGAGAACACACCTATATATATATATATATATATATATATATATATATATATATATATATATATATATATATATATTTATATATACTGTTACTATAGGAAAGGAAATTGAATATTATATTTATTTCCTTTGTTCTCCCATTCTTCAGACTTACAGCCTACCTTCAATGGCCATGAGAAAGGATTTGCTTGTTTTGTTTTAGGTATGATCTTCTTTTATGTGACAGTTTTTTACGACTCATTTTTATTTCTGCTTGAGGCAAAGATTGACAAAGTCTTATTTTCTGTTAAGTTCGTACAGTATATTATATTACTTGGTTGTTTTTTTTTTAGTACTGCCACTTTCGCATCTTATAAAAATAGGAGTTAATATTTTACAACTTCTGCACACTTTTCATGATATTACGTCTTAATTTTCAATTGATAATATTGACGTATTTACATAGATTACCAGACTTTTTTCTTAATTATTGCAGAAAAAACAGTTCCTTAAAAACTTTAAATTTCAGGGTTCACCTCACCTTACATTCATATAAGGAGATTAGAAACACCTAAATCCTATAATAATCACCATAAATTTATAATCTAAGAAGAAATAAATTAGCTGAGTGAATCATTACTTGCCAATTTGTGTAACTCTAGAAGTTGTATTATTACTTTAGAATGAGACCACCATTCTAAATTTAAGTAGATTCATTTTAACTGTTGACTCAAAAAATGATAACCTATCCAATACTCTAGCAATGGTTTTTGGTCTGACTTTGATATGGATGAAATCTTCCTTTTTTCAATTTTTATGGTGCTTTATTCATACCATAATCAAATATATTCTAAAACTGTTGTGCCAGGCTGTTTAAAAGTGCATGTTCCAGTTATACGAGTGCGTTATGAATGACGTTGTATGGGTGTTTTTGTCTTACTCTTTGCACTATCGCCAATCACTTCTTATGCCATACTTTTGTTCAGTAAACTAGTATTAAACAATGTAGGAAAGCATTTCATCCATTTATGGATTATATTAATTATATATTATATATATAATATTTCATCCATGCATTTATGGATGTATTTAATATTAATAAAGTAGGAATCGTTAATTCATTTCAAAGATCTGTATATAGACTATTTTATAAACTACATATATCTACATAAACATTGAAAATACACGCATTCATTTTCTACATTCTCGTACTTATGAAATGAACAAGTCACAACAATCTACCCACTGTAATTAGTTAGATATATATTGAACATTCTTACAATTTACGTTCTGTGTAACATTCAGCTAAAAAACATCCCTTCCCATTTCATATAAAACTTATACGTTTTTTCTTTTGACCCGATTCAGTCTCCACACTAAATTTTTTACCAATTTTTAACTTTAAAAGAAAAAAAATTAGAAAAACCTGGAGCCATTTTAGTGGTTCCACAGTGACCTAAGATTAGAAAAAAATTAGAATTCATTCAGCTGAGCATCCTGTAAATTTCAATCAGTGACGGGATCAACTATAGGCTGATGCTATTTTTAATGCCATGCGAACTACGAATAATACCTTGGTAATCGACTTATTGAGTTCCCCTACTCTAGAGTGCACAAGCATAATGATAATATTCGTGTAGCTTCCGCAAAGGCCAGCAGGTTGCTGTTGAGCTAACCTGGCTCTCTAGTACTATTGTAATATTATTTGAGAAAAAAAAATTTAAATGAGTTATACCGGGGTATGATTTATGCTGTTATATTTATGCTGGATATCAAAAATATAAAATGGAAAACACCTTTCAACAAGTTTTTGTAATTTTTAAGATTTTGAATATTTTGGCATCATAAAGAGTAAAATATATCCTAAAGTTCTGGTAATTTTATAAAAAACACATTCTTTTAAACATCTCGTGTTTTTTTAATATTTTTCTAAAGACCTCTGTGTTTAAATTATTTCCTTCTAGAGAACATATTCTTTATTATATTTTAAAACAGAACTTATAGCTATATATGTATTTATCGACAAAACATTTATAGATTTAGAACTGAGACCTCATTTATATAAAGATCATTAAGAGGTAATTGACGTCCCTGATTTAGTTCATTAGTAGCGTATAATCTTCTTATTATGGCTAAGATTATTCAGTAATCGTAAACAATGTATATATTCTTAATTTCTATAAAGTTTTGAATGTGACGTCTTTTCATTTTGGTCATATGACGTACATATGACCTAAACAACCTTAGAATATGTTTGGTTTTGAGCATTTTGTTTAAAAATCTAAGAGGTTTAAGAAGAAGTGTTTATAAGTATCATAATTATTCAACTTAAATACTTATATAAAGTTATTTGAGTATGCTATATATAATATTATATATATATATATATATATATATATATATATATATATAAAGATTTCACATAAACACGTGAAATAACAATCAATGATCAAACCACAATAAGAAATGGGAAAACAAGACTAAGATATTTCAACCGTAACAAGCGGTCCTCGTCAGAGTCAAAAAACCAACTGAAACACTAGATGCAGAAAACATCTGGTGGGGGGTTGAGAAGAGTGAGAGGGAAGAGTGGCTTGAAATTGAAAATATTATATGACTATTTGTAAAAATTGTACTCCACAGTTACTTATGAATTACTGAAAACCGACAGAGTCCGCAGTAGAAACCAATAAGAAAAATGAGTGGCATTCATTTAAACATATTCGTTTACTTCCAAGAAAACAACTAGTTCTGCTAACAACAGGAAATAAAATTAACTCTTCAGTGAACTTCATGAAAACTCATGACAAAAACATTCAGTTATCTTTGCAGCTTATAAAAGCAGCTCAAAGCAGTGAAATCTCCATTTATATTTTCACAGAAATTAAAAATTTAAAAAAAAAAATAAAGCCTGAGAGATTTAATAAGATGAAAAATTCTTGCTGATCAGATGAGGAAAAAAAATCAGTTTAATTGTAATGAAATGCAGTGGTAAAAAATATAACTAAAAACAAGTTGGAAGTTATACAATGTTGTTTAGAAACAAAGCTGAAATAGAAGCTAAATCCAATTGAAGGTTTCAAAATAGACAAAGGTGCGTTGGTGTGATTAACCCAGAACTGTTGAACGTCACGAATAAGTCAGCCTCCTTAAAGGGGCGAGGTAATTATTACTGCACTTCCCTATCTAACTCACCAAACACTCAAACATACTACAGTTCTCTACAATCAAACAAAACAAAACACCTTTCCTATAATTATCTGTCTCTAAATTTGGCATTCTCTTCAATTTGCTTTAATTAAGAAAACAATTTGTTTAAAACAACTTTTGAGCGAATAATAGACTTTATAAATTAATAATTTAATTATCAAATCGAACTACGACATGTACATATTTAATAAGTAAATTTCGTAATAAATCATAATGCCAATAACGTTTTTAATATTCCTTTCTTTGGACAATTTAGATAAATGCTAAAATTGCATGCAGTGATCGACTTTAAAAGCACTCACCTTTTAGTTATTAGTGCTTAACATTATTTTTAACAACATCCCTAGAAATTTTTATTTATGTAATAATTTCATGCAAGTAGGTAATATATATATATATAAAATAAATTCAAAACGAAGGAAACACACAGACATAACTCACATCGATATTTCGACCATCGTCGTCATCAGGAGGTGTGAAGAGCGAAGAGTCCTGCAGGAAGACAGGGCAGTACTCTGAGTTCCGCCCTGTCGTCCTGCGGGACCTTCGCTCTTCGCTCTTCACACCTCCTGATGACGACGATGGTCGAAATATCGATGTGAGTTATGTCTGTGTCTTTCTGTGTGTTTCCTTTGTTTTGAATTTATTTTATTTTAAAAAAGTCCGCTGGACCGTTTCTTTTAATTGTAAATATATATATATAAAGATTTCATACAAACACGTGAAATAACAATCAATGATCAAACCATTTTTCCCTTTTTCCCATTTTCTCATTGTAGTTTGATCATTGATATATATATATTCACTTTTTCGTTAGAAATACGATCCGAAACGGACAAATATAGTTCAATGTATCAAAAGAATCATAGAGAAATCAAGAGCACACACTTACAGTCTCTAATTTTCGGTTTGAACCGTCTTCAGGAGAGATAAGAGAGGGAAACCAAGCGCACTGGTTTTTTTTTTTTTTTTTTTTCATAGACGGTTGGAGACCAACAATGTTGCCACATGCGCGCCCGGTCACAGAGATTAAGGTAGACAGGAATCAATTTATAATTAAATTAAATTATATGAAAACAATAAATAAATAAAAAAGAAAAAATTGAGGGTTGAACAGAGAAATTTATACATAAACAATTACTTATACATTCACCAGTGCGCTTGGTTTCCCTCTCTTATCTCCCCTGAAGACGGTTCAAACCAAAAATTAGAGACTGGAAGTGTGTGCTTTTGATTTTTCTATGTTACTTTTGCTTCATTCAACTATATACATATATATATGTATAATTAGGCAGAAGATTTTCATTCATACAAATTTCGTTAAACACTTTTTGCACCTTTGTTTTAGCTTCTTTTCTTATTAACTTTTCTAATTTTCTAATTAGTGTTTTGATGTTTTCTGGGATATGAAATAATAACTGTCCAAAAGTTTTATCTTTAAAACTCATTCTTCACAATATATACTTTTTAACCATTAACCGACGTTTCAGTCTCCATGGACCATGTTCAGGGTATTTTTTTTAAAAAATTTAACAGTCTAAGGCTAGGATTTTAAAACTCTATATAAACTATGATTACAAACTATACAAAAAACATAACACAGTTGACATGCATAATGGTTACATAAATAAGGGAGGTTACGATAAGGCTATGCTCACTCAATTGAAACAGTTTAAACTAAGTTTTGTCCATAAGGCTAAGCCTAAGTAGATATTAGGCACAAGAGAAAATAAATCAAAGAAATTCGCTACCAAGTGAAATGTTTCAATATGTGACAATAGCCTTGTCATTGTAATATAATAAAGAGTTTGTGTGATTTCTTTTATGCGTGTTCTTTTTATGGATTTTGTTTATATATATATATATATATTGTTGAAATGTACCGCAACTTCGGTATTAACGACTTTCAAACTAAGCTGTTCCAGTCTTCTGACTTTCTTACGTTCAGTTATAAGACTGTCAGGAGACTGGAACAGCTTAGTTTGAAAGATACCAAAGCTGTGGTACATTTCAACAAAATATGTCTCCAAGAAGATTTGCTGCCAACCTATATATATATACATCAATTTGAATAAACATAGCCAACTTGAAACAAATGCACCTAAGTTCAAAGGATGACGTAAACTTTTGAGATTGCTGTAATTTTTTTACTTAAGGTTTTGCTAAACCTAATATGTTCATTGAAGAAGAAGAGAGCAAACAATTAACAGAAATAGAGAAGAAAGCAGTAGTCGAGAGACCCATCTAATTACAAAGGGATTATCCTTATTGAGTTAACGTGGATATCAAGCGGGTGATCCCGTCTGATACCTTAATCTATCTCCGGGCGAGGGTTTAGTCCTCCCTCCCAAGGCACTAATCCCAGATAAACCCTTTACCCTAATGATTTTGAATATGTCAATATCAAGTTCACATCTTAAATCAAAAATATATTTATTAATAACCAATTGAGTAGAAATTAACTTAGACCTTTATTATTACACATTGATATTTATTACTCAAAATAAACATATTATATTTTAATCATCAATTACATTGAAAAAACATTTTGAACTCAAAGGAAAGATAATAGTGTATATGACTGAGTTATACTTTTTTGCCTAATTTGTGGAGATTTCCTAAGTCTCTTTTTGACGATTATTCCATGATCTGTGTGTATTTAGGTTGGTGGGTGGTTATGTATCTAAAATATTATGGAATTATTATTTCTGCATGCTATATTTTTTATGGATTCTATTCATTTTATGAACAAAAAAGGATTATATAGTATATATGTGCTATTTTTTTGGCAATATTACATCACAAAATTGATCGTTTTTTTGGTCAAAATGTTATTTTATTCAACTTGTTTTGTACTGAACTACTGAAACGTCTACTCTATTGAATGCTGAGATATGGAAGTCATTACAATAGCAGCAATATGAGACAAAAATAAAGTTTTAATAATCAAAAAATATGTTTTGGTATAAAATATAAATATTGAGAGTTTAATTGTTTTTTTTTTTTTTTTTATCCTAGGGAACACAATACAGCACATACTCTATAATGGTTCACAATTTAACTACACCAAAAACAAGAAAAAATTAGAAAATGAGCTGATCACTTTCTCATTAAACTTTTATGGATTTAAAGGGACATAATGAAGCATATTATTATTTCAGAAAAAAAGAATAATTACGGTAAATGTTCAAGTATATAAAAATGATTTTTGTCAAAATATCATTTTAAAGAAGTTCAGATTTGACAAGTCATAAAAGATATAGATAACAATAATCTATGGAAACTAAAAACGTATATTGAAATAATGGGTATATTGTCCTATTTTAAGTTATTTTTTTATTGTCTTAGAATGCTTTAATGAAAACTGTGTGAAACAAAATTGCAATTTTATGATTTAATGGAAATAATTTCATAATTAGTTGTTTTAATTAGTTAATATGATAACTAAGAAGACTTACTAAGTACTTTAATGCTTTAAACGTTGACGCCTATAAAACATATATTTCATTTGTAATAAAGTAATTCACTCAGTTATTATGTGATATTTACTCGTTCTAGAGTAAAAATGTTAATGAAATAGTCTCCACATATAAACATTTAATAATATAAACAAAGCATTTAGAAAACAAACTGTTTTTCGTCAGGGATGAATCCAAGGATTATTGTGCCACAAACACTCATCCTTTGTTTCGTGCATGAAAAAGAACACTAGGTGTTCCAAATGCGTTGTTTCTATTATTAAACTTCTATATAAGTGGATATTATTTCATTATCTACTTTACCCTACAGCATATATTTTATGTTTTTTAGGGTGGTGGTTGGTTGGCCATAGTGTTACCATTTCAGCAATCTTTAGCAAATATTAACGTCAGATATATAAAACTTAGAGAGTTTGTGAGCCTGTTTATTTGTGCTTATGTATTGAAGCATGGGAAATATAAGTTTTTTTTCATTATTTATGACAGAACAGCTACTAATTTAAGCCACTTCCTTGTGACTCAATAAACATACAATGTCGTATTCAGTGTTCTGTTAGTACAAATATTTGAAAACTTTACATTCAATTAAGTTTAGCATTGCAATAAAAACACAAATTAGAAATTCGTTATTAATTGCAACCAATAACGACTGTCCACCAAGTGCTGTTTTTTTGATTTTATAGCTGTGATTAGTTCTGAACAGCTGGAGCACCCTTGAAATACTCAAAGTTATGATATGTAAGGATATGTAAAGGGGGCCGTTTTTTAGTACTATCTAAGAACTTTTACTTATTTATTTACGTAGCTAACGTAACGTAATAACGTAACGTTACGTAACGTAGTATTTACTTTATTTACGTAGCTATCTAAGCTACTAAGCTTATACAGCAAACCACACATTCTAAAAAGATAGGTCAAGGAGAAATTTCTAGTTATCTGGTCAGCTTTATATTCTTTTATAAAGAAGAAAAATTGTAGGTATCACACAATTCTTCATTCTGTGTTAATGCAAATGTCGTGTTTGGGAGGTTAATGATATTGAGAATGATGTCCCTAGAAGCAATAAATGTAAAGAATACTTGCTAAAGATAATTGTGAAATTTATTATGTAACTTAAAAATGTAAGTTAAATCAAAAACTACAAAAAAAAAGGACAATAGAACAGATTTGGTCAAGTAGGGACCAGGTTAGCTCATTGCTTAATGTATTCACCTCTGAGCTGGTAGTCCGGGGTTCAATTTATTCACCTGGTCCTCGTGGGAGATGAATAAATCTGAGTACATCGTCCCTCAGAGAGGGCGTTAAGCCGTCGGTCCCGAGCCTGTACGATGTCAGGTACTCGTTAAAGATTCCTACTTGAAATATACTTGAGTTAGACAAAATTTAGGACTTCCAATCTAGAATTTGTAAAATCACTGCTCAAACAAAAAGCCAGTAAACTGCTGACGTTATAACTCGCTATGGGATCGGTTTAAACAATAAAAAAAAAATACAAACTAGTTTTTAAAGAAAAAAAATATATGTACTTTCGATACTATTATCTCTATTGAAAATTGTTGAATATTCTAAATCTATGTGCTCTTTTGTTAATTATTATAATTGTCAACTTTTATTCAGATTTATTCGATACGAAATTTTACCATTAATGTTTAATAGCTCAAGCATGAAGTTCAAGAACGGAATAATATCTCGTCTCACTGAACAATTGATTTCATTTTGTATGCAGCATCTCTTCATTTTAAATTTTATCTGCGTTCCATCATTGAATATAATATATGTATTTGAATATATTACTGCATTTAATATTGTCAATCGGGGATGCTGTTAACATATTATATAACTGAGTTTCTAAAACATGATTGCAGTTCGTAGAATATATAAATATAGAACACTATTTGCTTTTTTATCGAGATTTGGTTTAGCTTCAAACAATACAAAATCATTATGTCGATATTTCGTCTATATTTGTAGATAGCTTCATGGCGTGGTATTTTACTATTGCAAGGAAATAACTACATAACTGTTATATTAAGATCAACCTATTAGGACGGAAACGTCGGCTTAAAGTTGTTGTACTATTTGAAACTTGAACAAAACTTGATAAAAAAGAATATATTGTTTACTGTATGACGTCGAGATAAGAAAAACACATATGTATTAGTACAGGGGTTCTCAACCTTTGTTTGCTTGTGGACCCCCTAAAAGCTACTTGTGGACCCCCACTCTCCTGGATACTTAAAAAACATAATTATACAAATTTATAAATAAATATTTGTTTTTAGTAAATGAATATCGTTAATTATGAAATAATTGCATTACATCTACAACGCATGCCGAAATACAAAAATGTTTTTAAAACAATAACAAAATATTTCTTCAATAACATTTTATAAAGAACCCTGAAATAAATTGTAACCGAATAAATTTTTAATGTACCATAAAGAGAAGTGCAATAGACAATTTTAAAACATTGGAACATTTTAACAAACTGACGAGGATATTAGGCCTTATATTTTCATTATGTTTGAATATTGTACGGCCAAAGCTTACTATGCTTTGATTTATTTTTGGTTTGCTGATAAATTTATTTAAACTTAACATAGAGCCCTAACCACGTGTCAAGGACCTTCAGAATACTACTTTCCTCATGGACCCCCAGTAATCCTCTGTGGACCCCTGGGGGTCCATGTGGACCACGTTGAGAACCACTGTATTAGTATATTTTGGGAGTAGAACTTCATTTAAACAGATTTCATTAAATGCTTTACAAATTGATTTAGTTGAGCCTAGGTGAATCCAAATTGTTTGGTTTGCTTTTAATATTCATTACGTAAGTATTTAATTGTTCTTGTGTAATGTTTGATAATAGATTACATATATTGATTTATGTTTAAGGATAAATTAAGTTTTAATAGTTGGATTAATAGTCCCTTACACTTTTGATTAAATTGTGAAAATTAATCCATTAGAAATTCTGATGTGTATAATTAATTTAATGTACTGATTTTTTATATTTCTTGGTTGGAATTCAAAGGTATGGTAATTCAATGTTATGGAATTTAATAGTATAACATGAAATATGTTATACTATTGTGATCAATATTTAATTTTAAACAGTTTGATAAGGCTTTACATCTCTGAAAAACGGCCATAAAAAAAGACTCGTCTTACATCAACTATCTTTTTATCGGATGCTCAGTCTGGTTTGGAGCGGCGCCCACAAACAAGAAATGCATCCAAATAGTACAGAATAAATGTGCCCGCCTTATAGCTAGGGCTCCATGGTACGCCAGAAATGTTGATATTCAACATGATTTGAGTTTGGAATCTATCTATTCCTACATTGCTCGACTTGCCAGTAATGAAGACAAAAAACTTTCCACCCATCCAAATCTCCTTGTTCGGGAACTAAATCCTACTCTCAACCCTTCCTAATCCCACGATCCTCAAAGTTTCCTACTTAAACTAAAAATGATGACCACATAACTCCAAAATTATACAGTACCTCAGAGAATGCAAAGCCTGAAGACCAAACGACCACGAAGAAGACATATTCCCTTACTGACTGACTCCCCCATTCTTGACATTGTTTACTGACCCAACAAAAAACAGCAGGATGAGAAACTAGCAGTAGTGGGCCTCTGGTCCGGAACTGCTATTTACGACATGCACTGTTGTGCATGGTAATATTCGTTGGTCGTTGGTCGTTGGTATCTTTTTATATATTACTACCTGCTATTTCAAACCTAGCCAAAAGTATGTTTTCAACATTAGATTATGGTACAGTAAAAAACATTTCCAATATTAGAGGTAGAAACATTTTGGTGGTCCAGTGTACTTGGATATTCTCTACAGTCATAGTTTTTTTTATGATATTATAAACTGAATATTTGTTATGAATTTTTTAGAAACCCATGACTATTTTATGCCCTTAGATACTCGATTATTAAGAATTCTTTCTTATTGATTACCTATGTCGTGCAAATAATCTATTAACTAGATTTCATATAATTTTTATCAGCTTTACTTTTCGTTGAGGACTCATCCTCTAAGTTGTAAACAGACAATTATTAGTATTTCAATAATTGCTTCTAATCTTAAAATATTTAAGTATTTTTCATATAGTGATAAGAATTTGTTGATTACTTATAATAATAAATATATTACAGTATTTTAATTACATTTATGTAGTTACAAAAATATAAAATCTAAAATATAAAAAGGAAAAGGTATATTATGAAATATAAAATAAACCAATGAGTAATTGCTATGTACCGTAGTTTTTTTTTAAATATTTAAATTTTAGTATATATTTAAATAAATATAAGGTACATACAAGGTATTTAAATATACTACAACCAAGATACACAAAATATTTAAATCTAGAAGATATAAGTACAACATAGCTATACTAGATGTATAAAACTATTCATGAAGTTTTACATTTACTAGGAGTATTAACTTACGTAATCACTCATATTATGCATACCAACGTACAAATAACAACAATGAAATAAGAAAAAAGACAAAGGTAATTCAACTGTAACAAGCAGTCAAATCACAATATTTTGGATTTGAATGTGACAAAGAACGATTGTTACAGTTGATAGATCTTAGTCATATTTCTCATTTCATATTGTGGTTTAAATGTTGACTGTTATTTCACGTGTTTATTGAGAAATCTTGTTATAATATATATGTGTGTGGGAAAAGCCTTCTGTTATCCTACTAACCGTAGTTGCTTTGTTATGATAATAGGATTAGAACAGCTTTTACAATCGGAAGGAGAAATCTATGATGTATTTAGTTAACAATTATCCGATATTTTCTATGAATTATTATATTGCTTAATTAATCAAGTGATAATAAAAATATATAAATATACTGTTTCAATTTTTTTATGGAAACAACTTCATTAGAACTTGATAGTTATTAATTGTGCACCATTTTTGATGTTGAAAGATGTGAGACTGTTTCATTTCTGACTGATTTTAAGGCTGGAAAGTGTTTCCTGTCTCTCTGACCTTCCCATCCAATATCGTCTTTTTTGATACAAAACAACCCTCCACTCCAGATGAAATGATGTTAGCTTAAGGATTTATTTCCCGTAAGAAGGTATCGTTCTGAGGTAAATGTCTGACTGCAGATTATTTCCTTTTACGTCGGCTACATAATATGTTCATTTTTTGGATATTGGTGGAGTGACAATTATACTAAGAAATATGCCACATTTCATTATATTTTTACCTAACTTGTAGATATGTCATTTGCAATGTTCATATATATTAGGTTATTTACGCAAAAAAATAAAATAAGTTAGAGTACTTTTGGATTGGTAGTCCCACAAGGAACATACATGGGACTGACTGACACCACAGAATAAGCATTGTTCATTGGGAGTCCTAAATTTTGTCTAACTCAAGTGTATTTATAGCAGGTTTTTTTTAAACGAATATCTGGCATCATTCAGGCTTTGGACCGATGGATTAACGTCCTTCTCGAGGTAATATGTCCTAAAATTTAATCACCTCCCGTGTAAATAAATTGAGAACCAGAGTGAGACAAACAAACAAAAAACCATCGCATTTGTAACAAACCAGCATGTTTTTATAGTATTATTGTGAATCCTGGGAACATTGCGTTCATAGAATGTTTATGTTTTAAACTTATGCTTGTAGTAGTATTGATAATATTATATTTTTTATTTGTTTATAAATATATTTTGATGCTTTAAAAATACCAATCTTTGCGTAAAAAATAGAGAAAAGCCGATTTATTGAATTTCTTTAGCGTATACATTGATGGTAATAGCTAATGGAACAGTTCAGAAATATGCAAATGATGAAAAGTCCTGATCATTGATGGGACAGACCAGCTCTGCTGTTCTTCACATAATATAGGAATATATTCTTTTATAAAGTTCAATTATTGGTAGATATTGTATTTTTATCTACATAATATATGTATGGCATGTTTAAGAACTATCAGATCTGGGATATTTATCCACAATGGACATTGTTACAACTTTGATAAGTGGCACCACGTGCTATTAGTGACTATGATAATGTGGCTCACCTTTATGGCTCTCTCCTATGGTCCATATTTGTTCATAATGAGCCACGTTTTTGACCCCTTAATAGAATAAAGTGTATAAAACATGTACTGCGGGAGTTAAATTAGTAGTTTTATCTCACAAACAGTAAAAGAGAACAGTTACCATTTTTTTATGCAAAAACATTACTTTTAAGTTTGCTAAATCATTCATAACATAAACATAAACAAAAAAAAGAACTTATAATGATAGCAACATTAGCTATTAATTCTAAAGTAATATTCATAACTTAATTTATTTTAGGCCGTAATTAAAATTAAAAATCAGTTTTTATGCGGCAAAATAAAGGAGATCGGTAGAGGCTTTGCTGCTATTTTACAAGACTTATTACCTAAGAATTTATAAGCTACTGGTAATATATTCTCATCGAGGCGTCAGGCAACCCTATAAATTCTGACTTGGCCGTTAACTTGTTTCAGAGAAATGAACTTTTTATGGAGAAGAAAAGGAAACTAAAATTTTTCACAGTTTTAAAGTAATAAGGTCAGCAAAATTTTAAAATGCATTGTTCATTCACAAACGTTTTATACTAGCAAGCCTTTTAATATAACCAATTAATAACAAAAATAATGAAATCACATGAATAAATATAATTTTTCAAAAAGGAATTTTTTTTTAATGGTCGTAATCATTCTATTATTGTATGCTTATTTATCGAAATGATGAGTATACATACAATACTCAGCAACTGTACGGACATCATAATCTTTTCAAAACATATTATTTTATAAATACAACATAGCTCACCTACATTTAAGTACTTAGACGATTTCAAAAGACTAAAAGCCACCTTTGCTAATGACACATACGTTCACTGTTCAGTTCATTATGACGGTATGCTTTAGCTAATTTCATTACTGACGTGCACTTGTGAGATATATGTTTATTTCATAATTGTTGACATCACTCAAACATACAAGTATATAAATCATTTGTTGTGCAATCCGTAATTGTGTGGTATTTACTCATTCTGTGGTAAAATGGATAAACAAACAAATGTCTCTACACATATGAAGTTTGATTCAACAGCAACAACGCGTTTCGAACATTTTGTGTTCATCATCAGGAAGACACAATAATACAAATTTGTATTATAGTGTCTTCCTGATGATGAACACAAAGTGTTGGAAACGCGTTGTTGCTGTTGAATAAAACTTCATTTCTGTAGAGACATTTGTTTGTTTATCCATTTTAGCTCAGAATGAGTATATAAATGTATGCTATTTGGTTATACTTTGTGAGTTTTGACATTATAGACCTTATTTTAATAAAAAATTGAAATGAAAATTGGTTGTTAACGAACAAAAATTAATATTATAATGGGGGATAAATAGTTAAAATAAGTAGTTTATGTATTTACTGGGTCACAATAATGAGAAGTATATATTCAGGGAAGGACCAGGTTAGTTCAGTGGTTAACGTTCTCGTCTCTGGGCTAGTAGTCCTGGGTTCGATCACCACCTGGCTCTGGATTTGTTTACTCAGGAGGTGAATAAATCTGAGTTTGTCGTCTCTTGAAGAGGAAAAGCTGTAAACGGTTGACGTTATTACCTGCTAGGGAATCGATTTAAACAATAACAAATATATTCAGTGAGAGACACAGAGAGGGTGAGACAAAGAGAAAGGGTGCTAAGTTCCTGAAATAGAACGAAAAAAGAGAATGTCTGAAAACTGAGAGTAAGAGGCAGATATTCATCTAGATGAACTTATAATGAGAAAGAACATGACTAAGAAATATGATGAAATGGTGGAAAAATATTCTGGGATTGGCAGTACAGTATGAGAAGCTAGAACAGTTTTGCGTACACTTGTAAAATATTGTATATAGAGCATTATTTCTGTCTTGTTTATATAAACCAAGATGTTTGTAAACGTTTCATTAGTAATATGATTGTATTTCACGTTCTTCTAAACAAGCGTTAATAAAAAAAATTAGATCCATATAATTTCTAATCAATGATCAAACCACAATAAGAAATGGGAAAACAAGACTAAGATCTTTCAACCGTAACAAGCGGTCTTCGTCAGAGTCAAAAACCCAACTGAGTTGTGTTTTTGACTCTGACGAAGACCGCTTGTTACGGTTGAAAGATCTTAGTCTTGTTTTCCCATTTCTTATTGTGGTTTGATCATTGATTGTTATTTCACGTGTTTATGTGAAAGTTATATATATATATATATATATATATATATATTATATTAGTTACTCATCAATTTTTAAAACTTAGTAATATTTTTGCGATTTTCAGAAACTTATAATTCTCAAAAAAAAAAATCTGAACTAAGCAAGCTTTCATCTATATTTGTCCTTTTGTGTTCATCTTTAGTTATATCACAAAAAACATCCGACGTCAACGTTTCATCTATACTTTTAGACATCTTCAGGGCTAATTTACTTAATTGATGAAGCCTGAAAATGTCTATAAATTTAGACGAAATGTTGACTTGTATGACATTGAACCTAAATTTGATAAAGAAAGATAGTGTTAAACAAATGTACATATAAATTGTATATATGGTCTCATTTAATATGTTTTTCATTGGTAATTTGTATATTTTTGTATTTTTTGGGAAAATATGTAGTGTAGTAAGCATAATTTGTTAATGGATAAACGTTTTCGAGTTAAAGAAAAAAAAGATGATCAAAGCCAGTATATTTTTCATTGTGATAAAGAGATTTTTTTTTTAATTGTTGAATGTAATATAATATTAACTGAAGTAAATCAAGAAACCTTGTTAACGTGGTGACACACAGAAAGAATGAAAAAGCCTGTTTTAAAAGTACATAGCCAGTTTTACTGACAGGGAAAGGGAGTTGGAGGCTTGTGTAATTTCAGGAAATACTCCTCTCCGTCCCTAGTGTCTCGTATGAAATTTAATTAGAGTCTCTCTTATATATAGTAGAAGAGTAAAGACGGGCTTCTGTTTTCTAGCACTCAAGGGAATTCAACCCTCTTCATGGAACCAAATAATTACCTTTACTTAGTACATTTCTATTTAAAGAACAAAGATCGCATATCATTACAGTAAATCACTTTTAGTAGTAAACTTTCACATATAGCTAACATTGGAATGTCTTATTTCAGAACAAATATGTTATTATCAGTAAAGGAAAAAACAAAGCACAAATAAATTGATGAAACTGAAATTCATCAATTAAATTTCAATAAATGCAACAACTGTTTTTTTTTTATAATTATATGCGCAATATATGCACAAGTGATGAGAACATCAAACAATATTATAGCGACATCCTATGGATTTATTTTTTTTTTTAAGAGGTTTAAGGGACTCACTAAGTCAGCCCTCCGATGCTGATTTCTTGAGGGAATATTGCGTCTCTTATTGATTCAACATTGAGAGTCCTATATTTAGTCTAACTCAAGAGTATTTAGAATCGGGAACATTAAGGAATATCTGACGTCGTATAGGATCGGTGCCGACGGCTTAACAACCTCTTTGAGAGATAAATCTCAATGATTAATTAAATAACATCATTCAAAATTAGGTTTGTGTTGTTTAAAAGACTGAAAATGTCAACTTGACGCTATTTGGTCATGGTGTCCTACACACCATGCATATGGGATATGCTTATAGGCTATTGACACAGCATGTCACTGCATATCTATATGTATATAGTATAACTATATGGTTATTTTCATTGTATTATTTTCGAAATCGAATCAATTGGAACTAGAAATCATTCTATAGAAATAGAGAACTAGTATGTGTATGTGTGTGTGTGTGTTTGTAGGTGTCTTTCAGAGAAAAAGGGAGTAAAAAAGAGTTCACATGTTGTATATAATACTAATTTTTTGTTATTATAAATTAATTCAGTAATATGTCATGCATATTTTTTGAAAGTTTTTTTATACTATTTGTGTTAACTTCAATTTCGGTTCAAGATAGAACTGTAATAATATACCCCAAATTTTAAGTGTAACTATTCCACTGTCTTACACTTGTTTTAATTATTCTTAAGTATTTTCCCCTTCAGAATGGTTTTCTTTTTAATTTACCAGACTATGGTAGTAAAAATTTAGCACTATTCTAATACTAATCAGTTTTATACCTAGTTTTTAAAGAGACGTTCATTAAAATAAACTTTTATTCTCGACTACTTCATATTTTTAAAAACGACATACCTAAAAAAAAAAAATCAATATATTTCATAATTGATCTAATGATTTAAAATCATATAGCTTTTTATGTTTTTTTTCTTGTTTATATTTTGACTTCATTGAATAAGAGATCTACATACGACTATTAAAGTGAGTTTTGTGGTTCTTTTTCCGTTTTATTTTCTGCAATCTCCCATAGTCGGCATGCTTTGAATGATCGACATTCATCATCAGGATGTGCAAACTTCTTGGATGAATTTCCTGGTTTGGTATATACGAAAAGTGAAAACAGTGGGAGTTCTTTTTCTTCAAGCTTACGATAAGCTGGTCGTGAGTCCTGGAGGGTAATTAGCCAAGCGATTTAGGGTACTACCTGTAACGATTTCTGAATGCCATTGATGTGAATTAAAAAGCTTTCAAATGTTGCTAGTATTTTCGACCTGAATATATAAGATTGGTTTCAGTTTTTCAAAGTGAAGATAGTGAGGTTGTTTTACTTCAAGTTTAAGATAAACAGGTCGTTAGTCCTATGGGGTGAGTGATGTCGGCTATCAGAGATTTAATTTACTTTTTGGACGAAGTAACAAGAGTGTTATTTAAAAAAAAATGGAGAAACTTGTCAAGAAACAGGTATCACTAAAGTCTGGTGTCATTTTCAATAATGTATGAGTGAAGCAAGGACTGCTTCCAATATTTGCCTATATATACTTAAACATTGAGATGTCGATTAATTACCCTTGTCGGACGATTCTGAAGAAAAGAGGAGTTCATAAATAAACTTGAGTTTGTTTCAAAAGAGGAAAAGATTTCTTTCCCTCGACTTTTCTAACTAGTTCTTTTTAAATGGGCCTACAAATGGCTTCACGGTTGTTATCCATCCATCACTTTGCTTGATATACTTGGTTTTCAGCTTTCGTTTCTTATCATAACTTTTGAAACAAATATTCCTTTTGTGTATATATCTTAATCGTTAATTTTAAAATGTTGTATAAGTATTTGAACGGCATATGTCTCACATGTCGCGGCCAGTGAAAATCAAAAGACAACAACAAAATCTTCATATCTGTTACCAACTAGATGGTAACACCAAACAACAACAAGAAATATGTTCATTATGTGCAGATGATTAAAAAGCATTAGTTTTTGTTTATTATTAACTGAGATGAGTTTTTGACTCTGACGAAGACCGCTTGTTACGGTTGAATGAACTTACTCTTTTTTTTCCCCCATATTTTTCATATTGTGGTTTGATCATTGATATATATATATATATATATACATATATAGTTCAATATAAACAAAGAAACATAGAGAAATCAGAAGAACACACTTACAGTCTCTAATTTTCGGTTTGAACCGTCTTCAGGAGAGATAAGAGAGGGAAACCAAGCGCACTGGATCAGAGACGGTTGGAGACCAACAGTGTTGCCGCATGCGCGCCCGTTCACAGAAAATAAGGTAGACAGGAATCAATTTATAATTAATTTATAATTTATAATTACATTAAATTAATGGAATATGAAAACAATAAATCTATAAAAAAGAAAAAATTGAAAAAATAAGGGAAATTGATACATAAACAAAAGTACTGACTAAGCTATGGTAAAATAAAATAAAACTAAGAATACAAATAATAATAACAAATTATTTAAAAAAAAAAAAAAAAAAAAAAAAAAAGTGTGAAAAGGCAAGGAACTTTTAGACATTAAAGCGAAATTATTAATTATTAAAGCGATAATGTCTAAAAGTTCCTTGCCTTTTCACACTTTTTTTTTTTTTTTTTTTTTTTTTAAATAATTTGTTATTATTATTTGTATTCTTAGTTTTATTTTATTTTACCATAGCTTAGTCAGTACTTTTGTTTATGTATCAATTTCTCTGTATCAATTTCCCTTATTTTTTCAATTTTTTCTTTTTTATAGATTTATTGTTTTCATATTCCATTAATTTAATGTAATTATAAATTATAAATTAATTATAAATTGATTCCTGTCTACCTTATTTTCTGTGAACGGGCGCGCATGCGGCAACACTGTTGGTCTCCAACCGTCTCTGATCCAGTGCGCTTGGTTTCCCTCTCTTATCTCTCCTGAAGACGGTTCAAACCGAAAATTAGAGACTGTAAGTGTGTTCTTCTGATTTCTCTATGTTTCTTTGTTTATATTGAACTATATTTGTCCTTCTTGGATCGTATTTCCAACGAAAAAAAGTATATATACATATATACATATTTATGTATATTTTATTAAAATGTGCCGCAGCTTCGGCGTTCACGACTTTCAGACTAAGCTGCTCCAGTCTCCTGACAGTTTTTCGAATGCATGGTGGTAATTGCCAAATAAGTTGCCCAAAGGACATTGAGACACTTTGTTAAACACTTTAATGAACATAAAAGACTTACTTACAAAAACAAGCTTTCGACTATTCTTTAGTCATCATCAGGTTAAATTAATATCATTCAGGTTATTTAATATTCCAAATTCTTAGATTAAAATCACAGAAATCGAATAAAATAATTACAGAAAGTTTACAACTAAACAAGGCTTTAAAGATAGCGGTTATCACTAGACGTGCGAAGTGTAATCTAGCGGTACTTGGAAGAACTAAGCAATCTAGCCGTACTTGGAAGAACTAACAAGTTACCAAAAATAAAAGCTTTTTCATTTTTCGTTACCAAAAACGAAAAGCTTTTTTCGTTTTTTCAAAATAAAACCAAATTTCCAAGAAGATTTGCTGCCAACCTATACTATATTTATGTATGTATATATATATTTACAAATGTATATATAATTTGTTTTAATTGTAACTTCATTCTGTAAGTAATATATTTTATTTATCTCTGAAATAATACTACTTATAATAATCCGTAAGTTGTAATAATCCATTTTCATCTAGATTATTTAAATGTTTATATATGATCTCTTATAATCCTTTATTTGTATGATATGAAAAAGGTTTTAAAATAAAACATTTATTCTCGTCGGCAACGAGAAGTTGAATTTAAACCTAAGAAATCGAAACCAAATTCTGATTACACAATACACGTGTATACATCTAGATTTACATATATATAAATGAAAAAGACAACACGTAGAAAAGTCGAAAAAACTGACTGGATCGATATTTCGAACTGAAGTTTGTCGTCAGGAAGAAAGTAAAAGGAAGAAGAAGAGGTACGTGCTTACACGTGAATGCAAGTGTTATTTTTCTCTATTTTTATGTTTTTCGTTTCTTCTATGTGTTGCCTTTTTCATTTATTTGTCTGTCCGGATTGGACTGTTTAGTATATATATATATTATCGGGACTTTGTCAGTTCTTCAGGTTCAAATTAAACTCTCAATGCCATATTAATTCGAACCTGAAGAACTGACCGATTACCGATAAACTATGGCTTTGTTTCTATTCCACGGTCGATACTTTTATCAATATTTATTTAAATATATATATATATATATAAAGATTTCTCATAAACACGTGAAATAACAATCAATGATCCAACCACAATATGAAATGAGAAAACAAGACTAAGATCTTTCAACCGTAACAAGTTGTCTTCGTCAGAGTCAAAAACCCAACTAAAACACTAGATACAGAAAACATCTAGTGAAGGGTTGAGAAGAGTGGAAGGGAAGTGTCGAAATATCGTTGTGAGTCTTTTTTGTGTGTGTTTTTACTTGTTTTTCTCTTTCCTGTATGAACTATATATATATAAATATTGATAAAAGTATCGACCGTGGAATAGAAACAAAAATGTATAGCTTATCGGGATTCGGTCAGTTCTTCAGGTTGAAATTAAACTCTCATTGCCAACGTTTCCGTCTTTATTTAAATCCTTTTTCATAGGCCTACAAAAACAGAGGAAATATAAGAAATAATAATAAGTGATTGAAGTCACTTGAAGTTAGTACTGTAGGGTCTTTCTGTGTTTCTTTCCTATGTGTTAATGTTTATATATATATATATATATATATATATATATATATATAAATATATATATATATTGCTGGTCATTTATCTTTTTCTGTAACATTGGTTATGGAACTTTTCTTTTATATAATGAACTGATATGAAAAAAATACCAGTGCATTCTTTTCAATTGCTTACATTAAGAGTTATTTAATCATGAATATATATCTTCATTTACATTTTGTACGTTAAGTATACTAATTGTAAAATATATGGTATAGGTGTGCCAAATAAATATTTAATACATACTGGGAGGGAATAATTTTTGTTGAAAATGGCATTTTCTTCAGCATGGCAGTGGTCCAACAAATAACTTTTGGCACGTCTCAGATCCCTTGTTTGATCCTGGGCTATCTCGAAATATTGTTTAACCATATTGCAGAAATCACTTACAGGGGATATAAGCTTGCAAAAATCATTCCTTAACCCTTCTATTATCTGAAAACACATATATTTTTATAAAAATTACTTTTCTTAATAAAGTAGGTCTTATTATTATTCTCTAGCATTCTTACTAAGCAAGGATTTTGCTTAATAAATATATATCAATATTTAATTTCAATCAATAATATCAATTTACAGAATTCATATCATTTTCTTTAAAATCCATAAAAGTTTTAAACGAAATGTTGGTTATCAAATTTGGATAACTAATAAATTAAAATTAAATACTATAATTCATATCGTTTATACAGAGACCGCTCGAATTCAAAATAACAATGGATTACATTATAATTTTTGAGTAATCTGTAATTTTTTTTTTGGAATCCCGTGAACGTCTAATCTAATAATGTTTTCATGACACCCAATTCAAGAAACTGTTATAGTTCCTATAAAATCATTAATCTTATTTTCAAAGAACGCAAACTAGTAGTAAAACAGGTTGTAACCTTCCCACTTATGCGTTTCTTAAGTTAACAAGAGAACACACAGAGCACGAACATCAGCCTATTGTGATGCCATACAATTAACATATAGGGTTCGGTCATAGTTATAGTTTCGGCATTGTTCTATTATAGATCCATCACACATAGGTGAGATAGCTCACACAAATATCTTAGCCTCGAGATCTGAAAATAAAAAATAATATAGAATATGATTTATGTTAGAAATAGGTAAAACCGTTATACGTCGTAAGATGATCCTGGAGTTGGAGCGCTTTCGGACGTTGTCCATCTTGGATCGCAACAAACTACTTATAAATCATACTAACCTCAGTGATATTAACAATATGCATGTATTTAATATAGAGTATGTCAGGATATTTTTAGTCACAAGTACAAATATAACTAATTATTTACCACTTTCTATCGAGTCTGCATGTCTTGAGATATGTCCTACCTTGATGTCAAAGTAAAAGATAAATCTGTGACTCGTGTCTAACAAGCCATGTGTTCTATTAGTGATATATTTTAATAAATTTAACCCCCACCTACTAAGCGTTTACAAAGTAAAAGGTAATCGTTGCCTAAAGAACTGGCACTAAACAAACGACTAAAGGGTAGAAAAATAAAACAAACCATACCGTTTGACGGATCAAAATGAAAGTATACCTACAAATAGAGCATTATGTGGGGGTGAAATGAGGTATTCTATTTAAATTGCATTAACAATAAAGGACCTTATGGTACATTTTATGCTTCTTATGGTATATGTTTTAGAGCTAAAAAAAGTACTACAGAACAATTAAATTTTGCCAAAAAATTAAACCTATATTTAGAAATTAACAAAAAAATTGTTCATAAAATTCCGATTATCAAGGAGATCAATGTACCTACAAAAAGTGAATCTTGGAATATATCACCTGCTATACTTGTCGGATTTGTTTACGTTTGTGAGGGATTGACAAACTGACATTTTTTTTTTTTTGTAAGGAGGTGAAATGCATGTACGCACATAGTACTGGGCTCACAGTAAATCAGACTAATAACGAAAACACCTCATTTCCTTCTAGGATACTAGCCTGGAACATTTGGATGGGATACTAGCTTCCTACATTACCTCAGAATAAGCCATTTATTTCCTTAAGTAATGCAGTCTTACTTTAGAATTAGTTACTCTACCTTGTCTAGGTATCTCTTTTTGGTGGTATCGATATTTTTGATTAGCCAATCTACAATTTTCCACTAATCAGCACTCTAAATCATCTTGGTCATAATAGTTTCTGTGGAGAATATACCCATTCTCTTCACAAAATCACTCCTCTGGCTATATCATTTTTTGCATGAAAAGAATGTGTGCTCCACAATACAGGCACTTGGATGTCTGGTTCTTTCTGTCTTGTATAGGTAGGTGCTGAAGTATCCATGCACGCTGGAAAATAGTTTCAGGTAATACCCCACCTCTCCATGACCTCTCTTGGCCAACAATCGGACATCTCTAATGAACTTAAACGTCCAGCGCCCTAACGTCTCGTGCTCCCACACCTCTTTCCATCTATTTAGTGTATGCCTTGTCTCTTCCGAGCGAGTAGATTCTCTGCCGACTTCTTCCTTTCTTCGGTAAATGGCCCTCCTTTCTCTCGCTATTAGGTCAACTGGAATGATGCGGGCTATTACCAGGACTACAGGCTCTGATACCGTGCGATAAGCTGAGCACACCCTTAAAGCTCCTCTCTTTGACAGACTAAGATAGCTTCTTTTTTAATAGCATAGACTGATTTCTATTTATAATCTTGATTTAATTGCACTAATCATTATTTTAACGTTTAGTAAATGTTAATTAAAATTTTTTAAACGTAAATTTTGTATTTATTTAAAAATATTGACCTTGCCTGATGATATTTCACAGTAAATTCTGTACACTCAATATTACCATAGAGTGACTTATAGACTTTTTTATGACTTAGATGTCTTTGGGACAACTCCATTTGAAATTTTCACTCACCCAACAAAAACTATAAAATACCCTCAAAAAAGTAATTGACGATGAAGTTATAGTGCGTTTTACGAAATGTGTACGCAACAAAATGTGCTCGCTGTCTCTATTAATATAATCTTATTTAAGCACTTAAACGATGAAAATACGATCCGAAACGGACGGATAAAGTTCTGTGTCAATGAAGAATCATAAAAAAATTAAAAGCATATACTTACAGTCTCTAATTTTTGGTTTGAGACTTACAATCTCCTAATAACCTTTTGAACTGTCTTCAGGAGAGATAAGAGATTGAAACTAAGTAAACTGGTACACTGCTACAGACGGTCACTGTACTAGTGCGCTTGGTTTACAGACAGAGACCGTCTGTACCAGTGCGCTTGGTTTACAGACAGAGAACGTCTGTACCAGTGCGCTTGGTTTACAGACAGAGACCGTCTCTACCAGTGCGCTTGGTTTACAGACAGAGACCATCTGTACCAGTGCGCTTGGTTTACAGACAGAGACCATCTGTACCAGTGCGCTTGGTTTACAGACAGAGACCGTCTGTACCAGTGCGCTTGGTTTACAGACAGAGACCGTCTCTACCAGTGCGCTTGGTTTACAGACAGAGACCATCTGTACCAGTGCGCTTGGTTTACAGACAGAGACCATCTGTACCAGTGCGCTTGGTTTACAGACAGAGACCATCTGTACCAGTGCGCTTGGTTTACAGACAGAGACCATCTGTACCAGTGCGCTTGGTTTACAGACAGAGACCATCTGTACCAGTGCGCTTGGTTTACAGACAGAGACCGTCTGTACCAGTGCGCTTGGTTTACAGACAGAGACCATCTCTACCAGTGCGCTTGGTTTACAGACAGAGACCATCTGTACCAGTGCGCTTGGTTTACAGACAGAGACCGTCTGTACCAGTGTGTTTGGTTTCCCAAGTTTCTCTTATCTTTTTTGAAGATGGTTCTAACCGAAAAATAGAGACTGTAAGTGTGACTTTCTATTTGTCTATCTTTCTTCATCTACTGAACTTTAATACATATAAATACATATTGTACATATTCCTAACTGGTTCATGTGCACAACAGTACATTATAACGTTAAAAGGGGGTTATAATTAGGGTTAATAGTAATTATCAGTCCGCAAATAAAACTGATACATGAGTATCTCCACAATTTAGCCTGCAATGTTCAATTTACCCTATTTATCAATTATTAACCTCTCATTAACAATAACCACTCAATCAATAACTACCATCGACCTGCAGGATCATATTTAGTAACCTTTCTGAATAATTATAATTTGTATCAGTATTGTTGCATACAGCATCAAGTAAAATAATGTGAAATGTATTTTACATGATGATTTAAACAGAAATTATTGAGCTTTATGAAGTAAATGAATATTGATATAAGCGGAAGCATCTCTAACAAGTATAACTGGCAAAATTTATTTATTTATCTCAACTTGTCAATCTACCTCAATGTCCTTAAGGCTTTCAATTTCCCCAACCTCATTAAAAAGTTTCCTAGCACTCTTGTTATGAACTTATTTTGCTTTAATTATCACATTCTATGAGTTTCATTTGGTAGATGTCACAAAAAATATCTATTTTTAAATACATCGTCATGAACTTACATGAAGCTTAAATTAAACAAGACATGGGTATCCTTGTGTGTACAATTTAGTTTAATTGTACTGATTTTTATTGTAAATATATTTATACAAATGTATAAATTTGATATTTTTTTTTTAATTCTATACAAGAGATGAATTTTGACTGGGTTAGGTTTCTCTCATGACAGTCTACAATATGCATCACAGTTAATTCATCCATCCAGTTCTCTGTATTTTATTAAACAATCATATTGAAAACATAATAAATAATTCATAATAAATGCAAGAATAATTCTAAAGGTTACAACCAACATTTAACTATTAGATCAAAACATAACAGATAGCCAAAATAACAATTATTTGTTACTAGTTTAGTAGTCTACTAGTGATGATAAATAGTGTTTATGTATTTAGTTTTTTTTTATGTACAAATGTGTTTCTGCATGTGTATGTAAGAAGATTTCACAATAAACACTTGAAGCAAAAATGTACGTTCAAACTGCAGTAAAAAATGTGAAAAAAAGACTAAGATCTTTCAACTGTAGCAATTGGTCTTCTTCAGAGTCGAATTTCAGATTTAGTTTAGATGTTGGTATATCTATATCAGTTTTTTTACCTAGTGGAAGTACATCCTTGCACGAGGGAGTTTACTGGTACATGCTACATAAGGACCAGTAAACAGTGAACGTGTGAGCTCTTTCATTATGTAGAACATGTTTTATCTATGAACATGCAAAATCATCAGGTTGGTTTTATAGAGAACTCAACTCTGCGTTATTTTATTATTTTTTTTTTTGTAAATTGCTGGCATTTTTAACAAGTAATAAGATTTTATGTCAGTTAAGAATAGCTGATATTCTTAAAGCTTGGAACTGGCAGCTTCCATTGCAATGGACGCCATGCAAAGGTTAAAGATTCTGACCAGGATTCAAACCCATAATATTCAATACAAAATGCAAGTAGTATCTGTCCATTACATAGATAATCTTGAAAGTAGATATAATCTTCAAGACTTAGATATAATTCAAGATTCAAGAATTAGATATAAACTTGAAAGTACATGGTCCAAATATCGTTAATAATATTCCTACAACATTAATAATCTCTGGTGGTAAGTTCGTGCCGTGGTTGTTTAAAGAACTGATTCTTTCCTGTATTTTTTGTCCAGTTGAAGATTAGTGCGGTGACGACATGGATGATTGATGAAGGAAATATACCCCATTAATGCTACCCTCAAATACTTTTGGGGTCATACTTTAAGGCTACTCTTTAACCCTTAAAAGGTTACTTTTCATTTGTGTAACTTCCTGTCAATTTCTTAAACTTTAAACAGATATTACTCTAAAGTCAATATAACAGAAAGCAATTCTTTCTAAAACAAATTAATTAGACCATAAATCCATTTCCTTTTGCTTAAATTGGTAAGTTCAAGTTTTTTTTTGGAAAATCAGTAATTTCACTCTGCCATATTAGGCTAGAAAATTTAGAAGTATGTCAGCAAATTGTAAATTCTAATACGTCATCTGATTGCCATTATAAATGTAAATGGTGATTTAGCCTAATGCAGAAATTATATCCTTAAGAATTTATATAGTTTTGTTTGAAACTTGACTGAAATTATCTTTGCGCCCAGTACTACGTGCTTAAACGCATTTCACCTCTATACCGAAAATGAAAAAAAATATTATTATAATAGTAAATATGTAATATTAATACATTACTATACATTCATTAATAACTGTTTTATTTTTATTACCTAGATCAGTACTTCTCAAATGGTGCGCCCGGGCGTATTGGTGCGCCCTGGAAGGTAGCCAGGTGCGCCCCAAGATAACGGAAGATTAAGTTTATATAACAGATTTATATTATAGTTTTTGCATCATTTTAATTTATTTGAGGAAACACCAAGTATGTGGTGTTCAAGTCTGAGTCAAGTCTTGGCCACTTCATATTTTGAACTGGAAGGTAAATTTCTTTAATCTTTAAACATCAATTGATAAATACTTCCTCTTTGCCTTTACTCGTAGATTTAATCATTTTTACAGCCCTACCTCCCTCCCTCTCACTCGCTCTCTCTATCTCTTTCTTTCTTTTTCTTAAAAAAAACTATACATTATAATTTCCAATCATTTTCCTGTTATCAAATCTCAGGACTAAATTTTCTATATTAAAATCAGTGATGCGCCCCAAAGTTTTGGTTTGGTTTCATAGGTGCGCCCTGATGTAAAAAATTTTAAGAAACACTGACCTAGATTGAGCATGATAAGTACTATTAGAATTAGTAATAATACAATCCGTCATACCTCGTATGACAGAAAAGCTTTTCTGTGACTTTACGAGGTATGACGGATTGTATTATTACTAACTCTAATATTACTAACCTCAGTGGAACTAACCCATTAACTATAATAAGTACTGTTATTGCTTTTTTTTTTTTTTTTTAAGACACATCTCGTTATTGCTTTTTCTTTTTGATTACCTGTGGAACTCTGGTCAGGCATCTAGTGAGATATATGAAAGCAAATAGTAAATTATGAGGGAAAGGAGATAGTTTGGAGTCAATAATGAATTTCTGAGTTTCATCGGACTCGGAAGGCTGAACAGAGGTAGGTGCACTCTAATCCGGCCACTCTGCTCTCTGGTCACGCCTCTTCTCCACCCCCTATCCTAGTCATTTGCCCTTTCCAATCAGACAAGTTTTTTTTTTTTATCTTTTCTTTAAAGTTCATTTCGAGATTAGTATCGATGTACAAATATAATAACTAATACAAACCCTATTCGAGGAGTATTACATTATTATCATCGCCTAGAAGTCCACTTCATCTGAGTGCTTTGTAATTGCCTAGTGGTTTATTTGTATCTGCTTCAAAGAACAAAAATTCATTTCACAGATTATTCTTTTTAAATATTCGTATACTTGTTTTATCATTATATATTCTAGACCAGACATGGGCAACCTTTTGTGAACTGGAGGCCACAATATATCAATTTCAAGTGACAATGGGTCGTATCATAATTGTGTACATATCATATATATATATATATATATATATATATATATATATATATATATATATATATATATATATGATCAAACCACAATAAGAAATGGGAAAACAAGACTAAGATCTTTCAACCGTAACAAGCGGTCTTCGTCAGAGTCAAAAACCCAACTTGAAAGATCTTAGTCTTGTTTTCCCATTTCTTATTGTGGTTTGATCATTGATTGTTATTTCACGTGTTTATGTGAAATCTTTATATATATATATTCACTATTTATTTTTTTAAAAACTCACAAATATTTTATACGTCATGAGTATTGAAATTATTTATTTCTTTATTTCTGTTCTTTTTCTTATATGGTAACTATAGGCTAACCTCTTCAGTTATATATATATATGTATAGATATTTTTGCATGGAGACGTTTTTCTTGATTTCTTCGCAGACATTGATAGAAGAAGCATTAAACACCGCATGCGATTGGTTGACTATACGAGACAGCCCAACCAGTCACCCGGCCTCTCATGGCTACTCAGCCGATTGGTCATCACCATTCACAGGGGCATCGAATTCGCTTACATCGATTACTAATTTGTAGGAGCTATCAAAGTTTCTGTATACCATAAAGTATAGTTTTTAAAAGTCTCTACATTTAGCAAGTAAATATAATTCTAAAAATAGATAATTGTAATAAGAATCATAATTGTTTATGAGGCATGTCTAACAACAACGGTGTTCACATTCATACATATTACCAATTTCATAGTAAGGAATTGAAATTAAATTGAGGAAGAAATACGACAAAGGTTTGGAGATTTTCGGCATAAAATGGAGGGTGAAAGGGTAGTTAACTGAAGAGGTTAGCCTATAGTTACCATATAAGAAAAAGAACAGAAATAATGAAATAAATAATTTCAATACTCATGACGTATAAAATATTTGTGAGTTTTTAAAAAAATAAATAGTGAATATCATTAATTTACTTAATTACTAATGTACTAGTTATTTATACAGAAAAATATTCAAGGAATGAAAAAGGAAATAAATATTAGTCAACGTTTTATATTTTAAGTAAATTTGATCAGCACTGGTAATCTACTAAAAAAAAATACTTTAAAAAATATTAAATAATACTTTAATTTTCCACATTAATTTTCTTATATATTGCTTCTACAATTTATTTCTACAACTCAATATTTACTAATAATTTCATACAATTGCTTCATCTACTCTATCACATTACATCAACTCTTACATTTCTGAATTCTTTTTTTTTATCATCTTTATTTACAAATATACAACTACGCATATTATGCGTAACAGGCATATATAGTAATAGATTACACAATGACATCGATGCACATGAGCAAAGAATGAAACCCACTGGTTCAACTTCTCACTTTGTAACATTTCTGAATTCAAAATGATTTTATAGTAGTGTTAGATCCTTTTTCTTTACGTTTTTTGCCACTTTTATCTTTTTTTGGATAAAAAACAATCGACAGAAATTTGTCTAAGTTTACATTTGGTTTCTCTAATCCATAAAACATAAAGACAAGTTGAAATGAGTCTAAAACTTACTCATTACTACTCATGTAGCAGTCTACAGACAACCTTTCTTTTATTTATATGGATAATAATAATTTGTAGTAAGTGCATTCATCTGATAGAGCTATTTTATGATTAAGAGAACTATCAAATTATATTGTACTTAATTTTATAGTATATTGTACTTAATTTATATTTTCTTAAAAAAGTTAGGAACGTAGTATTTGTATTGAAACATTTTTAGAATATATTGTTAAACTGAATACTCCTGTAAAATGAATTAGGTTCATTTTTGGAACTCGATAAAAATTGTTTATTTTCAGATATTTTTGCACTAAAAATGGAAACAAACTAATTTTTTTTTTTTTGTTTCTTTTTCTCATGCAAAAGCCATAATTTGATTGAAATAAGCAATAATTTAAATTTTGTGATTTTAATCGAAACGATAAATGTTTAATAACTGTTTTTTATATAAAAGGATATACATGGATATATGAAGAATATAGTGGATTGATGGGTAATATGAAAGAATGTTGCTATCTGCACTAATATCACGCTCTACGGCATAATGGGATTACAGAAGAGAATTCCACCTGCAGTTCTGAGTTACTCTCACGTTGAATTATTCATTATTTACTCAGCCTTTGTATGTACTATTCCAATTCCAATAGAAAATACTGCAGCATTTACTCCACTATTCCTCATTTCAGCCTTCTAATAGCCGAAATCATTCTAGAAAGGATTTTTATTCCATATTTATAGCCGAAAAGAGTATAATTTAATGAGTAATTAAAAGATTATTTCATAAAATCATTAAGTTTTATTATTTATGCATAATTTTAGGGCAAAGAGTTACATAAAAAGCAAATTATATACCACAGAATGAATTTTGAATTGGTTTCTATAACTAATATTGTTTATTGTATATGTCTGTTATAATTACAATATCAGATCAAATGTCTGACGGTAAACATAACTGAATAAAAGATGTCATTGCTACCTTAATTTTTATATTGAGCCTTCAAGATTAATATATAATACTAATAATTAACTTGGATCTAATCATCAATAATTAAATTAGTATTTTGGGTAATCAGTGGTGAAAAAGCCATATAAATAATTAATTTACAACGTTTTTAGTTATACAGACACAACATAATGAAACGTTAAACATGTTGTACAATCAACCGATTCTTATGGTGCAATTAATAATTGAAGATAACTAATGATTATTTTTTTATAAATTATCTGCTCTGATTCTTGCATCAAACCAGTTTATTTATTATTTATATTGTTTCTATAGAAAAAAATCAATCATAATCAAAATCAATCAAAAGTTGATCGATTTGAATTTTAGCTAAGATGCTATAAAGTAAAGATATTGATCAGGAATTTTTGTATAATCATAATCAAAACAGCTTGTCAAATTAAATATTAGTTATTTTTTCTTTATTCACTCATGGAAGCTGAGGTGGGTTACTTGATTGTATTGTTCTATTATTATACTAATAATTATATATGTATTTAATATATCACTGTAGGTTACGTTAGGCTAGGTTACAGTGAAGGTCCCAGAAGAGGCCGAACATTAGCCCTTTGTGATACCACACAATGAACATTCTATATTAAATTCCTATATTTTACCCAACTGAAGTATGTTTAGAGTATGGACCTCTAAACGAGTAGCAGAAATCGCAGCGGCTCGACATCGACAGCTTAACGTCCTCTCTGAAGGTGGACGTGCTGAAATGAGATAAGTTCCCGTGTGAATAAGTCGAGCTCCAGAGTGTATATTGAACCCTAGGATCTACCAATTCTGAGGCGAGACCGCTGTTACTGGGATAACCTTGTCCTTGTATACCAATAGTCTATACAAATATATTTCATTCTTCCGTATATTTAACTCATCAGGTATAATAATTTTTCAATATATTGTACCATTAGCTAAGAGATACATAAATAATATTAGATTCATATTATCATGCAGTGGAGTAATTTTTCATCAAGATGTGACCTTAGTTCTCTGGGTTATTTTAGAAATAAGGTTACCTTCAATATCTCACAGTTAAATTTCTTATTAGAGCCCTTCTGTTAACTTGCATGACATGAATAAGAAAAGGCAAATAAATGGAGTATAGAAGCTTATCCTCTGATACATATGGGTTTAGTTTTATTATTTAATATCAATTACTACATTTATTGGTTTTTGAAGAATAAGACTTTAGGCCCTCAACATACTCATACAAGAAATGGTGTTTTCAAACAATCTGTAAGTGTATTTTTAGGTTACAGATTTAATCAATTTGCATACGGTTTAAATAATAATATCGTATTAAACCAATTAAGAAAACAATAAGAGAGATTGAATAGTTAAACTTCAATCGACCGTGTATGCGTTAGGTAGAATTAAATGATGCGTAAATTGTTAATGTTGTTGTCCTAGAATTGGTTCAAGAACAGCTAAACTATACCGATAATTGCATTAATTTATTGAACAACTAAAGCAGGACGTTCTCTGGTGCTTTATTGGTGTATATTTGTAGCTAGAAACTTTTACATGCAATTAAGGTAGATTTTACAACAAATTATTAACAAAGCCAAAATTCAGATTAAACATAAATGATTTTTAATATAACTTTAAATTACACAAAGCACAACACAGAAAAAGGAATAAAAAGCACGCTTACAGAATTCTCAATATTTTGAACTGTTAGTTGTCATCAGGAGTAGACTAGAAGTGAGGACAAAGTGAGAGAGATCTGCGAGGTCGAAGGACGGAGCGTGAAATATTTATTTAGTTTACAAAGGAAAGACAAAAACAGATTAACACACACATAAAGACTCACTACGATATTTCGACATTCGTTGTCGTCGGGCAGACATAGTCCCTTTGAGTAGCTGAAACCTACTATATCCTACTATGGAATTTTGTATATAAATATATATAGAGTTAGCTTCAGCTACTCAAAGGGACTACTTCTGCCCGATGACGACGACTGTAGAAATATCGTTGTGAGTCTTTTGTGTGTGTCTTTATTTGTTTTTCTCTTTCCTTTGTGAACGAACTAGATATATATATATATATATATATATCACTCTTTTGTTGTGACAGCCAAAGTTGATCTTTTTTCGAAAAGTATGGATAATATTTTATGTTTTCTTGTTTTTTTTTTATCTTTATTTAACTCTTGTATGTGGATTCCATGTCAGTCGTTTGTCGATGTACATCCCCAGATACCGCATAACATAAATGATAATTACTTACAAGAAACCTTATATTTATAACACCAAATTAAATATTTATATTTGGGATTACTTTATTAGTATGTTTATATGTTTAAAAGAAAAATAAATGTATCAACAATAACTAATGTTCTATTTATAAAGTTGTATTACTCCTTGGATATAATATAAGTATTCAGTAATTGAAAAACCTTTTTTATATTAATTATTTTTATCTTCTTACTGTTTGAAAAAGTGGTTCTACATGTTGCAAATATTGCAATTTCACGAACTACAGTCGTTGAAGTTAACTCAACTAACAATAATGCATGCAATAATCTATACGTGATTAAAAAATTTCTTATGAATACATCGTTTGTAAGATTTTGTGAAAGTTACATAACAAAACTAATATTACCTAAAGATGACTGAATCATAAGGTAATTTAGTAAAGCTACGGCCTGAAGCATGAATTTCTAGTACACATGTATTAGTCAAGTTGATTTTATACAATCACATGTGGTATCAGGGTGTGAATAACTAACTGTTCATGGTAATTTATATAAATTATTGTTGCTATTTTAATAACTTTTAATAAGTTTAAATAATCTCATACATAACTTCTTTGCCAGTTATCAGATGCCCTAGCCAAAATTTCTGCAGACTTCCAGCAGTGTTAGTATAGATTCCTTGTTGTGCAAGTTGCAGATTAAAATTATTTAGAGTTGTGGTTGATAAATGATGGAATTTTCCGCACTGGTATCAGATTACTCGTAGACTAGTTGAATATTTAGATCCATTCATTTGAATCGTATCGTTGCAGGTATAGAAAAAAGGCTTCAACGTTGATTTATACATTCTTTTACGAGTTCTGAATATGAAAATTTGAATATTATGATATTGGAACGTCTGAGAGCCTCCATATATTGACTTTGTAAGCCTAATCTGATTGGATTTATAAATATTACTATTTATAAGCGTAAATATACACCACAGTGATATATACTTATAACAAATAAAAGAAAAGAACACCTCGCAGAACTCTTCTTATTCTTATGACGACTAAGTCGAAATGTAGAAGTGAGTTTTATTGTTGTTTTTTTTCTCTGTACGCTTTTAATCGTTTTATAAGTTGTTCTAACGGACTATTTCAATATTTATTTATTAATTTTCATACAAATAAAAAATTTTTTCCAGCATATATTCTATTTTTAGTTTGATACTAATCAATATATAGTAAACTAACAAACACCAGTTAAACATAATGATAGTGATAATTAAATCAAATAAAATTGAATTATTGACAGTTAATCAAAATGCTTTTTTTATTGTTTAATCTGACCCTCTAGCGGGTGATAACGTCAGCCGTTTACTGACAAAACGGCGGGTGATAACGTCAGCCGTTTACTGACAAAACAGCGGGTGATAACGTCAGCCGTTTACTGGCTTTTCGTTTGATCGTTGAATCTACAGATTCAATATTAGAAGTCCTAAATTTTGCCTAACTCAAGTGAATTTTAAATAGGGATTTTTAACTAGTACCTGACATCACACAGGCTCTTAACGTTCTCTCCGAGAGACGATGTACTCAGATTTATTCACCTCCCGCGTGAATAAAATTGAGGGCCAGGTGGTGATCAAAACCCTGACTACCATCCCAGAGGAGAGTACGTTAACCACTGAGCTAACCTGGCCCGCAAAACAAAATATAACCTCATGATGGATAGTTATGGTAGATGTTTTATTAGTTTCTTTGAGTTTTTTTAAGAGGCAATAAAAACAATCTACAAGGCTATACAGACTATTACATTTTATTATCCAAATCGATAAAACAATTACTGGTAGACTTTAATTATTTTAAATTTTTTAGTTTCATGTCCTGTGTAATCATTCATACCATATAACTTCTTTTCAGTATAATACCTATGCAATATAGAATTAAGTAAATGGAAAACTACCTAAAGATTATAAGTGGATGGTGAAATACTGATAGCAAAACTAACAAAAATTACTATTCATAATTAAATTAATAACTTTTAATAAGTTTAAATAATCTCATACATAACTTCTTGTATGAGTTACTACACCTTTAGCAGGTCCGTATCTGTAGAGTCAATGTATTTATTCTTTCACCTCTTGTGCAAATCCTTTCATCTGACAGATATCAATTGTCTCGTTAGTGGAAGTGCTATCTAACTTTGATTTAGGTAATGCCCTTCTCTTTAATTAGCACGATACACTATAGTGCTTTACTGTATTAAAATACTAATTTTATTCGACACCAAAATTGATTATGCAATTGAATTTTATTAAGTTCTGGCTAAGAGGATAATTTTATTGTGCTCCTTAACAGATCTTTGTGTTTTCAAAATATTAATGATTTATTATTTATTTAAACAAATTATAAATAAATTAAACATTAAGTTATTTATAATATTATTTAATAATTTATTATTCGTGGCAGGTTTTATTATGGAAGTCATATCAGAGTCATATCTAACCACATGAAAATTACAAAATAATTTTGTGAACAGACGATCTATCATGTGCAGATTATCATGATAAATTAAATCGTTTCGAAGGATCTGAAAAAAAGGTGCCTTTTATTTTCTTTAAAAAAAGCTTCCTATTTATTTTTCTTTAAATCATTAGTTGTGCAATCCGTAATTGTGTGGTATTTACTCATTCTGAGGTAATATAGATAAACTAACAAAAGTCTCCACACAAATGAAGTTGAACAGTTGATCAGTTCCTGATGATGAACACAAAGTGTTGGAAACGCGTTGAAAATTAGATATAATTTGTATTATAGTGTCTTCCTGATGATGAACACACAGTGTTCGAAACGCGTTGAATAAAACTTCATTTGTGTGGAGACTTTTGTTGGTTTATCCATTTTACCTCAGAATTATTTTTCTTTATTTGTCATAAATTTTGTTTCAAGAAATAAGTATAACAAAACAGTTAAGTTATTATTCATTTTTGTATAACAGATTACAGAGGTACTCTAACTGATTGAGAATAAGATAATATTCCAGTCAGTCACATAAATTATAAAATTGTCTGGTTTTCTTTAATACATTCAGTATTACTATCTGATCATTTTAATAAAAGAGCAAATATAGGAATTCCAATTAAAATGGTAAGAAAGGAAGGACTATTCATAATGAAGTTTAGGACAAACAAAGCTCATATTATTTTTTTTTTTTCGTCGTAGGGTGTGGAAAAATCTTGCTTTTAGAATACATTTATTCTGAAGATATGAAGTATTGCAAATAATGAATAACTCACACTTTTTTAAGCCATATAATAGTTAGCATTTAATTTCAATAAGTTATATTGTTTTATAGATTTTCCAAAACAAAACAATTGATTGTCCACGGATATTATTATAGGTCATGGCTCCGGAAATTCAACTAAAAATACCAAATATTTTCTGAAAAACCTTGTATTAGAAATCATCCAAACTAGTGATTAAAAATGTGACTTCAAGGATGGAGGTGAGACATGCGTCATGAAGTCATTCTATAATTTCAATTGGATGAAGGACGAAAGTAAAAATAAAATTCGTAAAGCCTTCTAATTTATTTTCATTTGTATGAATGTCAATGACACAACCTTATGTTTTATTTCCTGTATGTGTTTATTGTTATATATATATATATATATAGTTAACACATGAAAGAGAAAAAACAAATAAAGATACACACAAAAGACTCACAACGATATTTCGACAGTCGTCGTCATCGGGTAGAAGTAGTCTCTTTGAGTAGCTGAAGCTAACTGAGTGGTAGGCCGAATGCAAACGAACCCGCGCGCACTCTGCCGGCCGCCCTAGGTAAGCTACTAACTACAGAAAGAAAAATAACTAAAAAGAACAAATAAAAGCAAATAAAAATAACAGAAGGAGAAGAATAGTAAATGAAGCAATAAACAATTTAAAAAAATAAATAAATAAATAAATAAAAAATAAAATAAAATAAGAAAAATAAAAAAAAAAAATAATTAACGGTACAAGTTAAGGCCAGGAGGAGAGCGAGCTTTGAGAAGACAGATAATTGCCTCCTCTGAAGCTCTTAAAGTAACCCGAGAAGACGGAACAGGGATATGATTAAGGACTTAGACCCGGAAGCAGTGATATATATATATAGTCAACTTACACGGAAAGAACTCATACCTTCAACTGATTCAATCTACTTCTGTAATATTTAGACTCTCTTCGTCAACTGGCTGGTTGTGGCCTACTCATCCGTCAGGTAAAGGTTTTTCAATGACGATAGTCAAAATATAAAAATTGAGTTCTGTCAGTCTTTTATGTGTTCTTTCTGTGTACTTTGACTGGCTATCTTCGTGATTTAATGTCTAAACTATACTAAATCAGCCAAACTCATTTTAAATGAGAGTTGTCGAGTCCCAGTTGTTTTGATTGAAAGATGTTAGTCATTTTTCTAATTTCTTACTATGGTTTAGACATATATACACAATAGAGTTAAAACATAGGTAAAAAGAGTCACCGCTAAATACCCACTAAAAAACCACATCCTATTTCCTGGCAATACCCGACACGGAAACCGTTCAGATTATAAGCTCATATTATTAAAATCACTTAACACCATTATAATAATCAGTTAGATATTAAATAAACAAACAAAGGAAAACATGTTTTAAAATCATTACAAATTCGATTGGCACAACACAATTCAGTTAACATTACAAACATAAATGAATTATTATGAACATTGTAATTTCAAATTACAAAACAAATAATATGTATGAGATAGTTTTTCAAATATTGTTATGAAATATTAAACAATGCATACTTGGACGATCAGTAAATATCAAATAGAATAAGACGAATGCTCTTGAGGCAGATGTAGCGAGATATTGAACTGCAGGGGTGTCAAGATAAAGGGTGGACAGGTTGTTATTTTTGCGGATAACCTTTAGCAGGTCCGTATCTGTAGAGTCAATGTATTTATTCTTTCACCTCTTGTGCAAATCCTTTCATCTGACAGATATCAATTGTCTCGTTAGTGGAAGTACTATCTAACTTTGATTTAGGTAATGCACTTCTCGACTTTTACGATTCGTTGAACTAATTAAAATTTTACTATAACATAAAAATTACATAAATTATTTAATACTGAGGAAAATTAAATGAAAACTGGAAATTTCATATGTTAAAAGTGTTGTTGTATATACTTATAGGATACTTATGAAACTAAAAGTTATTACTAATTAATTAATACTTATATTAACTAATACTGATACTTATACTTTATATATATATATATATATATATATATATATATATATATATATGCGTTTAAAAAATGAATGTCCGATTTCACACTATTTAATTTGTTAGAAAATGTTTCTAATTTTCTAAAAATCTTTTTGACCTCTGGGTGAATAAATCTCAGCGCGTTTCGTCCCTCGGAGAGGGTGTTAAACCGTCCTGTATGATGTCAGGTTCTCGCTTTCAGATTTCTTTTTCTGTTGTGAACTAAAGAAAGCTATTTGTTGACAAGGTTTTTCTAGACTGTATAATCAGATGCACTATTAAAATGAATACCCTAAAGACCTATTGCTTAATGAAAAAAGTTTTAGTTATATTTTAAATTTACTAATGTTAATTAATACTTAATTAATGTCAATAAAGCATAACTAATTTTCAATAACGTAACTTACAATAACGTAATAATTATAACTAACGTAATAATAATAATAACGTAGTAATAATTAATTTACAATAACGTAAATTAATGACTAAATTTTAAAGTTAACGTTTGCAGAATTTTTTAGTGAAAAGATTTTATTAAGTTAAACATGCTTTCAAATAGGTTAAGCAAAACTAATGGGTATTCAAAAATACATTTCTGCAATGAAAAGACGTTATTCAATCCAGACGAAGGCATTGATTCTGTTCTTTCAAATTCAAATAAATGTGGACGGCCTTGAAGAGTAACTGGTTGGAACAGTGACTGTATATTGATTCGGAATGATTTATATATTTAAATCTTTAAGGAAATTAACTTCAGATTTAAACAAGTCTTGTGACAAAATAAATGGGAACGCAAGAATCAATACAGGCAAGTTAAGCCAAAAGATTTCTGCACAATTAGTTTTTGGGTAAGTGCCAGCATACTATGTATGACTTGAGGCAAGAGCAGCAATACTAAATGAAGTGAACGAAAACTCTCTTAGAAATTTATCAGTATTTACCTATCAACTAATATAAACAAATTATATGTGTCACCATATATAGTTAGGAATTATAAAAATATTGACTTTTAATCAATATTTTGTTGTCAATAACAAAATTTCTAAGCTGAACAGATATATTTTCCGATATTTTTTATTTTAAGGCGTGATCAAGTAACCACATAGAAAGTGCCTTTGCAAAACAACTGTCTGCAAAGTTATGCTTTATTTGCAAAGTTATATTTAAGATATATAAATATATCGTTAGGACAAATACATTTTTTATGAAAATAATAAAGAAAAACAACTATTACTCAAGTAATATTGTACAGGAAGATTTTTTTTTTCTGTACCTAAAAAGTAGAATAACAACTTATTTATTTCCCTTTTCTGCTCAATACTAGAAATAAAAGTAATATGGTTAGGCTTCTCTTCTAATTGTAGTAATTGTATTATTTCTGTACTAATTGCAGAAGTTGTCATAATAAATTGTTGAATGAAAGAGGTTTTTGATACTAATCAATATATAGTAAACTAACAAACACCAGTTAAACATAATGATAGTGATAATTAAATCAAATAAAATTGAGTTATTGACAGTTAATAAGAATTTAATAACTAAATAAAAATTAATTTAATAAATTAATTAATTTAATAACCGAAACATTATAATCATTACTACAGCATTATTGTCGATAAATGTTTAATAAACTTCTTCTTAATATGAGCAAAAAGAGTTATTGCAGATCTATTCAATATTATTATATATAGTTATTGTATACGTATTGCATACGTATCTCATTTGCTGCTTTGTCATAGATAATTAACGCTGTGTTATTCAATCATATTTTTCTCTGTGTAAAGTATAGTGATTATGAAAAAATCAGTGTCGAGATTTGGACGGTTTAGCTGTTTTAAGTTACCCAAACATTTTCATACTTTTTTTTTATGATGAATTGTGTGTGTGTGAATACTTGGCTGATGCGTATCAAAACGTTGTAAGAACGTTGTTTAAGGCATCAAATTCATATTTTAAACAAATGAGGAGCAGATGTGCCCCATTGTTTTTGCCCAATATTGGATCACAAAAAGGTCACTTTTTTTTACCAAAATTTATGTTTAGACAAAGTTTTTTCAATTTAGCTACCAATTCTAGATGTTTAAACTTCGGAATTACTATAAAATAAATAAATAATAGCATTAACTAAAATAATCTTCAAATTTTGTTAGTAACAGAAAAGATCACATTTCCCAAGAAAGTACAATTTTTAAATAATTATTTATTTTAAATATAAAAAAACGACATTAAGACTCCGATTTAGCAGTTACAACCGTGAAACTAAAAAATCCAATGAGATTTAGGCCCTCAGTTGAAAATAATAATAACAGTTGACTCGGCAAACAACAACAAGTGTCAGTAAATGTCGTGTTACCTTTAACTAAGCTTAATTTGGTATTTAATAATTAGCATAATAGCTAACCCGACAGTCACGGTCCTGTTGTACCTATTATATTCAATGCGAACAAGAATGAAAAGAAACATAAAAAAGGTATAGTGACTTAAACTCAACTTTACTGTAAGTAAACATAATATCAAACTCGTTAACAACCAACCTATGTTTTGTTTTATTAGTCAAACTCTTATTCGACAACCATCCATCGTTCCATGGAATACATCAGAAAATATGTGCTGGATTGGGGATAATTTTTTACATTTAACTATTTTATTCATATAACATATCATTTTAACTCACTAGAACGTTTAAATGTTTTTTTTTATAAACCCTTAAATAACATATTTATTTCATTTAATTTTTTTTTAAGTCAATGTAAACAATGTAAATTAATGCAAACAAATCCGACCAGTAAGACAGGTGATTCATTATTTTTAAACAAAATATCAATTTTTATATTGCTCTATGCAACAATCGGAATTTTATCATTTTTTTTTCATAAATTGCTAATCTGAGGTTCATTTTTTTTTTAAATTTTATTGTTATTGATTTAGCGTTAAAAAATACGTTATCAATACTTAAAAAGGCGTTATAACTCCCTTTTTTTTTAATGTAATTTAAAAAAAAAAAGAAATCCTGAACTCATTCTAATGTTATGTACTATTTTTAGGTATTAAAAGTAAATGTATGTACATGATATAGATTATTTAAGTCTAATTATGATTACTTTAAATTAGATACGCTAATATCAATGTGAGAAGCGACACACTTAGGTAGGTAGTTTTTTTTTTATTGTTTAAACTGATCTCTTTGCGGGTAATAACGTCAGCCGTTTACCGGCTTTTTGTTTGATTGGTGTTTGTTCTACAGATTCTACATTGGGAGTCCTAAATTTTGCCTTACTGAAGTGCATTTCGAGTTGGGGATCTTTAACCTGACATCGTAAAGGCTCGGGACCGACGTCTTAACATCCTCTACATTAATTTATTCACCACTCATGTGAATAAATTGAGGGCCAGGTGGTGATCGAACCTAGAACTACCACTCTAGAGGCGAGTGTGTAAACCACTGAGCTAATCTGACCCCAGTTAGGCAAGTAGTTGCCATACAATTAATATATAGGATAACATATGAGTTTGATCAATGATGTCAAAGTTCATAGATGAAATAAAATCATTATTGCTACATTCAGGAAAATAATATTAGTTTTGAATCTCTAAGAGTTTGTTATTAAGTCTATCCGATACAAAAAAAAAATAAACACAAACCAAATGGATTGTCAACGAATTTGCTGCATGTTTTCATTTAATGCAATGTTGAGTGTCGACCACTACAGATTTTTTTTTTCATTATTTAGTGTCATGATAGCTGTTGTATAAATAATCATATAATATAAATAATCAAAAAAACTGTACCTGAGTGTGATATATATAAACTTTTTTTTTTATAACATAGGCAGTCTTTAGTGTTATGATAAGTCAGTATTAACTGTATATATCTCTTAACAAGCATCCGATAAAATTTATTTTTATATTGGATTAAATACATCGTCTTTGACTGTCACCTTATATAATTTAGTACATTGTTTGATTCAAACTGAAAAGTTATATACTAACTACAACATAAATTATTTTATTAATATTCATTTCATTCAAAACTAAAATTACTGTAAAAAAAAAATCAGCTTATGTGAAAAGAATTTTGTCATTAGGAGAAGATTGAAAGAAAGTTGAAACGGGAGAGGTCACTTCTCATCATCTTCTCCTAAAGACAGACTGATGATAAAAATATTGATCACAGAAAATGCTTCATTCTGTGTTCTACATAATATTTAATTTTATAAAATTTAGTTTGAACATTTTTTTTTAAAAAAATGTTTTCAAATATTGTTTAAATGAAGATTAATACTTTTTGACGGCTAGAAGTAAAATGTAAAACAACTTTTGCGAGATATATGACACACAGGCATACGGCTTCACACAGCTGAAAAACAACTAATAACATCAATTTATTTGGTACACTGTTAAACATGTCGTTTCAATTTTTAGTTGTGTACATGTGCTGAATTAGAAGTGAATTGAAATTTGGTAAATAAATCAAATGTACGTATTACTACTATTTTTTATATCTAGGTTTGATTCAGCAGATAATGAAAACTAGTTAAAATATATATGGTCGAGATAATAGAACTTTGGATGTATAATACATATACCACAATAATATTATACTCGGAATATTATTGTATTCCGAGGGAATATAATATCCAATATAATTTTATTCCAACAATAGTATTATACCTTCTAACCACAATAAGAAATGGGAAAACAAGACAAAGATCTTACAACCGTAACAAGCGGTCTTCGTCAGAGTCAAAAACCCAACTGTTGGGTTTTTGACTCTGTCGAAGACCGCTTGTTACGGTTGAAAGATCTTATTTTATATATATATATAAATTACATTGTTGAAAAGCAGAGCAGATTCTGCACGCACGAATTTTTTAAGAAACTGTACTTTTTTCATAATTACACTTCTATGTCGCAGAGATAATCAAAATAACAAATTTCCCAGCGAAATTTTCAAGCAAAAAACATAGTCCAAGAAGAACTAACATTTTTTTAAATAAATAACTAAAAAGTGGTGGATGCAGAATCTGCTCTACTTTTCAACAATGTATGCTTGGATGAAGATCTGCTGCCAACTTATACAAATATATAAATAAGCATATATATATATATATATATATATATATATATATATATATATATATATATTGTGTGTGTTTGTGTAAATGTTGGGTTTTTGACTCTGACGAAGACCGCTTGTTACGGTTGAAAGATCTTAGTCTTGTTTTCCCATTTTCTTATTGTGGTTTGATCATTGTGTGTGTGTGTGTTTGAATGGGTAATGAATCTACTCCAACGTTTCAATAGTTTTACAGTATTCCTGGTGTTATACCAATTCCATGTTAATAACCGGTTTAATAATTCTATAATAGACATACTTTTATAGAACTAGTATTAATGAACTAAGTAAATCGAACTTTATAAAGGCATAAGGAAAGAAATATATTTTTGTTTGTTTAGAACATAATTCATAATTTTTATAAATTGTAAAATTACCAAAGTATAAGTTTAGTATAAATTGATTGTCTATATTTCAATATAACTCATAACCTTTTAAACAAAAAAAAAGAAAGGTAAAATTGGTTTGAAACAATGTCATTCTTTCTTAAGGGGCAAAATTTTAATAAGTTTTGGAAGGGTTCTAAGAGGATTGAGGATAGTTAGGGTGGAGGGTGGATTGTGAAGGGTTGGAGGGTGATAGCAGTGTGGTCGTGAGTAATGCTTGGTGGAGCAAGTTGGGGCCCATTAAAGGAGGAATAATGCAGAAGGGTGGTAAGTGTGGACCACTGCTATTAGAGTAGCCTTACCTGTCATCTAACCAGAAACACCTTAACCAGCCTATTCAAATTAGCCTCTTTTGTCTAGGCCCACACTTGCGTCTAGATTTGACCACCAGATCTTAGTCAAATACAAATATAAACTACTTCCATCAAAACACCTAATAAAATCCCGTTTTTTTAAAATTAATTTATCCAATTTTAAAATCATACATTAATGATAAAAGACAAAAAGAAGCACTAAATCTTCCCACACAAAAAAGATTTAATCATACAATAAGTTCCAGTCATAGTGTTCATAGTCAAGTTTTATCCACAATATAAACAAAAATATGTATAAACATTTTCAATTAGAATAGACGAAAAAAAAAGCAAAATTTAAACCAAATAGGTGTTAATAACACCCTCAGTATTTAGCTGTTAATAGCTTTTCTTTATTCCTTAGTTTAAATTTTTGCTTTTTTTACTTATTCAATTTTAAGATTTTTTTTTTATTTTAGATGTAAGCTAACGATAAATGTTAAGTGTTTAAAGCGTGTTGAGTGATTTGTTCTTTTTTGTGTAAGAAGACTGGGTGTTTTTCTTTTCCTCTCTAATCATGAATAAATACTACACAGTGACTGCTTGCATAAGTCATACATTTATATTTCAATACAGTTTTTCAATATTAAATCTTTAGTCTTAACCATCTCACCCTAAGCTATTTGGAACGCTCATGCAAATATTTTATTGAGCACACCAAAATAAAGTGTATAAATTATATTTTTTGACTAAAAGTCTGATACATTCGTAAAACATAAGCATTATATTTCGCTCACAATAGTTTTCGTCTAGAATGTTTTAGAGTCGACAATATTACCTTGTTTTTTATCATCTGTATGTGAAAATATTCTAGACAGATATAAAGTTGATGTTATTTTATAAGGTCGAAAAAATCATGTTGGATCTTAAACATATTAACAATTCTAAGTACCTTTAATTATATGAGACATCACTTTGAACTAACCATAAGACAATTCTCAGGTTAAGTTGGTAAAAATGTATAAAAATATAATTACTATAGCTAACTAAACATTCTTTATTTGTGTAAGTAGAGCTATCTAAAAGATTATATATGTTTAATACTTATTATTACATTCAAATTATATGTGAAATGTTTAATTTTGTAGAATGTAAATAGAAACAAGAATCCCTGATATATTTTGCTCATTGTATTAATAAGTTTGACAAACTAATATTTCATTAAATCCTCACAAAATGGATATATTTCAATTAAATTACAGTCTAAACCTTCAATTAAATAAAGCTACTGAAATTAAATTGCTGTAGTGTTATTTTTATCAAATTGATATGGAAATATCATATATATTCAATTTAATTTCAATAATATTGTTAATACTAGCACAGAGTAACAATTAAATAACAATGAAAGATCACACTAAAGCATTTATTTCAATCAACTGGTAAAGTAACATATTCACCTTCCTGAGAAAAACCGGAAATTTTCAGTTTATAAAAAACCCAACTTCAGTTTATGTCTTAGTCTTGTTTTCCCATTTCATATTGTGGTTTGATCATTGATTGTTATTTCACGTGTTTATGCGAAATCTTTTTATATATATTATAAGACGATTACGAAAAAAATATTGAACAGAAGGGCAAAGAAATCCTAAAGTGGAGTATTAAGCCAGTTATACTACAATTTAGCAAGAAAAAACTGGCCTTTTGAGTGTAAAACTGGGTCTTTTAGATGTTTAATTGTGCTGCTTCACATCATTAAGGTGAAAACTGGAACACTAGAAGGTGCAAATAGCGACAAAACGAATATATAACAGTAAAAAAATTGGTATATTTTATAACACCAACTGCAACAATAAAAGAAATATGTTATTTTGAAACAGTAAAACGTTATACACAACTTTCTCATGACTTTTCATAATAACTGCACAAACAATTTTATAAATCCATATTGGTACTAATTTTAAAGTATTTATAATTTTTGCATTAGAATTTATATATTGTTTTTCATGATGTCTCACCTTCATTTTGTATTTATATAGAAATACTATAGTGATGCTATATAAATTAAAATGTTTTGTATATTTTTTCTCCAAAGTATACCCCTACATGGAGGGAGTTTATTGCAATATTTTCACACGCTCCATTTCTTTTATTACATGTGTATAATATTGATATCTTGTTATTGATTCCATTAATACGAAATCCATTAATATTAATATTAATAATGGATATTAATATTAAATCCATTAATATGAACAACTATGTTTTTATGACATATATATTTTATGACAACCATGGTATTTAAGAATTTGTTGGAACTATAAAATAAATAAAAATAATTCGTATGCACCCTGCTGTCTTTCATCAAGTTGACATTGAGAATGATTTTGATCATTTATCTTATCTTCTAAGGAGATATGGATTCTGATATCTACAATTGAGGGTGTCACTGCGTTTCTCTAAGTACAGGCCCTATTGGTGTAAATTTATTAAGAAACATCATTAATTACATTCTTTATGTGGTAGTAGATAATCATCATCAATGAAAATAATGCCTACTATATGTAGATATGATGAATGAAACATTCTCTAGCAGTGTGTTTGGTTCATGTTTTCCTTATACATACGATTTAATATGTGAAATACATAACTGTATAATATAATATCATAAACAGAAAATATTTAATGACCTTCACTATTTAACGTATATAACGTGTGAAAAAACAAGAAATTTGCCAAAAACTCCTGAAAGTAGTCAATAAATCTTTCTTTTCTTGGGCATCATGATACATTTTTTTGTAACTGTGTAATGAATTTCATCACCCAGTCTGAGTGTTTGAACTCCTCTAATTATAAACCAAAATATATATTTTTAAATTTTATTAGTTTAAAGTCACAACTATGTAAATATTGCATTACCAGTGACACTGATAATACAGATGTAGGAGGAAACACAGGAGTGAAGAGCAATCCAGTGACTATACTTACTGGCGAGGGTCTAAAATGCAAGTTCAGTCCAAAATCTTTTTAATTTATGGCAACAGCATGTTCCTGCACCGGGAATCGAACCCGGGCCTTCTGGGTGAGAGCCAGATATCCTAGCCACTAGACCATACCGGAGTAAAAAGAAAAAAAATTGAAAAATTTAACAACATTTCACCATAAGAAAAGATAATTTTTAACTTCATTTTTTTGTATGTAATCAGATAGTTATGTGAGGTTGCCAAAAAAAATGTTAACATTAATCAATTTATTTTAAGAAAAACTTTGGCACATAAAATATCATTGCATGTGTAAGGAACAAAACAACATTAAATCACTCAATAATGATATTACAAGTTTGTTTCTTTTGTAAGTTTTTATTCATGGATGCATCAGTATCTTAAATCAAAACATGGATATGGGGTTATGAGAAATATGAATGCTCAGAAGAGTAAGCAAAGAGAAAATGGTTATTGCCAACTGTGGGTGGTAGAGTAATTTTTCTTTTGCACATTTCAAGCCTAAATATATTGGTTATCTCAAATGCTTTTTAGATGCGTTATGAAATATTACGTTAGTTACATCTATCTTTCTCTAGAATGATATAAAAACAAAATTAAAGTGTACATTTATTTTCCAAATAATATGTTATTACACTATATTCTTTATATATATGTAATATATATATATATTTATGCTATATTATATTATATATACATATTATATTATATAATATATATTATATAATATATATTATTTATATTATATATATGTATACACACAGAGCTATAACGAAATATAAACCAAATATATGCATAAGTGTTATATTTTCAATATGTTTCCTACACTTAGTCTAAAAGAAAATGTAAAGGCTCAGCCTAACTTTTAAGAGAAAAAAAAAATTACAATCAAATGTACGTGCCTTCGAATAAGAAACAGATGTACCCTATACTCCCACCCATGTCCATTCCATTACCAGTCAGTCTTATTCAGAGGCACTCATCCTTAGGTTCGTAATTTCTGCCTTATTTTATTTTATATTAATTTTTGTACTTATTTACTTTGTACTATAGATAACTCTCTGGTGTCATGTATTTTTTAGTTAATGCCTGAGGAAGAACACTACGTGTTCGAAACGCGTTGTTTATATCATTAAACTTTTCTATGTGGAGACCTTTTCATTAGATTTTTACCCTACAATGAGTAAATACCACATAATAACTGATTGCACTACATTAGAAAGAAAAAAATATATTTTATTAGTAAGAATGATTGCATTAATGACATGTAAATATAAAAGTGAAATCAATTGCTAAACAACATTTTTCGCTTTTACAGTTTTTTAAAAATATTAAACACTTATAGGATATCATAAGGAAAAGGTTTTGAGCATATATTTTAAAAAATGAAATGCGTAATGGTTTTTTAAAGCGCAGCCTCAGTAGACACTTGATTTTAAGCGAACTGAGGCCTGGCCCAAAGAAACCGGGTACCTTGCCTTCAGTTGTCTGAAGGGGTATGACAAATCATAAGGATTTTAGGTAACCCTAAAACTGCCATGTGCGTGTCTGATGACTTGATTACCAATTTTACTTACGATTAGTAAGATGAAATAACAATGAAATTTATATAGCTTGCAGGTAGTAGGGTGTATTATCATTATTAATCTAATATTGTTGATATCACCATTTAAGTTTCCTGCCAGTGGATTTTGATGACTCAAAAAGAGTCATAAAGGTGTTGATCTCCCTATATAGAAAAACAAATACAATTTATTTAGAATTATTTAAAACTAACCGACTCGTGACCTCTTTGCAAAGCGTCTATTTATTTTATATAAATAAAGCTCTTTATTTATTTTATTTAGTGCTTTTTTGTCTCTAAATCAACAACACTAGATTGGGAGAGTTATTTGTATTATTAACCATGTGCAAATAGCAGTAATGTCTATATAATGAATAATGGAATGAAGAATAGAGGCCTCAACGAGTGTATTTTTCCATGTTAAAAACACTATCAAAAGGGGAACTTAAATGTTATTCTGTAAGTATATTGCAGTACTATAACCATAATGATATTATATGGACAACACATGTTTCAGTAAGAGCTTCACTTTGCAAAGACCATTCTTTTGTTTCAGTGATCTTAGTGACCTTTCTGATTTTTCACTGTGCTTTAGACGAGTATTTATTTCATATGTTTATTGTGAAATCTTGTTATATATATATATTATATATATATATATATATATATATATTGTTTAGTTGACTTGCTCTCTGACGATGTGTTGATGAAAGGCCTTAGAGCATTGTTTCCAAATTTGTTTCATTGTGGTTATTATTCATTTGATTATTATTCATATATATAAATATATATATATACGGTACTGTTTTCTTGACCGCAAAATATTAACAAACACTTTTTCTTTTTCTCGGAGTTTGGTCAGGGTAAATATATGGAATCACCTTTTTGCCAACGTTTCGTCTTTATTTCAAGACATCCTTAGGGCTATAAATTAACAAAAAAAACAATAAACAATGGACATTTGTCATTTCTACTTTAAAATCATCATAAACAAATTGAAAATCAGTAAGTTCAGTAAGTTCTTTTTTCAATTTGTTTATGATGTTTTTAAAGTAAAAATGACAAATGTCCATTGTTTATTGTTTTTTTGTTAGTTTATAGCCCTGAGGATGTCTTGAAATAAAGACGAAACGTTGGCAAAAAGGTGATTCCATATATTTACCCTGTCCAAACTCCGAGAAAAAGAAAAAGTGTTTGTTATATATATAACTAGCAGAAGTATCCGTTTTTGACGATTTTGAACCGTCGGCTTTGAACTTGATTTAATAATGCAAAAGTGGCTAATTACCAATATATTTTTCCTCAATATACATTTACAGCAAACTTATAACAGAGTACAGAAGGCAGGAAAAGGATAACACTCACTCAGAAAAAAGTAGTATATATCATATTTGACAAAGGGGAAGGAAAATGATCTTATTAAATACTAAGAAGCCATAAAATTCCCAGTATAATAATTCTATAAAAGACCAAAAATGTAAAAGATAATTCAAAATTGAAATCTTTCGTTTAGAGATTAATAAATGTAATTATAAATCATCTTAAAACAGCATTTTTTCTTTGCTGTTTATGATGTTTTTCAGAGAGAAAAAGGGTATTTTCCTGTTTATATTTGAAACTTTTACTTTAATATTCAATGTAGAAGGATGTCAAGTAAACGATGTAAGAAATCCACTGGCTATTTGAACAAAAGCCATGTTCTCTTGTAGGAGAATATGTCGTATCAAGAAATGTTCACTTTGGTTTTTCAAAAATGTTATTACTGCTGTAGTTATACTAATGAAATTATTTGCATCAGGTGTGTGATGTACAAAAATAAGCATATATAGTGATATGTCCTTCAATCACTATCTTTACTACCTCAGGAATGAAAGACTAATAATCATATCCCATTTAGATGTTTACGTTATGCTTAAATGAGACGTTATATATTATATACTCAAGAAATTTTATATTAAGTTACTTATAGTAAAGTTGAGTGTAGGCCACTCCAGATTTTATATAATGTGATTATAACGGTTTTTATTGTTCTAGACAGAGTATGCATGATTGGTATGATGGTAAATTACATCTTGCATAAATAGTAGTTAAGAACACAAAGTCCTGTTCGGTTTTCTACACATATTAGAATCCCTTCTTTTAGTTATAGTAATTTTTTACAAATATATTTTCATATGAAATGTGACTTTTACAACAAATTTGACCTGGTTGTTACACACACCCACACACACACAGACTAATTTAGTCTCTATATAATATATATATATCAGCTCAAAAACACACAGAGAAAGAGACACACTTACAAACTAAAATTTTTGGATGCATTTTGGAGGAGATTTTCTCCTGAAGAGGGATCATCCGAAAATTTGAGTTTGTAAGTGTGTCCCTTTCTCTGTGTGTTACTTTTCTTCGTTTCTGAGCTGATTTGCGTCCAGTTTGGATCGTTTTTTTTCGAATTTTGAGTAAATTATATATATATATATATATATATATATATATATATATATATATATATATATACATATGAATACAAACAAGATGAAAGAGCCCTCCACAAGTTAATAAAGGATAACGTAAAGCCAACCAATGAAATAGATAGATTACAGTTAAGAATATATTATAAGAATAAGAAGACCAGTGACCTTGTGCTTTCAAATAAACCGAAAGTCGACACCCCGGAGCATCAACGCAGTCACCTTGTATACCAGTACGCTTGTTCAACAGGGGAGTGTGCAACCCCTAATTCGAGGTATATTGGGATGACGGCTACGAAGCTCTCAAGGCGTCTGACCATGCATCTCTCAACAGGAGCCCCCAAAAAACATGCAGAAGATGCCCATGGGATTAAACTCACCAGGGGTATGTTAGTGGATGGAACTTTGGTACTTCATTATAATAACGACAAAGATAGATTAACTATCCTGGAAGCCCTTTATATCAAAGATGTCAACCCCAACCTCAACATTCAAAATTATGACCTCAATGTGATCCCAAGTAGCACTACTTTCGATAATAGCTTTAAATTTGTTAGAGAGGTAGAGCCCAGTAGGGTTGACAGCAATTGAGGGGCAAACCTGTATGTTGTTGCAACCCTGCTGGAACCTGCTCTTTGTTTTCCTCTCACCCGCTGTATCGTTTGTTTTATATCTGTTAAAATTGTTATGTTTAATTTTAAAGATTACTTTTCAGTTAATTATATTAACATTCATTATTTAAATAGTAGTGTAACCTGAAGATGACCAATGTGTGGTCGAAAGCTTGTTTCCACCCAGTGTTTTTGTGTTTCATTAAAGTTGTTTGATATTGGTTTTCTCATTGTCTCTGGCCCAGCATATATGGAAGTTGCCTCAGCATCACCGAATGATAGTGAGAAAAATCGAGGCCATCAGCAAAAAGGTCGTCAATGCAGAAGCTGCTGCATACTTTAATTCCATTTGTCTTCAAGAAGATTTGCTGCCCACTTATACTAATATATATATATATATATATATATATATATATATAAACTCACAAAATTGTTCTTGACCTCTTCTATTCTATTCTATGTTTTGTTATTGAGGGCTAGGTCAAATAAAAATTAGGCCTAGGAAGGAGTTTATTTTCTTTTATTTGACCTAGCCATCAATAACAAAACATAGAATATATATATAATAGAGAGTAAATACACTCGAAGAATAAAGAGTATATGAGTTGAATATGATTATTATAGCCTAGAGAGTTTTCTACTTCGAAGCAGTTAAAAACAGTAAACAGAGAAACACATTTTAAAAAAAATGAAATTAAATTAACTTTATGAAAAATATTAATTTTAGTTTTGTAATTGAATATTTGGAATTCTTAAATATCATTATTTAAGTTGTATATATGTTAAGTTTATTTTACTTTAAATGAATTTCAACGGGCTGTACATTCAATTTATTCTTTTGCAATTCTGATTCACCTGTTTGCTAATAGAATTCATCTGGGAAATTAAATATATCCGATTTGAAATTTTTCTAAATCCATGTCATAAAAATGAACTGTATGAATAAATTAGTACAGCGTTTCCCAAAGTGGGCGGTACCGCCCCCCTAGGGGCGGTGGTTTGATATGGGGGGGGGGGGGCGGTAACGCAAAAATAGGCGGTTGGGGGGCGGTAACGCAAAAATATGCGGTTTGGGGGGCGGTAACTAAAAAATAGATGGTTGGTGGCGACAGTGTAGCTAATGTAGCAGCGCGCTGCTACAATACTTACACCGTCGTCCCAAACTGTTGGTGGTAACCATCAAAAACCATACAAGGAATAAAAATTATAAATAAGAATTTCAAAAGATATGCCGCTCTTTTACCTGAGGATAAGGGGTCAGCCCCGGTGCTGCTCTTTCACGTATGTCCTATGGATTAAGAGGTCAGCCTTGATCGGAAGTAAATGGGTTTTCGGTCAAGATAAGAATAAAATGATCGTTACCTGTATAAATAGTAGACCGCAATCTCAATTCTGTAAAGATAGATTGTGGCTGTAGATTGCATGACAGCTAGAGGATGGTTTTTTTACTCTTTCTTACTGTACTTCTTTCTTTTCCCAAACATCCCTTTTTGGACTTTAGTCCTTTTTTATTGGGGTAGGGGGCGCTGGCAGGCTATTCTAGAAGACAAGGGGGCGCTGGCAGTCTATTCTAGAAGACAAGGGGGCGCCAGCCTGAAAAAGTTTGGGAAACTCTGAATTAGTATGAGGTCAAATATTTTATGAACAAAAGATATAACATGATTTAATTATTCAGAATTAGTTAATACTTATTTATGCAGTTAATAAATGTTTATATTTAATGAATAAAAAGAAATTATATGTTATAACTACTGGTTTCCCTAATCATTTTGATTCAAACGATGTATAGTAAAGATCATTAGTCGTTTGTTTATATATTGTTTCCATATATAACCTATAATTAATTGGTAACTGATGGCAAATAAATATGCAATACTATTAATATAACTAGTAATTTTACATTTCATAATTTTTTTTACTTTTCTGTAAGTTAAGTATAGTGATCGTGAAAAAATTCGATCTCCAGATTTTGACAGAATTACATGTTTTGAAGTCCCAAAAGTCGCTTTATGAAGTTTATACGATGATGGTCTGTGTGTGTGTGTGGGTGGATGGATGGATAAAAGATGGAAAGATTTAAAATTAATGTTTTTAAAATACTAAAAATATTTCAAGTTCTAGATGGGAAAATTTGACTTAAATATTCAATGTAGAAGGAGGTCAGATAAACTGTGTAAGAGATCCACTGCCTATTGGAACAAAAGCAATGTTCTACTGTAAGTGATTATTTCGTAAAACGAAATCTACTTCCTCTTTTTTCAAAAATGTTATTACTGCTGTAGTTATACTAAGGATATTATATGCATTAGTGGTGTGATATACAGAAGTAAGCGTATATATTGATAAGTGGATGAATGACTATCTGTACTGCGTACCTCCAGGAATGAAAGATCTAATATTATATTGAAAAGTGAAAAAATGAAAGCTTTATTATTATACTTAGCAGGCGGAATGTAAATACACTAAACCATTTCATTTTTCTAATTCATTTCTATGCGTAATTAATTGTATTTTTTTTAAATAGTGATAATAATATATTAAAATGAGCTTGTGGAATAAAATTCAATGATTTTAGACATTAATACATTGGATAAACAGATAGGACCTTAAGACAGCAATTTAAAGTGCATATTCATGATTTAATCAAAAAATAAATAAACGAAAGAAATGGTCAAATTTTTAAAACAATAAAAATTATTTTTTTTTAGAAAAATGTAAAAATCTTGATTTATGATTGCATGTGAAAGCTTTTGAGGAGGCAGAAATCATTATGTTGTAAATTAGTTTGGTATTTTCTTTTTTTACTTATAGTAAAATTAAGTGCAGGCTGTTCTAGATTTGTTACAATGTTATACGATTTGGTACAAATAAAACGAAAACTTTATAGTACGCAATCGATCAAATTAAATAAAGCCAGTAAAACAAAATTCTTCTTATCAAAGTATAAACTGGGTGAAAAGAAATTTTTAAAATAGTTGAATTCAATATAATTGATAGGTCTCTATTGAGTCTAAAACTGATGATTCACGCAGAATGAAGTCCCTTCATTTCCCGCCAACAGTACATAATGCGCTACATCAATGTTTACATTGATTAAATGACAATGCAAGAATACAGAAGCTGTTGAACATCATTATTAAAGTCAGTGGAAATATTTTATTAATTTTCTTTTCAATATCACAAGTGCATTACTTGTTCTTTTGACTATCTACGCTTACCAAGTAATATTGTGTTTTGAACATCATTTATATTATTTTTATATCATTCTTATTTTGATAATTCTTATATAGTTCTATACAATTTATATTTATTTTCACTTTACCAGGAAAATAGAATACTTTATAACCACCATGTATATAATGCAAAAGTTCACCGTGTGAGTTTTTTGGGCTCAACGAATTTGTCAAACTGAATCAATATGATTATTTCTATAAGAACATTCAAGAAACATATTTTAATATCTTTGTAAACAGTTATTTAGTGTATTAGTTATACCACTTTTTCATAATTTTCCTTAGTAATTTCTGGCCTTAAATAATGTTATATCTTATTTTTTTCTCTTTTTCTGTATTGTTGTTTTTAAATTATTTACTTTATTACTATGAATGGAAGCTGTATTGGACATCATACAAAGAATTTAAACTCTGTATTTAGAAACCCTTGAAGCAATCATTTCAGAATGGGCAAAGATTTCTGTCAACTCATACCTAAAACTATAGAAGTGAGGAATACTTCTCCATTTACATTTATGAAGGTCATTAATGAACATAAAATCTGACGTTAAAATGAGTGACAACAATGGCATGACAGCAGTATGTCACATACTATTACAACAGTATGACTGTAGAGCCTACGAGTCCGATGAGTTCAGGTCCTCAGTTTAATCATTTTTATCAGATGTCACTATTCTAATAACTAATAAAGAGATTACACTCAAATCTAAACAAATGGCACATATTGATTAAACGTAAAGAGCACAAAACATCAGTTGGTGCTTAATGTGTTTGTTATTATGTTTACTTACAGTAAAGTTGAGTGTAGGCCACTCCAGATTTTTTTTTTTTTTGGGAGACAGTGGAATTTAATCTTGATAAATTGTTAGGTTTTTTTTTTATAAAAAAATCCTAATTGATGACATATACATGTAATAAAGGCAGATTGTGAGTTGTTTTTGTTGGAGCATTGTGCATTATTTTTCGGTGGAAGGCTATATTGTTGAAAGTGTGTTGTGCAGATAAAAGAATCGTTGTCGGGGACAGTGCGCTTCTGATAAGCTGCTTTTCTTAAAAGTTCTTATTATTATCGGCACAATCACATCTTTTCAGTTGATATACCTCAGTCATACTCAAAATTTACTCGTTCCCGTTAATCTGATTACCTCATTTCATTTCTAATAAAATAATATACTTGAAATAAGAATTCCAAAAACCATCACAAGTTCTTATCGTTTTACTAGTAATTGCAAACTGTTACCTGTTTGAAATATCATCAAAACTATATAAATTCAAAAAGATTCAAATCATGCGAAAAATTAATATTTAATTTTATAATCAATATTGTTTACCGTAATAGTTAAATAAAACGCATTAATTTTCTTTAAAACATTGTTGTTTCTTATATTCTAATTTAAAAATTTAATTTTATAGTGATGAGCTAATTTATTTTCAACTTATTTAAATTAATTTTGAGGAATAGTGATTTATTAATTTCATAGAATAGATCTGCAATTAATGTAATTTTTGAATAAATTATTGGAATACTTGATAGAATTGAGGTAAAGGAAGGGAAGTGTTGAGAGGTTCATGTATACTAAACAGGTTAGTTTGAATTCAATTTAGTGCAGTGGGGTTGACGAATATTCATGACATACGATTATTCCTTCACTCCAAATTACCTCTTAAATCTATCGGAATAATATCTTTTCTGCCTGACTATTTCTATAAATTTGTTAATGATATATCAACAGGCTGATTATAAATATGCGGTACCAATTTTTCTAAGATATTTGAGTACAGTATATATTATAATATTGTTATCACTTTTTCAAATTGTTATTGTTATCAAATATTTGAGTATAATCTCTATTATAATATCATATACCTGTTTTTCTTGATATATGAGTACAATATCTATTAAAATATCCTGTACCAGTTTTTCTAGGATATTTGAGTACAATCACTATTATAATATCATACACCTGTTTTTCTTGATATAAGAGTACAATATCTATTAAAATATTCTGTACCAGTTTTTCTAGGATATTTGAGTACAATCTCTAATATAATATCATATACCTGTTTTTTCTTGATATTTGAGTAAAATATCTATTAAAATATCCTGTACCAGTTTTTCTAGGATATTTGATTACAATCACTATTATATCCTGTACCGGTTTTTCTAGGATATTTGAGTACAATCTCTATTATAATATCATATACCTGTTTTTCTTGATATTTGAGTAAAATATCTATTAAAATATCCTGTACCAGTTTTTCTAGGATAATTGATTTCAATCACTATTATATCCTGTACCGGTTTTTCTAGGATATTTGAGTACAATCTCTATTATAATATCATATACCTGTTTTTTTTGATATTTGAGTAAAATATATATTAAAATATCCTGTACCAGTTTTTCTAGGATATTTGATTACAATCACTATTATATCCTGTACCGGTTTTTCTAGGATATTTGAGTACAATCTCTATTATAATATCATATACCTGTTTTTCTTGATATTTGAGTAAAATATATATTAAAATATCCTGTACCAGTTTTTCTAGGATATTTGATTACAATCACTATTATATCCTGTACCGGTTTTTCTAGGATATTTGAGTACAATCTCTATTATAATATCATATACCTGTTTTTTTTGATATTTGAGTAAAATATCTATTAAAATATCCTGTACCAGTTTTTCTAGGATATTTGATTACAATCACTATTATATCCTGTACCGGTTTTTCTAGGATATTTGAGTACAATCTCTATTATAATATCATATACCTGTTTTTTTTGATATTTGAGTAAAATATCTATTAAAATATCCTGTACCAGTTTTTCTAGGATATTTGATTACAATCACTATTATATCCTGTACCGGTTTTTCTAGGATATTTGAGTACAATCTCTATTATAATATCATATACCTGTTTTTCTTGATATTTGAGTAAAATATCTATTATAATATCCTGTACCGGTTTTTCTTGATATATGAGTACAATATCTATTACAATATTCCGCATCAGTTTTTATTAGATATTTGAGTGCTGTATAACTATAATTCTACTGTTGTTTCATACATATACGATACGCTTTCAGGATGTATAACTGAATAGTGAGAAATCATGAAATATGATTACAAAAGTTATATGTCGTTCTGATTTCTTATGTTTTTGTTAAATGAAACTTTTGAATTCAGTTTTTGTTTCTTTCCACAATAGCCTATCTGTTGTAAGTAAAATTGAATATTTAGGCCTTTCAAAGGAATCACAAAAAAAGTTTAAAAAATACTATCCTGAAATACTATAAGTTGAAATGAATACTATCCTATTCATTTTTACAACCTTATTGCAATGAAATTTAGCATTCCCAGAAAATAGTTTAATGTCGTTTTGAAATTTAAAACTCTTCAGTTCAGGTCTTTTTAAGGATAAAACATGTATATGCTCGGCTTGGAGTCATACTTTGCTCAAAATTATACCGGACTATGAATGTAATCTATGAAGGCAAAAAAATTCAACTTTTTTTATGCATTTGACTATAATTACTAGTACCTTGTCTAAAGAAGTATTTTACCTTCTATTTATAATATAGGTTGCTTTATGGACTGCCTGAGGCTAAAAGTGCATCGGCAATCACCCCCACACTTTATTGAACAATCACAAGTCTTTACAATCCTATTCTACCTCTTCATCACACCTTAAAACACAGTTGTATTTGATTCAGTATTTTCTAATTATATCAAATAACTAGCGTACGTACCCGTCTTTGACGGAATCATAAATTCTATTATACCAAAATATCAATTATAGTATTATACTAATACTATAATTGGAAATTATAGAATAGTAGAAAATACCATTATTAGTACAGTGTTAAACAAATGCCTCTGTATACACCACATTAGCTGTCTGTCCAGGTTCACGGAAGAACAAACAGTTGGAACCTCTGACTCTTGAGCAAGTAAACTATAGTTGACCATGTGAGAAAAACTTGGCCTCGCTAACTTGAATTCCTGCGTTAGATAAAGTCTCCCTTTGCGACTTAGTTAACGTCATTGCGAAATAGACTCTCAAAGGACTTTCCAACCATTTCAACGGAAACAGACAGTGGCTCGGAATGAATGGTATGCGTGGTATACACACAGACTCCCCAATATCACATCCAGTCATTATGACCGCCTCTATGGCATATCTGTCTAGAGCACGAACTCAGAGTCGTGTCCCGTTGCACAGTTTTGGGGCACTCATGTTTCGTAACATGAAATTTGTTACTGCTACTAAATTGCAGCAAAATTAGTGCTCCTCCTGTAAGTTTTTACACATGAGCAGGCAATCCAGGAGAAATAAATTCACAGTCAAAAAATTCAATTAGATAATTAACTGCTTCTTCATCACTAATCCAATCTCTTTACTGGCTTGTAAGTTCTTTCCTCGGTATGATATAGCGTAAGAACTTGTTTGTTGATTTTTCCTGCCTGTCATATTAAGAGTTGAGAATTGCTCGTTTACAGAACTATTTATTCGTAATAGATTGTACATCCTCAACTCTGGGAAACACCTTTTCAAAGATGTCAAATACGCATTATATTCATATGCTCCAATGAAATTAAAATCAACTAACAATACCTACTTGCCACACCTGTGTATTTTCAAAACAAACTTGTCTGTGAAGTTAGGAAAATACGCTTAAAGCCCTATAACTTCGTTTCTGTACTGAATTATGAATGTATTTAGAGCCCGTATTTTAAGTTAGGCATACACAAATCCAGTGTCAAAGTTTCAGCTCGCCATGTCTTATGGTGGCTGAGTTTACTTGTGACAAACGTTTTCGCGTTAAACGTCCATAACTTCACTTCTACGTTGAATTTCCAATCAATTCAGAGCCTATATTTTAAGTTAGACTTACACAAATCTACTGTAAAAGTTTCAGCTTTATATGTCTTATGGTAGCTGAGTTTACTTGTGACAAAGCTTTGCGGACAAACAGACAAACCGACAAACTGACAGAAATTTTTCTAAGGGTGGATTGGGTTTCTCCAATGTATGAAACGTAAAGAAAACTTGAAATGAGTCAGTTCTAAGCAATGTACAGACAAAATCATTATTTTATTTATATAGATTTTTAAAAAAATGTTAAGTCTGTGCTATAAGGCATCTTTACTATCATAGCATAAATGTTTAAATAGGATTTGTTAAATTTAATTCCTATTATTTTAACACAATCATAAATGCCTCAAACACAATATATTTTTTTTAATATAAATGCTACTACAACAAAAATTTTTGAAAAATGCAACATAACATTTTTTACTATTACATTATGTAATGCCTCGTGACTCGTCGCACAAGATCTGAGCGAGTCAGATTAAATAAATAATTTCGTTAGATTACCAGGATTATTAAAAACAAAAATTAAAAAATATTGTAAATATTTAATTTTAAAATATAATTAAATTATATATAATTATATTATTTTAAATTTAATTAATATTTATTTAGTTTTATGTAAACTGAAAAAATTCTGCTCCTTGATGCAAAATCTTCACATATATATACTTTCAAGGTTATTGAAATTCGCATAAATTCCTCAAACCATTTCTTCTCTCATAATATTCTAAACATTAGTTTTAAAAATGTGATACCATATTTGTAATTGTCCCAAACACTTTTACTAAATATATATATATATATATACATTGATAAAAGTATCGACCGTGGAATAGAAACAAAACTAAAGTTTATCGGGACTCGGTCAGTTCTTCAGGTTCAAATTAAACTCTCATTGCCAACGTTTCGGTCTTTATTTAAAACCTTTTTCATAGGAAGAAATATAAATTTTGAAACAGAAAAACTAAGTATTACATTAAAAATTATTTCAAAAAGTAAAATAATATATGGATTTTTCATTGTAAAATAATTTGTAATGTAAAACTTAGTTTTTCTGTTTCAAAATGTATATTTCTGCCTATGAAAAATGTTTAATAGGCCGATACTGATAAATGTATCAGTATTAATTAATTTTTATTATGTATTAGTCTGTTTTCTTATGTATTAATTTTAATTATGTATTTTTATTATGTATTAAGTTTAATAGGCCATTACAGTTTAATTTGAACCTGAAGAACTGACCAGAGTCCTGATAAACTTTATTTTGTAAAATAAATAACATAAAAATAATATAATATATAATTTTCGTTTTACGTTGGAAATACGATCCAAAACGGACAAATATAGTTCAATGATAAAAGAAACATAGAGAAATCAGAAGAACACACTTACAGTCTCTAATTTTCGGTTTGAACCGTCTTCAGGAGAGATAAGAGAGGGAACCAAGCGCACTGGATCAGAGACGGTTGGAGACCAACAGATGTTGCCGCAAGCGCGCCCGTTCACAGAAAATAAGGTAGACAGGAATCAATTTATAATTAATTTATAATTTATAATTACAGGCAGGGATACAAACTTTTGATTTTATATAGGAAATATTTAATTTTATTTTTTATCCGAGATGGAAAATTAAAAGTGTATCCCTGCCTGAATCTCCCCCTAGCCAATCCTCCTTGTAACTATGGATGTAACCTCGTTGTACCTGTCATAGATCACAGTGAGGGCTTAACCGCGTTTGCGCTACTTCCTCTCTTCCAGACCACTCCCTCATTCGCCATCCACTGACTTCATTATCACCTTAGGCCTCCTTCGTCCTCAAACACAATGCTTTCAAGTTCGATGAAGACTTTTACCTGCAAATCAAAGGAACGGCCATGGGAACTAGAATGGCTCCCTCCTTCGCCAATCTGTTTATGGCCCACCTTGAAAATAGTTTTTTCCAAACCTGCCACCTTCTTCCCTCACTGTATACCCGCTTCATCGATGACATCTTCTTTATCTGGACCCATGGCATTTCCGAATTAGAAGTCTTCATCGACAACTTCAAATCTTTTTGCTCTTCCATCTCCTTTACCCATAACATTTCCAACAGATCCACTACCTTTCTTGATGTCGATATCACCCTCAACAATAGTTCTCTCATTACTTCCGTCCATTCTAAACCCTCTAATCCCCATTTATATCTACACTTCAATAGCTGCCACCCTCCCCACATTAAGAAATCCATTCCGAGATCCCTCTCCATACGAATTCACCGGATTTGTAACAGACTACAAGATTAACACCTACATATCAATAGCCTAAAAAGTAAATTTGTAGAGCGAGGTTACCCTCTCCCCTTCCTAACAAGAAGACTGGTTCCTGCCACAACCCCACACAATCCTACATCAACCTCCTCTTCCTCTCCCTCTGGGTCTCCCTACCTTATTACAACCTACTTCCCAGGTATCCACAGACTGGGTACCATCATTAAAGAACTTTTCCCGATCATATCCTCTTCCCCTGCCACCTCCAAAACCTTTCCTAATCCGCCACGCCTATCCTATAGACGTCCTCCCAACCTTGGCAATTTTCTTTCGCACAGGAAGCTAACCTCCACGAGGGCAAACAGTTTGCCCTCTGGAGCGCAACTGTGCGGACGTCGAGGTTGCCTCACGTGTCCCATTATAAATCCCCAACCACACTTCACAGCTCCCCCCCATAACACCCTCTATCCTGTTGCAACTGACTGCTCGTGTACCTCCAAAAACTGTGTGTACCGTTTGGAGTGTACCAAGTGTGATTCGTTCTACGTAGGCCAAGCATCCACCAAGCTTAGTCTCCGTATGAACAATCACAGAGCTTCAGTCAATAGCCGCTCCCATCTTCCCATTGCCATACATGCCAATAGCCATGGTCTCCCTTTTAATGAGTGCTACAGGTTACAGATTCTGCGACAAATACCCCTGACAGCAAAGACCTCACACTACGAGCCTCCGAAGAAGCCCATATTTGGCTATTAAGTGCGCGCAGTGCACCTGGCCTCAATCTAAAGCGATAATGTCTAAAAGTTCCTTGCCTTTTCACATTTTTTAATAATTTTTTTCATTTGTTATTATTATTTGTATTCTTAGTTTTATTTTACCATAGCTTAGTCAGTACTTTTGTTTATGTATCAATTTCTCTGTATCAATTTCCCTTATTTTTTCAATTTTTTCTTTTTTATATATTTATTGTATTCATATTCCATTAATTTAATGTAATTATAAATTATAAATTAATTATAAATTGATTCCTGTCTACCTTATTTTCTGTGAACGGGCGCGCATGCGGCAACACTGTTGGTCTCCAACCGTCTCTGATCCAGTGCGCTTGGTTTCCCTCTCTTATCTCTCCTGAAGACGGTTCAAACCGAAAATTAGAGACTGTAAGTGTGTTCTTCTGATTTCTCTATGTTTCTTTGTTTATATATATATATATATATATATATATATGTCCAGTTGCGTTTTTGACTCTGGCGAAGACCGCTTGTTACGGTTGAAAGATCTTAGTCTTGTTTTCCCATTTCTTATTGTGGTTTGATCATTGATTGTTGTTTCACGTGTTTATGTGAAATCTTTTTATATATATATATTATTTATCATTTTTAATAAGCATTTGTTTAAATTACAATTACAAAAAAAATATTGTGAAATCCTCAAATAATGTATCAAAATCAGTGACGTGTGAACAAAATAACAGGTTTTATTCAAGTTAAGAAGTCAAATGTAAAATAACTCTAACTCAAACATTTGTTCGAAGTATTATATGGAATATAATTCTTAAAAAAATTACTTTATAAATTTCATTTCAGAAAGCAATCATTTATAAAAGAAAATGAAATAAATATGAAAAGAGTGCGCCTCAATTAAGTTAAATATTCTGTATTTGGATTCCTTCTTTGTTTGAATGGCTATAATTTCTTCTTTAGACTGGTTGTTTTTCTTAAAATCATTTCAATGTTTTTTGACGGAAGAACGTTCAACTTTATTATTTTAAAATAAAAAGAGTCCTTTTTTTATATTTCTTCAATTAATTACTTGTTTAATTTCATTAATTTTAACTTTGTGAATTAATTCATTTTTTTTTTAGTCACTTCGGTTAAAAAAAAAGTTTTTAATGAATATCTTCCATGATGAAATGTTATCTGTTAATTTAATCTAAATTAGGAAAATTTTCTTATTGCTGGGTTCTAAAAGGATATAAGTTGTTTGAAAGATAATATTCTTATAATTTTTGATTTTTACATTGATAAGAAAATGTTGAAATATTATATTTCTTGAGAGGTTCTTTTTTTTGTTTAATGAACATCTGACAAAAAAAGAATATTGTTTGAGTTATGGTTGGAAACATACATAGAAGAGGAAGAATGTTTGGTGAAAGTAGAGGTATATATCAATCTTAATATGAAGCTAATTGAAGAAATTATTGTCTGATGTAGATTTCATAAAATACGGGATAAAGGTGCACATAAACACTTAGGGAAAAAACATACAGAAAGAATTGAAATTTATGGCTTGATATTTTCATAATACCAACCAATTCTAGAAATTGATTCTTGACCACTGATCTGGCCACTTCTACTCTTCATAACGACAGAAGACACAATATTTAAAATATGTTATGTCAACTTCTTTTATGTTTTGCTGTCTAATATTTTTCTCTGTAACTCAAACAGACACGCAAATGTGCACATACACGCATGTTATGTATACACGCATATTACTTATATATATATAGTTCAATATAGACAAAGAAACATAGAGAAATCAAAAGAACACACTTACAGTCTCTAATTTTCGGTTTCAACTGTCTTCAGGAGAGATAAGAGAGGGAAAAGAGAGGGTTGGGTCTCCAACCTTCTCTGAACCAGTGCGCTTGGTTTCCCTCTCTTATCTCTCCTGAAGACGGTTCAAACCAAAAATGAAAGACTGTAAGTGTGTTCTTTTGATTTCTCTATGTTTCTTTGTCTATATTGAACTATATTTTTCCGTTTTGGATCGTATTTCCAACGAAAAAGTTATATATATATATATGTTGGGTTTTTGACTCTGGCGAGGACCGCTTGTTGCGGTTGAAAGATCTTAGTATTGTTTTCCCATTTCTTATTGTGGTTTGATCATTGATTGTTATTTCACGTGTTTATGTGAAAGCTTTATATATATATATATAATATATATATAATATAATCTTTCAGTTTGAGGGCCGTTATTACCTTCAGACCAGAGGCACAGATATGGGTACGATTATGGCCCCTTCTTACGCTAATCTTTTCATGGCCAAATTAGAGCAGGATTTCCTGGCCACCTGTCAACTTCTTCCACTCCTTTATCTCCGTTTTATTGATGATATTTTCTTCATTTGGCCCCATGGCAAACATAACTTAGAACTTTTCCTACACTCCTTTCAAAATTTCTGCCCCTCCATCACTTTCACTTACGACATCTCCGACAGACTTATCACCTTTCTTGACGTTGACGTTACTTTAGACAATGGACACTTCTTGACTTCCGTACATATAAAACCCACCAACTCCCAACAGTACCTCCATTACAATAGTTGCCATCCATCCCATGTTAAAAAGTCTATACCTCGATCCTTGTCCCTCCGTATTCACAATATCTGCAATAATCTCCAAGACCGCAGACATCACCTTAACCTCTTAAAGGACAAATTTTCTGAACGAGGCTATCCTCGCTCCTTCATTGATAGTCGTGTTTTACCGGCTGACATCTCCCACCAACCCAGACCCAAGAGGGATAGAAGTAACACTTCCTTCTTCCTGACAACCTACTTCCCTGGCGCTTATAAGCTTCGTGCTGTTATTAAGGAGTCTTTTCCGATTCTGTCTACTTCTACTTCTACTTCTTCCATCTTTAATCACCCCCCTTCTATTTCCTACCGTAAACCTGCCAATCTAAAAAGCATTTTCTCTCATATTTCCCCTCAGCCTTCCAATCCTGTTCCTGGAATGAAACAATGTGGACGCCGTGGCTGTCAAACTTGCCTGATTGTAAATCCTAATCCTTCCTTCGATTCCCCTCTCCACCATAGTTCCTACCCGGTTCAGGTCAATTCCTCCTGTACCTCGAGCAACTGTGTTTACCGACTGGATTGCACTCAGTGTGACTCCTTTTACGTTGGCTTAACTTCTAATAAGTTGAGCCTTCGTATGAATGGTCATAGGGCTTCAGTCGGTCAACGCAGTAACTATCCTGTAGCCATCCATGCGAACTCGCATGGACTCAGTTTCAATGACTGTTTCAGGGTTCAGATCCTGAAACAGATCCCGAATCCAACAATAAAGTTACCCTAAGAGCTTCAGAGGAGGCATACATATGCTTACTTGATGCTCGCTCTTCCCCCGGACTCAACCTCAACCGATAATTTATTTATGATTTATTTATTTATTTATTATTTTTTATTTATTTATTTATTATTTTTTATTTATTTATTTATTATTTTTTATTTTACTTTTTATTTATTATTTTTATTAATTTTAATTTGATTTATCTACTTTTTTATAATTTTTTATAGTTATAATTTTTACTCGTTCCTTTTACGTCTTAATTTGGCTCTTCATTTCCTTCCCTCCCTTCCCCCGCTTGGTGGTAAGTGGTGGGGTACTGGTTGCGGTTTCCGAGTTCAGTACCGCCCTGTCTTCCTGCGGGACTCTTCGCTCTTCGCTCTTCGCACCTCCTGATGACGACGATTGTCGAAATATCGATGTGAGTTATGTCTGTGTCTTTCTGTGTGTTTCCTTCGTTTTTTATTTTATTATATATATATATATATATATATATATATATATATATATATATAAACTTCGAGATTTGGAAAAGAAATCCAGAAAACTAATTAAGACAAAAGTAGGCAGAAAATTTAATCTGACATATAATATGATAATATATAATAAATTTATTATGTATACTATACAGTTATAGTTATTAAATTTACAACTAGATAACACACAAAAAAGGGAGTAACTAAAACCTTCAGCCTGATTTGTTATTGCAGTATGACAGAAAGACTAAGGAACTCCAAATCAAAACAGGATTGGGACAGACGACTTAGTGTCCTCTTCCAGGGACGATATGCTTCGACTTTTTCTGTGAACAAAATCAAGGGTAGCAGTTAGAATCTAACCAGAGAACAAAAAGTATGGAGTCTGGTACATTAAACTATTCTGGTCTCCAATTTTTGATTGTATATCAAATTTATTTTGACAATCTAATATTGTTGATTGTAAAACATGATCCGTTTGTCCCTTTCTCATAACTGTCACTAAGTTGTATTCATTCTTGTTCTTGCATTTTCATTTTCAAGCAGATATGTCACCAAGGTATTTTCTATTTCAACTTATAATTTGATTGTTTAACAAATTGCTGCCATGTTTTAACATTTATTGCAAATAAACCTGAGTTTTCAAAGATTCAAAGATGAACTCTAAGTGTTTGAAACACGTTTTTAGAATAATTACATTACTTTAACATTATATAAAATTAATGTAACATTACATAACTTTAGGCTGAAATTTCTTATATCTTGATATAACCAGTAAATAACTCATAGTTACTGATTATACGACTAATATATATAATAATAAGATTATTGATTCCTTTTCAACATATGCATTCCAAAGATTATCAATTATTTGTTTCTAGTGCTCAAATTCTTCTATACATGTCAGTGGTATAGCCAAGGGGGGCGGGAGTGAGAGGACGCCCCAGGTGGCTGCAGATTCCAGGGGGCGGAATTTTGAGGGGGTAAACATAAAAAAATTGAATAATTGTACGCTAACGAAAAAATGGGAATCTTATACCAAACTGTGTTTGTAATGTCACTTGTTTGTATGTTTTATGTGTGTACTAGCAAATGTACCCGTCTTTGACGGAATCAAAAATTCTTTTACTTGGTATTCCAACATATCAATTATAGTATTATACTAATACTATAATTAGAAATTATAGAATAGTAGAAAACACCATTATTAGTACAGTGTTAAACAAATGCCTCTGTATACACTACATTAGCTGTCTGTCCTTCAGGTTCATGGAAGAACAATCAGTTGAAACCTCTGACTATTGAGCAAGTAAACTACAGTTGACCATGTGAGAAAAACTTGGTTTCGCTAACTTGAATTCCTGCGTTAGATAAAGTCTCCCTTTGCGACTTAGTTAACGTCATTGCGAAATAGACTCTGAGGGGACCTTGCAATCATTTGAATGGAAACAGACAGTGGTTCGGAAGACTCCCCAATACCACATCCAGTCATTATGTCCGCCTCTATGGCATATCTGTGTAGAGCACGAACTCAGAGTCGTGTCCCGTTGCACAGTTTTTGGGTCACTCATGTTTCGTAACATGAAATTTGTTACTGCTATAAATTGCAGCATCATTGGTGCTCCTACTTTAAGTTTTTACTCATGAGCAGGCAGTCCAGGAGAAATAAATTCAGAGTCAAGAAATTCAATTAGATAATGAACTGCTTCTTCATCACTAATCCAATCTCTTTACTGACTTGTAAGTTCTTTCCTCGGCTTCATATAGCGTAAGAACTTGTTTGTTGATTTCTCATGCCTGTTCATATTAAAGGCTGAGAATGGCTCGTTTACAAAACATTTATTCTCAATAGATAGTACATCTTTAACTCTGTGAAACACCATTTCAATGATGTCAAATACGCAATATATTCATGTGCTCAATTGAAATTAAAATCAACTAACAATACCTACTTGCCACACCTGTGTATATTCAAAACAAACATGTCTGTGAAGTTAGGAAAATACAGCTAAAAGCCCCATAACTTCGCTTCTGTACTGAATTAATAATCCATTTAGAGCCCATATTTTAAGTTAGGCACACACAGATCCAGTGTCAATGTTTCAGCTCACTATGTCTTATGGTGGCTGAGTTTACTTGTGACAAACATTTTTGCGTTAAACGTCCATAACTTCACTTCTACGTTGAATTTCCAATCAATTCATAGCCTATATTTTAAGTTAGACCTACACAAATCTACTGTAAAAGTTTCAGCTTTATATGTCTTATGGTAGCTGAGTTTACCTGTGACAAAGTTTTGCGGACAAACCGACAAACCGACAGAAATTTTTCTAAGGGTGGATTCGGTTTCTCCAATGTATGAAACGTAAAGAAAACTTGAAATGAGTCAGTTCTAAGCAATGTACAGACAAAATCATTATTTTATTTATAAAGATTACTTTTTAAACGGATTTTTCAACTATTATAATATTTGCAAATTAAAAATAAATTTATTTTACATTTTTAAAAACCATTTTTTTAAAAGGGTTTATAGTTTGTTATATTTATTTGCGTGGTCATTCAATTTAATTAATTTATGGTGAATTATACGTTTTTGTTTTGAAAAAGTCATTGGTTTACTTTGACGACGACTGTATATGTATACGAATATAGTAATAAGATTAAAGTTTGGAAAAAATAACAGAAATCTAAAATTGATTATAATTCCATCAAAATAAATATTTTGAGGACATTCTTGACATTTGAAGGTTAACGGATTATTATCAATGGCCAGTGGAGGGGGGGAGGGGAAAGCAAAATTTTATGTCTGTCCCAGGTGGAAAATGTTATGACTGCCCTGTGCGACAAAAATAGTTGTTACACCACTTATGTTACATAATAAATGATGTAATTAATATGTGGTTAAAATTTGTAATTTTAGTGTAATCTTTTTTTTTCTTTTTCAGGGGTGCAGTGCAAAAAAAGAAAATGACAGGTACAGTAAATTATGATTATGTTAGCATGTTTTGGGATATGAGGTTATAAATCGATGAATGGATTATAATATTACTGTAATATTATTAGTAGAATTATTATCCTTTTGAATATATTAAATATTATACCAAAGTAAAATAAATATGGATATCTGTCGTTTTCAAAAATGTATATTCTTGAGGACAGGTAACAACAGAAACCATCACACAGCAAGAAACCTGATGTGTTACAATAGTAAAGTTATTTAGAATTTTCACATACTCCCACCTTGAGGGGTGCAAACTACTCAAAAGTTAATCATTATAACGAATTGGCACACTAACATGACGGCTGCAACGTGTATTCCCTCCACCTTGCAGTTCAATTACTCTTGACCAGCGTTTCCCAAAGTGGGCGGTGGTTTGATATGGGGGGGGGGGGGGCGGTATCGCAAAAATAGGCGGTTGGGGGGCGGTAACGCAAAAATATGCGGTTTGGGGGGCTGTAACTAAAAAATAGATGGTTGGTGGCGACAGTCTAGCTAATGTAGCAGCATGCTGCTACAATACTTACACCGTCGTCCCAAACTGTTGGCGGTAACCATCAAAAACCATACAAGGAATAAAAATTAGAAATAAGAATTTCAAAAGATATGCCGCTCTTTTATCTGAGGATTAAGGGGTCAGCCCCGGTTGAAAGTAAAAGAGAGTTTTCGGTCAAGATAAAGGGAATAAACAGATAAGCTGCTCTTTCACGTATGTCCTATGGATTAAGAGGTCAGCCTTGATCGGAAGTAAATGGGTTTTCGGTCGAGATAAGAATAAAATGATCGTTACCTATATAAATAGTAGACCGCAATCTCAATTCTGTAAAGATAGATTGTGGCTGTACATTGCATGACAGCTAGAGGATGTTTTTTTTACTCTTTCTTACTGTACTTCTTTCTTTCCCCAAACATCCCTTTCTGGACATTAGTCCTTTTTTATGGTGTAGGGTGCGCTGGCAGGCTATTCTAGAAGACAAGGGAGCGCTGGCAGTCTATTCTAGAAGACAAGGGGGCGCCAGCCTGAAAAAGTTTGGGAAACCCTGCTCTTGACTTTTGTTTGGTGTTCCTTCCAAGATTACACTACTTCATGCTCTGCTTAGACTCTGGACAGATAATCTCATCTATTGGTCGAATTTTTAGTGGATACACACGCTCGATAAGATGGACGAGAATTCCGTCAAATATCTTCAATCGTACTCGTTAAAGACCCTTACTCGAAATACACTTCAGTTAAACAAAATTTATGACTCCCAATGTAGAATATTCTTTTCGTGGAATGATAAATGCTAATTATTGGCATATGTGTATTCTCTAGTGAAACGACCACTTAAACCTAATCTAATAGATAACATAGTCCGCACCTGATTAACTGACGAGTAAACGTCAGTATTTAAAAAAACTAACAAACACTAATTTGACATTTTTACAGTTTAGTTTAGATTATAGTAGAGATCATAGTCGACGTCACAAAGTAAAATATTTCGAAGTAAATTTGCTATAAATAAAAGTTTTAATTGACTTTTGTTTAGACGTTATGTAAAGCACTCTTTGTCATGTTATTTAAAACAAATATTTTTTCCACTGGTTTTGATAAACTAGTTACTTATATTAGAGATATATGGAGACATGATATATGTAGAGCATATACATAGAGCAATGAAATTCGTTTTCAACCATACTAGTATTCTTTATTTGATGCATACACAGGGAGTCATTCTTTGGAGTCCAATAATGAGATCCAAACAGTGCCAAAAATGAGACTTTTCATAGACACTATTTTTACTTCTATGTGAATTATTTTTTTAATGATTGATCAGTTCAAATCTTGACCAAGAAAATTTAAAATAAAATAAATCCTATCTACTTAAATTAATTGACATTTGGCAGTTTTTATGGTGTGGAAATTCACAAAGGCCGAAACATGGGCATATGGCTATGCACTGAATTGTTGTATTTAGTAGTAAGGATATGTTTTTTATACATAATTCTGAACTAAATATTTTACATTTAAATAAAAGAGGATTTAACGATAATAAAATTACATACATTTATATGATCATAGAAATATTTTTAATAATCAATTGACTGGTTATACTGGAAGGAACAGGGCTGATTTTTAGTCTTGTGTCCGAGTTTTTCATGTTGATATGTGAGAAACAATATCTTCTGCTGTACTGGAGAGCATCAGTTGGAAAACTATACCATATATATGGGGCATCTACTGATAACGCTTGGAGCAGTTATAATAGAGACAGTTAGTACCGTGCTCCCTCCCATTCGGTCAAACCATGTATCACAAGATACCGGAATATATGAGTACCATACGAGTATAATTTTAATCATTTTTGGCAACAATAGAGTTGAGAAAGTACAGAATAATCAGAGTAGTAGATGCATGTCTAGTCGATAGCATTCAGACTAGTTCGTAGTTTTACTAACATCACTGTTGGTTATTTGGTTTCTATCAATCCACTTTGACTTTGGGTATTCAAATTTTCAACAAAATTTTGAAATTTACTTATCAGTGTTGCAATAGAGTTGAAGGTTTGAATAACATATCTAACATATTATTTAATTATTTAGTTAAATTGTTTAAACACATAGTTCTATTTTTAAATTGAATTTATACTAAATATTTAAAATAGTTTAAACTTTTCGATTTTAAACTGCTTAACCGCAGAAAAAGCAATGTTATATTTTATTGAACTTGATTAAAAAGTTGAAACGATTCCATTCCTCTCCTACACTTATTACCTTTAAACTGACCATTTGAAAAGCTGAAAGGGACAAGCGATGGGAATAACGTGACCTGACTTTGAAGAGTGCATAAAAAAGGATTCAATTACATTAAGCATACTATGTGGGCACTAAATTTTAGATTACTTAGTAATGAATGTACTTTTTAATATAAAATAATTAGTGTATATTGAATAACCGAAGTATTACTGTAAATTAACTAAATAATTGTGAACAATTAGAAAATATTTTCTAGTTTGGTTTCATATTTTTAGGTTCAAAATAATATAATATTCCTTTAATAGTAATTTTTCAATGCTTTAGTATATATAACAGGATTTCACAATAAACACGATGTGATTTGGACGATGATTCAGTATATATATATATAAAATTTCATATAAACACGTTAAATAACAATCAATGATCAAACCACAATGTGAAATAGGAAAACAAGACTATTGTGTTTTGTGTCAACCGTAATAAGCGGTCTACGTCAGAGTCAAAAACCCAACTGCGTTTTGGACGATTTGAGTTGGGTTTTTGACTCTGACAAAGACCGCTTGTTACGGTTGAAATATCTTAGTCTTGTTTTCCCATTTTTTATTGTGGTTTGATCATTGATATATGAGTATATGTACTTCTGTTGGAAACAAACTTGTATGTGTATGTAACACCAATTTTAAAACATAAATCAAAAAGATCTGTATATAATCGCATAAAATTTAAATGTATATATATATATATAGCAATAATTTGATACTATTATTGAAATAAGAACACAAAACATATTTTCTTAATATCACTCGTAATCTCTGAAAATATGTTATGCTACCCCCAAGCTGAATCGCTTTTGAGAAGATCTATGATATAAAAATAGATTTATACCGCCTTTAAGAGGAAAGTTGGACTGTTGTAATGGAGGTGGAATGTTTTTATGGAGCAATGAGAAGTGGTGAAGAATAACAGGGAGAATGTACTCACTCCATACTGGGATTCACCACCTCTATCACCTTTTGTTAACCTCCAGCTACCTTGGCTCGCACTTTAGAAAATATACACTTCAACTCCCCACAACTTGACTTTCTAACCAGATAAAATTTACATTACTTAATGTATGCTTCTTTTAAAAATATCACTATTTATGCATAAATCCAGCTTTTAAAGAAATAAAAGTTCAGTGTCAATTTTCCATTAACTAAATAAATATTAGTATAAAAAATAAATTAAAATTTCTTTCTTTACCAAGATTTGTTCTAGCTTTAAACAGTAAAATACCTTTAAAGCAACGTTTCGTCCATATTTTTAGACATCTTCAGGGCTACATCAGTACAGAAATTAATTACAGTAAATGTATGGAAATAATTATTACCTTTGTCAAGTAAGTTATAGTCAGATAAATAAGTCAATTATAAAAATGTTTTCATGTTACTTTAATTAATTTGTGTGTTGACGTAGAGCTAATGATGTTTACAAGTATAATGAAGCTTTGACTTTAAAGGTGTTTTACTGTTTGAATATAGACGGAACCTTGATAATAAAAGACAAAATTGTTGAATATATGTCGTCGATATAAGAAAAACTTAAATTAAAATCTATGTTTATTGAAACATCAGTATCCAGCTTACTCAAAATGTACATATCTAGATAAAATGTAATAATATAACCTACTTTCTATGTATTTGTATACACTTATTAATAACCAGTCAATATGAGAACATCAGTTGCAATGGATCGTAATAATTTATTCATAGTCATCTTAAACATATAAAAGTTGCTTTAACTACATTAAATATCAGTTTTATTATTTGCTAACAACATTTTACTCTATTTTGTTTAATATCTGTATATAAATGAACTGTATATATAGAGAATCGTTCGTCTAAAAACAAATTTTACTCAAAAAAAAAATGAATTACTTATTCATAAGACCATAGTGCCTAAAAACAAATTATATAAACAAAAAAAAATGAATTACTTATTCATAAGACCATAGTGCCTAAAAACAAATTATATGAACAAAAAAAATGAATTACTTATTCATAAGACCATAGTGCCTAAAAACAAATTATATGAACAAAAAAAAATGAATTACTTATTCATAAGACCATAGTGCTTAAAAACAAATTATATGAACAAAAAAAATCAATTATTGAGTAATATTTTAATTAGAACCATTAAACTGTGACATCTAGCGTCACCACTATCTTTTAGACAAACGAATCCACATACATACACAGCCCTACACTTGCACCCTAATTCGAATCGCATAAGGAATACAACTCCAATATAAAAAATCTGGAGTGGCCTACACTCTACTTTACTATAAGTAACTTAATGTCAAATTTCTTGAGTATATAAAACATAACGTCTCACTTAAGCATAACGTAAACATCTAAATGGGATATAATTATTAGCCTTTCATTCCTGAGGTAGTACTGATAGTGATTGAAGGACATATCATTTTATAAGCTTATTTTTGTACATCACAAATAATTTATTATTTGCAAATAATTGCATTAGTATAACTACAGCAGTAATAACATTTTTGAAAAACCAAAGTGAACATTTCTTGAAACGATTTATTCTCCTACAAGAGAATGACTTTCGTTCAAACAGCCAGTGGATTTCTTACATCGTTTACTTGACATCCTTCTACATTGAATATTAAAGTAAAATTTTTAAATTTAAAACAGGAAAATAACCTTTTTTTCTCTAAAAAACATCTTAAACTGCGAAGAAAATGTTGTTTTAAGGTGATTTGTTAATTAAAGATGTACGATAATTACAGTTATTAATCTCTAAACGAAAGATTCCAATTATGAATTATCATTTACATTTTTGGTCTTTTATAGAATTATCATACTGGGAATTTTAATCTTTAAAATAATAATAATAATAAGCTTCTTAGTATTTAATAAGATCATTTTCCTTCCCCTTTGTCAAATAACATATATACGATTTTTTTCTGAGTGAGTGTTATCATTTTCCTGCACAATATTATTCCTCTTACATCTCATATAATTCAATAAACAATTTAAACTGTTCCTTTATAAAATCAATTTTATCTCAGTGGATTCGCTCAAAAAATTTCTAAGTCAATGTAAACAATGTAAAAAAATACAAAAAATTCGACAAGTATAGCAGGTGATCTCTTAGTCTAGGGTAAACAAAAAGTTTTTATATCGTTATTGCTCTTTCCCGTAATTGAAACTACATGATTTTTTTTTTGTGAATAGCTAATTTTTTGTTCCATTTTTGATCAAATTTTCATTATTTTTTAACTAGCCGTTTAGCGTCAAAAAAACATTTTTTGAAAACACAAATCGTACTGTAACGCCCTTTTAGCGAATGTAATTTTAGAAAACAATATCTCAACTCATTCTGCACATAATGTTCTATTTTTAGGCATAGTTTCATTTTGATCGATTAAACAGTATGGCTTGTATCGCTCTCACAAGGTTTGAGATTGAATTATAAGTCAAAATTTTTACATTTTATTGAAAAAAAAATATTTCCTGTTGTTTTAATATTCTGAATATATTTTTCGTTTGTTGCATTTGAAACCTCAAAGATAATGTCAAAATTTCAAAACTCTAGGGTTATCAGTTTAGGAGAAATAAATGTTTTAAAAAGAACGGGTTTTGGCAAAAAAAGTGACTTTCCCATCATGCATAATTCTTCCCAAACAATAGGGATCTTCGTCTTTATGAGGCCCATTTTTGTGTAAATTATCAACTTAATCCATCAAAGATTCTGGACCGTAGCGTGGTAACAAGCAATGGTAACACACTCACCCACCCACCCACCCACCCACACACACACAGACATCATCGTAAAAACGTTATAAAACGACTTCTGGGACCTCAAAACATGTAATTCCGTCAAAATCTCGATATCGAATTTTTTCACGATCACTATACTTTACTTATAGTAAAGTAAAAATTAGGGTGAATCTAAATATATAAATTTTGAAACAGATATTAGTCAGTAAGCTAAGATTATGTTTAATATCTCTTCACATAATCTTTTTATTTTAGTTTATACTATTAATTTTTTAAGTTAGTTGAAACAACGAGGAAACATATATTGGTAACTGTGCTCAATATTATAATTTATTTCAGACTATTTGGGTTTGAAATTATTGAAACACAATGAAGAAAGGTATTATTTATATCCTGAATGGATCTACCATGAAAGCGTAATTTACTTCTGTTTAGAAAATAATACAATTAAAGAAGCATGATTTTGCGAATCACTGATATTATTCAGACGTATTTTTTAGCCTTTAAATCACTAATAATTATTCGCACAATTTAAAGGCTGATACAAATCAACCCTACAGTAATATTTGACACTGATTGAAATAGATTGTTGTTGGCAAATCATAGGGTTAGATCTACAGGTTTAGCAATATCTGAAGCAATCAATTCTTGCACTGAAATATCAAAAGCTAAATTTCAAGTCCATTATTAGCTTTGCATAAATTTTACCAAATCCTTGCAACATCAGTATATTAAACAGTGTAGATGCTACAGGTGTTTCATTTTCTGAGATGGATTGGAGATGAACTATAATTGATAAATCATTATAAGCCAAGTAAATCAACAATATAATCAAGATGTATATTGGATGTTTTATTGTTTTGGAATCAAATATTGAATTTAGATTAGAATTTGAATGTCATATTCAATAATCTGATTTAGGTTTTATTAACTGAGAATGAGGCAGAAAAAACAGATACTTTTGTTCGATGATTAAGGATTTCATTTAGTTTATATGAACCACATGAATACACAAAAAAATATAGCTAGATTGCTATTTTGTGAAAATTCAATGACATTTCAAATATAATTTAAATTACAAATTTTAATGGATAATTTGAATTCATTTAAATAGAATAGAATACAAGTAAATTTTATAGTTAATTGAGTATATTTTCCCAGAAATAACATTAACATCTTTAACAGTGTCCCTATTAATAAAAATTTGGGGGTGGTCTACACTCAGCTTTTTTCAAATTTGCAATTTTGGTAGCTGTAATACAACCTCAAGATGGATTATCAGAACTATGCTTGTGCAAACATATTTCTGATACACAAAGTGTAGACATCTTTGTATGAAGATATTTTGATAAAGTTATTGAATAACTATTGATGATAAGTTACTAAATTATGAAACTAAGGAACTGCACTACTTGTGCATCTGTTGTGTGGTATTATCATGATTGGGAATTTCAAAAATTATGACAATTACTCAAAAGTTATTGAGTCCTTCCTAGGTTCGTGTTGCGATAACACTCTCAACAGTGTAGATATAAACCTGAAGAAGAACACCATATATTTGAAACGAATTGCTAGTTTTGACATAATACTCTTTTGTGGAAAAGTAATTTTTACAATTCCTCATCATCAGAATCTACAAATCATTATTTCAAATGCTGAGTCATTGGAGTGACACAGCATTCGATAGTTATCAGAATTTCAGCAAAGTATTAGTAAATTACCTATTTATTGTGAATCTATAAAAATTTACTGTATAGATTTACAGTAAATCTATGACTTACCATGAACAGATTAATTCTTGCTCTCAACATATAAATGCAAGAATTGATTATATAATGCATATTCCAACAGATATATTATATATTGTCCTAAGAGTGCTAAACTATTAATATTAGTACCATTAATATATATTATAAATTAGGGAATTAAGTTTTATTTCAAAATCGAACAGTAATGCTTCATTGAAACATTTCCAGAATTGATATTTACTTGTTTTGAGAAAAACTAAACTGATATTGTGCAAGAATGATAGCAGTACATTAACCTTTACCTTAACTAAATTAAAATTACCTAACCTTTTCTTCGTATATCGCATTATGAGTTTAGGTTTTTTTCAAGTATTTAGGGAAAACTGTGAATGTAGCAATTCTATTTTGTGCTAAATAAAAAATAAAAATAAGTTTACAAAAATAAACACAATGGTTACTTCTTGGCAATAAAGATAGAAATACTTCAGAATTACTAAATAAATACAAAGAAAATAATTCTAATGTAGTACAATCAGTTATGTGGTATTTACTCATTGAAGGGTAAAAGGCGAATGAAATGGTCTCCACATATAAAAATTTAATGGTATAAACAACGCGTTTCGAACAGTGTTCTTCCTCAAGCATTAACTAAGAAATAGTACTATACTATTGTGTGTTAAATTGTACTATAAATAACTCTCTGATGATATTGTATTTTTTAGTAAATGCAAGAGGAAGAACACTACGTGTTCGAAACGTGTTGTTTATACCCTTAAATTTTTATATGTGGAGACCATGTCATTACTTTTTTACCCTACAAACAAAATATACAATAAATGGTTTTAAAATAATAGAAGACAGAAAGTTTACAGAAAAAAAAGTTAGATTAATGATTTACATCTACTACATCCATTTCAATGTTTAAATTTTTATATTTTAGTTTATATTATACATTTTACTTTATATTTTCATATTTACGTTTATATTTGTATGTATGTATGTATGTTTACTGTCATTGATATGTATATATGTATGTACGTATGTGTATATGTTTTGTTCCTTCACCTTTATTCAACCATAATTTGAATCCGAATATTAGCTAATTTGATAAAATACCTATTGTAAAATATACGTGTACAATTATTTAAATTAAGCGTATATTTGTTAAAACTAAGAGTATTTGTTACAGAATATTCAGTGAATTATGCCATGAAATTTAAAAGTTAATGGTCAAATGAATGGAAATTGAACGGTAGACAATACTTTAAGCAAACATTTAAACCGAATATTTCATTCATACTTTACTCAATACACATTTTAATACAGATGTCAGTCTATTGCTTTTGGGTCATATTATATCAGAGGAAAGCCATGTTTTTGCTGAATATATAGCTTTAGACAACATTTTTTTTTGTCCATTCCAACTGTTGACTATAAACTTGTTGTAAAGGAAGTCCAAAAGTCATTAAAGATAAGAGGAAGCACTCTGCTTGGTCAATATTGAAGTAGTTTTGATAACACAGGTACAAATTCATTGAATCAAACCAATAAACTTCTGTCTTAACCGGAAAACTAAAGAATCAATTAGAACAATTTAATGCAAGAATAATTAGCATAACTAGAGGATCTAACAATATTTTAATTAATATTAAATTAATTAAGTTTTATTCTGAAAATGATTAATGCTTAATTTATCATACTTAAATGCTGTTTTCAGGGAGGTTGCTACACCTTACTGTGGTTAAAATACTAGATACTCTAAATAATCAAAGATTTCAGAAGGCAGGAATTTTCAGATGACATATTTATAATAAAAAAAGAAAAGTTTTTTAATCTTTATATCGACTGTCAAACTATAATAGAGTGAATTATAGCAGAAATATCCACATATAAATACAGCTTAAACGATATGTGTAATTTTTTTAAGACAGTAGTAAGATCTTAAGTAGATCTTTTAAGTAGATCTTAAAAACCTGTTCCTGTTTACCAAAAATATTAAACAGAAACTCACAGAGGTGCGCCATTACCTTTGAGTCCATTCAAATTAGAAATTAAGCTATAATAGGAAGACAACAGATACATTTCTAGACTATAAAGAACAATGATCTACTGTAAGAAACTTTGTTTGAACTTAGAGTTAACCCCAAATGTACTTTGACGTTACAAAGGTTCTTTCAATTTTTGTAGTAAATCCAATGTATAATAGCCATCGTTAATTATATTTTTTTTTTTTTTTTTTTTTTTTTTTTGGCAGTTCAATGTAAATAAAATTGCAACGAAATTTTTTCGTTTCTACCGAAAGATCTTAGTCTTTTTCCCCCATTACATATTGTGGTTTGATAATTGATTGTTATCTCACGTGTTTATGTAAAATCTTGTTGTAAATTTCAGATTCACGTGAATGGGGAAATGACTTTTTTTTTACTATAGGAGTATGATGCTATTGATTTCAAATTGTTAAATAGAAATAACTGCGCTAATAATATACTTTCATTGTTTATAATGATAAAAAAAAACATTATTAATTGGCCGGTTATTAAATCGACGTAGAGAGATGGCTTTTAAGGTGAAATTCATGTGTCGTTACGATAGGTATCGTTCTGTCTCATCTTTGCGTCGCCGCTGCTGCTTTAAAGATGCAAATAAAATGGTCGATAAAACTTTTTAAAATATATAATATATTCAATACCTCCAAAAACTGTGCCAATTAACTGCAGTGCACCTGCTGTAACTTCTACTACTTATGACTTGTTCTCTAACACGCTCAGCCTCTGTATAAACGGTCATAAATCAACTGTCAATAACCACTCCAATATAACTGTTGCCATCCTCACCAAATCCCAGGCTCTTTCTTTTAATCAGTGCAACAGTGTACAGATTCTGTGACAGATTCCTTCTGATGATAATACCGTGCACTTTAGAGCCTCTCAGACAGAAGTGGAAAATAATAAAATTACAACGAGAAACTGAAGTAAAAACTAAACTTTAAAGTGATATAGTAAAAATAATACAAAAAAATTGAAACAGTTACAAAAATTACAAAAAAAAAAAGGAAAATATAAAGGAACAAAAAGTGGAAAGTTTTGTAAATTTAAACGTAATATAACTTTATGGAGAATTTTAGGTAACTCAGTATGAAATATCTAGTTAAAAAAAAAATAGGATTTGTGCTTAAAATGAAATAGTGAACTGTAACAAAGGCGTAAGGTAGTGTTAACTTATTATATGATAATATAAATTATTTTAGAACAGAAGAGTATATCACTTTACAGTACAGTGGTTCATTTATCTTCCGTCTCATTGAATAGTATTCATCGAAACTCTGAAACAACCATTAAACGGAGCATTAGAGTAACTTTCAATCTTTGGGCTGGTTATCTTATTGAAGGAACTTAATAAACTCAAAGATGATCTAAAACTTTAATATTAAGTGTATATACGCTACATTGTAGAACTGAATGGACGACAATTATATAGAAAATACTGACTAAGTGAACTCCAAGTACTGTAACCTACCATCCTCAATCATTATTTACGTATGTTGATAAAATATGAACATATAAATGCACTACTTACGTGTATGTGTAACATGTTATGTGTTACCGCTGTCAGTAACATAAAGCACAAAAGAATATTTTTCTGAAAGATTTCTACAAACTAAATGTACTAGTGTAAAGAAGCAGTATTGTCTTTGAGCAGAATTTCTTAAAGAAAAATTTACTATATTTAATATTATATAATTTTTGACCATATTATAAATTATATATATTTACTTTGTATTGTAAGCATATGATAGAAGTTTAGAATAAATATAACATATTTGCTCTAAGGTTTCATTGAATCCTGAATAAATGACCAATTCTTAAAAGAAAGAAATTGTTATTTATTCGAATGAAATAAGGTTATATAATACATGTTTATATTTATATTATATTACTAATAAATTGTGATGAAATGTTAGTAATATTCGGCAAATTAAAATTGCCTGTTTAGAAATTGAAACTAAATTAATTTGATGAGTGGAATTGAATGTAAAAGTTACGAGAATATTGTGAGGGAACAGGTACTGAGTGGGAATTCAGGGATGGAAGGGTGATTTGAAGAGAAAGAGGTGGTTTGAGCTTTTCTATCAGAATTGAAAACTCTTTCAATTAGAAGAAAATCCAACTTGTACATTTGAAAACCCATGTTAATTAAATTATGAAACTTTCTTCAATAAAAACAGAATTTGAAAAAAAAAACATTTTTGATTTCTAAATGGAATTGCATTCTTATTTGATGTTCAATTACTGATTTTATTATTGACCAATTCATTGGGCCAACTGAACTGTAATTGCTTCATTTAGTAAAAATCGGTTGGAAGGTAGCAGGTCTGAATAAAATGAAATCTTCTACCACTGTCGGAATTGAAAATTCAATAGTATGAAGTCTTGAAATTGTTTACCCTTTTCTTATAAGAAACTTAGAGGCTAAGCTAGCTGAATAGATCTCTTGCTCACTTCTGGTCTGGGTTCGATAACCACTCTCGACCTCAATTTTTTCTTACTGGACCTGAAAAAAATCTTAGCGTGTCGTCTCTGCGACAGGGTTGACCAACGACCAACGACCAACGAATATAACCTCGCACTACAGTGCACGTAGTAACTAGCAGTTCCAAACTAGAGGCCTTCTACTGCTTGATTACTGTGCTACTATAACTTGGAATGTCAGTAATTCATGTCGGATATTAACTTAGTCTGTACAGTAATGATGTCGTATTCGCGGTCATGTGGTCTTGTTAGTCAATGGTTTTAGGCATGAGCTGGAAAGGTTGTCAGATAGTCACTGGATGAAGTAATTATTCAGTGAGGTTGAGGAAGGTTGGCGACAGGATTTAGAGTTTGTACAAGGAAATTTGGATGAGTAGATAGTTTCTTGTCTTCATTGGTAGTAAGTCGGGTGATGTAGCTATCTATGGATTCCATTTTCAAATCATTGTGAATATCAACATTACGGGCGTACCAAGGAGCCCTGGCTATAAAGCGGGCACACTTATTTTGAACAATCTGGATACACGCCGGGAGAGGTTTGATCAGACGGTCCCAATCCTGCACGATGCCACGTCTAAACTTGAGAATCTCTACTCTGTATACACTTGAATTAGGCAGAATATAGGACTACCAATATAGAATGTTCATTGTATGCTATTGCAAGCTGCAATCTTTTGGTCAATGTAATGCAATCACCTAACGTTTAGGTGTTCTCTCGGGAGACAGTCAGAGCAATCTAATCTAACATAACCTATGGAAAACATAGTCGTTGCAAAAAAACACAATCGGTTTCTTTTCAGTTAAGTTTAGTTTCAAAGGATGTCAATTGTCAATTAGCTCTTACTTCTACAATCAGCATACACTTCTACCAAACAAACAGTGATTATTCCTATATACCTTCTAACTGAATGTATATCACAGATCTAACAGATATACCTGGAATTATGAAAATGTATGTCGAATTATTCGCCAACATTTTGTCCACAGTTTCCTGCTGGTTTAAAAAAAATTTTACTATCATTTGAAATAATGTCAAAGGTTTTTGATTGTGCCTACTCTTTTGAATATTATTTCAATTATATACAATTATTAGACCTAATCAAAGGAATGTGTTTCATCTGACTGTAAAGTTTTCGGAATGAAAACATCAGAAATGGAAAAAAAATTATTCAAGAAAACCCTCTTGAATATTATTTCATTGATGGATGCTGAATCCGTCAGATGCTATAAGAATCAAAGTCCAAATTCTTTGCTTCAAAGAAGACAGGAGTTAAGGACAATCAGACCAAAGGGTTTATTGAATTCATTCTAAAAAATGTTTCCCAAATAATATACAAAGGAGCCCTTATTGTGATAAAGTACATTTAGGGAACATTATTGCATGAAAGATGTTTTTTAATATCATTTATGGAGAAATAAAGTACTATTGAGTTCATCATAAACTCATAACCGTGCAGGAGTATCTGTTTTCAAAATATTCTAGAGTAAATTTAAATGTAATTTCTTTTTAGAACTTTATCATAAACTTATCTCTTGTTTTATCGAAAATTTATTATACTTTTCTTCTGTTATGGCAATACTTTCTTGTTATGGGAAGTTATATTCTGTTTACAAAATTTCAACTAACTGACGGTAGCAATTCAGGAGTATAAATGGATTGTAAATTTAAGTACATAATAATGAAGTTGGTTTTAATGATTTAACGGTTCCCAAAATCTATACATTTCATTTGAAAAGCAGTGAGATACTGTTGGGGGAAATAGTGATTCTTCTAATCAAAGTCTCATCTGTAGTTAGTGTTCGTAAACTTTTGCATACACCACTCTTGCAGGGAAACTAACATGAAAACTTCAAAAGATATGTAACAAATGTCAATCCTTAAAATCTTGAAACATTTTTAGCAATCCATAAGGACTGTAGTGACCATGAAAAATTTTATCATCAGATCTTGACAGTTTTACATGATTTGAAGCTCCCAATATAATTTCTTGACGTTTTTTCCATTATCTTTGTGTATGTAGTTGAGTGCCTATACAAAAGATTGTGAGCACACTAAAAAGCCCACTGTTTGTTAGATAAAATTCACATTCTACAGAAAAACGATGCATTTATAGTGATGAGGTCATTTGTTGTTTTCAACATTATTTCGTCACTGAAAAAGTTATGTTGTGGCCAAAATGTGATTTTAGACACTATTGTGTTTCCTGTAAACGTCAAATTTTGAGTGTTGAAATCTTGAAATTATAATAAACCTAAGAAAGAAAAAAAAAATTCAGGTTTTTAATACATCAGGAAAGGTTTTTTTGGTAATAAAATGTAAAACAAAAATTAATGAACTTTGAAGGCCATTGAAATTAAAAAATTGATCACACCGTATGACCCATCACAATGAAATTATCCCCGATAATCATAAATCTTACACATCCTAAAAGATGGAGAAAGAACTATTTTTTTCTTTACATAACATGGTATATTTTACGATTTCAGTAAATAATTCTTGCGCTAAATAGTTTATTATAGCACAATGAAAGTTTTGCCAACAAAAATAACTTAAAAATAGTAATCTGTAAATAAAACGTAAAAGTTCGAATTACTGCAAAAGGCAGTACAGATATAATAACCAAAAAATCAACTTTGTACAACGGATAACCGCACTACTGTTTGAGTTTCCATCCATTGATTCAAAAATTTTTAACCACAATCAAATCAAAATGTTTGGCTGTTTATATTTTAATAAATAAAGTTTGAACCTAAATTATATAGTTAATATTACATGTAAGAAGATTTAAGTTTTAAAGTTAAAAAGGGAAAAGTTCATCCACCATATATTTTTCGTATTTATCAGTGTGGAATGATTGTTTAACGAATGCGTTTAACGTATTTGCAATTATATATGTCAGATGTACAAGGTGAATTGAAGAACTTGTTTAGATTGTTTTTAGGTAATCTGATAGGAAAAGCACTTTTCTTTCATTAGAATGAAGTCATTCCTTTTAAAATTATGGCAACTTTGGCGGTGATTCAATAAACATAACATTATGAATAAGGAATATTCATGCTAACAACATTTCTTGGTCAAAATAGCAGCTATTAAATTTTATTTGTAGCAGCATGAGAAAATTTGAAAAGTAATCATCTTTCTAAGGAACAACCTCTCTCAAGGGTAAATCAACAGAGTGAGTTCCAGAAAGATTGGTAAGAAAAAGAGAAAACTGCGTAAGTCTTAATGATGTATGCTCCTGGTGTATGAAAGGAGCTTTTGATACACGAGTAGTAAGTACTAAACATATGATTCAATATAGGAACTATGGAATTGATTACGTAAGAACAATTAATATAAGTATATACGAGGTGTATAAATAAAGTAGTGAGACTGATTTTTTTTAAATTTTCTATTCAAATATAATTACAATGTGATATTGTCACCTTCAAAATAGTTCCCTTCGGAAGCCACACAGCGCTGGAGACGGTCCTTCCAATCATTGTAGCATTGCTGGAACTCGGATTCTGGAATTGCCTTCAGCTGGTCGGTTACAGCAGTTTGTATGTTTTGTAGTGTCCTGAAATGAGTTCCCTTGAGGTGATTTTTCAATCTCGGGAAGAGGAAAAAGTCACAAGGACTCAAGTCTGGTGAATAAGGAGGCTGAGGAGCAACAGGAATGTTTTTACTGGCCAAAAACTCGTTTATTGAGATGGCAGTGTGACAGGGCGCGTTGTCGTGATGCAACACCCACTTATCTTTGATGTTTGGCCGCACACGAAGGACTCTTTTTCGAAGTCTACTCTTTTTTTTCGTATCTACATTCAACTGAAATTATGACTACTGTAATCTAGTACCAGAGTGGTGTCTTGTTGTGACCCATATTGTGGTTATTAGTTGTGGATAACATCGTTGATATTCTAAAGTAATGAATGATTTGTTATGGAAGGAATGTAAATGGTCTTCTTATTATACAAGACGAATACGTGATGATTCGGTCTTTGAGTTATGAGACTTATGTTCTCTAAATTAGGAACAGGTCGTTAAAGGTATAAATAAAAATGATCAGAAAATGGTTCCAATATAAATCGAGCTAATGTAGTCCTTATTTTAGTCTCAAAATGAAGGAAAGTAGGTCTCTTTATTGAAAATCCTAAACTTGATCAAACACGATAGAATGAATATCTCATGAGATACTGCACTAGAGACGGCATATAACAGATTCATTGCTTCAGTGTAATATAATCTTTTCTCAATATAATACTAACATATATGACTTTTATAGATAAATAACTTCAAGTGTGATATAACAGATAAATGAATATAGCACACAATAAACCAAATGAAATCGTTAAACTGAATATCTGTTTCTTTGATAATATGTCACTAAAGAATTCATATTACGTCTACAAGAGAGACACATTCAAATATAACCAAAACTCAATTGATTGTAAACGAGTTTTATATTACACTTATTTATAGCAAATTTCAGTGAACACCTCCCCAGTTGCTTTTTTCCATTATTACTATACGTGACTTAAAGTAAAACGTAAAATATATATTCAATAAGCAATTTTTAACCCCTATATACTATTACAATAGCTTCATAAGAAATAAATTAAAGAACTGAAACTTTTTTTCTTTTATTTTAACCTGGCGGGCGAATACCATTTTATACAAACTTGATCGAGTTATTAAAGAGTCCTACAGCACAAGGTACTAAACTGTCTCTTTCAAGACATATTATGAGTGGAAATGTGGATTGACAGAATAATTCAAGAGAACAAAAACAATCTGGACCCATTTTATCAACCATCTTCAACATTGGACATTAACTAAACCTGAACAGCACTATAAATGAAAAATCTGAAGCAATCTACTCTCATAATTGCCACAACTACTGTCATTCGAATTCGTTGACAATCAATCAAGTTTATGCTGTATTTTAATCTGGATTTTGTTAATATCAAATATCGATAATCGGCAATGTATTCATTTGCTTCCATACGATTTGATCCATTTTATTGTTTACAGCCATTTTCATGTCATTAACTTTGAACAAACTGATTTGATATTATAATATTTTGATTTTTATTACTATGATGAGGCCTTCGATCCCATCGGCTTCATGCTCACAGAGACAGACATCTATCATATTAAGCATCCCTATAATTTTTTAATACAACTTTTGATTTAAAGTTCATTAATGAAATATTATTTAAAGTACAATAATATTTAAGTTAATGAAATTTATAACTGTCCTTAGAGATAGTACGGTTTTAATTTATGATTATTATTACTGTTAATTAATTAGCAATTAAGAACTTGCTACAACAACAAAATCAATGACACACTTCATTGTTTTTTTTTATACGTGACTTCAATGTGGTAGATCTTTATAAACGCTAATTATTCTTATGCAAGATTATTGTAAGCAAATATGTATTCCTTGGATTGAAACATTATTAGCTGGAATTACATTATCGATTAGGTTTGATTAAATAGATGTGAAGCCGTGTTATCAAAACTGTTTTCAAAAAGAGCACAGATTAATTCCTTTAAGACTTAAATAGATATCTATTATGTTAGAGCCGACAATTTTTAGCGACATTTTTTTCTAAATTCTTAAGGCTGATTTCGTTGATTTTTCCATTTTCCTAGATATGTTGCCTTTTTTATGAAGTTGAATGTTTACCAACACCTCATGTTACTAAATCCTAGAACCTATTTTTTTCCAGTATTGTATTTGTTTCAGATAATATATAATATACTAAATTTTATGTTTCCTCAATCGATGGAGATGTGACAAATAAATAGTACGCCTATTGTCATAAAGAACAAAGACAGGACATTTCCTGCAAACCAATATTACCTTAATACAACAGAGTTGCTAAACTTAACAGGAACTATATAACTGACAGTTAGATGGGTGCAACATGTAGATTTATTGCAACACTTTTATTGCAACCATCGTTCACTCACGAGAGCTTCATGAAATATATTTTTCATTGGCAGTGACTTTTATAGTTGTAAGAATTTTATCATTCTTACATATTATTATAAACTATTACAATCTCTTCCTATTTATTACACAAATTATTTTTGACTGGATTCTGTATAAGAAATGTCAAACTCAATACAAATATATTAGCAATTAGCAGGAAATTATTGAAAATTTCTCAAATTTTTTACATTTGCTTCAACTTAACATATAAGTTCCCTTTAAAATTGATAAGTTCCTCATTTTGTAGTAAAACTCTAAAATAGGAATTTCTATACTCATATAATGCACCATAACCTATTTCGACAAAGAAGTATTCAGATTAAGTTGTTAAGAAGTACTGTTTTTATAGTAGAGTTTGTTTATGAACTGTCAAAGCTCTGACCTGCCTTGCTTTCGAAAGCTTATAGAACAGTAGTTCATAACTTTTTTTTTACTCCTTCATCTCTCAAAAAAATTTGCACATACTACACACTACATACATTTTTAAGGGTAAAATATGTGGAATCTTACTAAATGTTATCAAAATAAGATATTTATTTCACTTTTAATATATGTAAAAAAAATCGAACTTTTAAACAAGAGATATCACAGATTGATATTTGAATAGAGTTTACGAAAATAATAACTTATGTTTGAAATATATGGAAAATAGTTAATTCTAGCTTCGAAACGCTTAGGAAAGAGAACAATAAATAGATCAATTTCTTAAACGAGAAACCCTTTTTTTGATTTGAGAATACTTCCGCTACTTCTTAATAATTAGAGATTCCTAAAACACAAATCTAGCAGAGCCAGGCGTATTTTATACCGAATACTCATTTTTGTTTTGAATCATGAAATTTAGCTTTCAACTAAGAATAAAAATACTATTCATTTAGGGTTTCCATGACGTTTTTGAACTAAGTTTTAATAATTTCCTTCGAATTTCGTCAAAAAAAAAAAAAAAATCATACTCTTAGAAGTGCTGAAATTTACTTAATGTAATGAAACAATGGAGGTCGAGCACCTCTGGTTGAGGAACTCCTGTTATAGAATCAATTTTTTTTATATTTTATCAAAATTTAGTTTTTCTGGCTATTAAAAATGTCTGAAGTTTTTTCAGGTAATATTGGTGTCACTATAATAATAATAATAATAATAATAATAATAATTACTCTTGAGTTAATAGTTTAATAAAAAAATTTCAAAAATTGAATTTCTGCCTGAACAGAAGTTTTTTTAGGAACGCAATACTACATCTACTCTAGAGAATCCATTTACGTGGAATACATGAATACGATATATTAATATTAACCAGTTTAACCTGTAGCCATCTTAAAAAATCCTTTAAAATTTACACCCAAATAAGTTCACATATCACCTACTCATGTTCACATTTCACAGACAAAAATAGTAAAAGTACTTTGTGCTCTTCAAAAGAGCTAAATCTATAAAAACATTGTAGTTTTCTTACTCATGATTACTATAGTTACTTATAGTAAAGTAAAAACAGTTATCATAGGTCTTGTAATGAGTTGATAACATCGTTTCTTAGGTTCAATATTTTGAAATTTTCTCGAAGATGATATGAACTGTGAGGAAGTGTCAATGAAAAGCAGATCACTTAGAAAAACAAATATACTATTATCTTATAATTGCTGTTTAAAATTAGTTATAAAATATTTACTATAATTCAATATACTATTTAAAATTAAACAATTTGCTAGTATCCCCAAAAATAGAAGAACAGAATTTTATTAATAAATGAGGTGAATAAAATGGTTTTGTAAATGTATTAAGAATAAAAAATAAAATTGAAATGACACCATTGTGTAATTTATAATTTCAATATTTATATTTTTGTTTAAAAAATGATGAGAATGAAACAGTTTTTTAAGATAGAAATTTCCTCTTATTTAGCAGTTAGTTATTGTTTAATATTTACTAAAATTTATAAATTATTCTAGAAATATTTGCTTTTTCAGAAGGCTTCGCTTTATGCATTCTGAAGAGCTATAATAGGAGTTCATTTGTTAATAACATTTTGTTTGTGTAGAAATTTTCACAATAACTCACAAGCACAATCCAGACATTTATTTAAATTCTGATTATCACTTTATCTGTTTCAGTTTTAAGTATTACAAATTTGAACAGGGAGTAATAAATTAAAAATTAAAATAAAGTTTAGATGAAGAACAGTTGAAAGCAGTCAGTTTTTTGTTGTAAATATATTCCATGTTCTAGTTGCAAGTGAAGTTCTACTTAAAACTTTTAATAGAAAGTCTTGCGACAAGGAAAAGTGTCAAATATTCATAGCAGCTGATAAATAAATAAACAGATGAAATCGCATTCTGTTTTCTCTCTTTACTTCTATTTCAGAATAAAGTCCAATTTCCTTTTCACCGACATTTATATATATATTTCAATTTATCTTAATATTATCAGGAATATTTTTTCTTGAAATATTTGATAAAACAATTATTTAACACAGTAACAGTTAAAAAAGAATAATTATTATAAAATATTTATTAAGTTATTAAAAAATACAATTATTAACGAGCATAAGAACTGTAATCATGATTAATAAGTATAATGTCAGACAAATACAATAAAGTTGTTGACCATAATATGAGTCGGTTCATATGTGAATTTAAAAAAAAAATAGTGACGATTACAATACGTAGAAACAGCATACACCTCACAATTATTAACAGCATTAATAAGAGATTGAATACTTAAAAAAGAATCCATTCCTAACATTGAAAGCATATTATCTATTTGTATTTGACATGAAATGCATGTATAATTGGTTCCCATTGAAGCAACTAATAGGGCTTTAAACAAAATTATATATCCTAGACTAGAATTTCCGAAACTATGGGTCGCATTACAACTGAGGGCCATGTGAAGTAAGACAATACGTATTCTTTGGCTTCGATTATCACTGTCTATCAAGATGGTTTAGGGCTCAAGGCTGGTCGTTTTATAATGTAGTAAGTTCTTTTCAAGAGCTTAAAGAGTCACGAGTTGGTATTTGTCGGTGTTCACAGATTTTGAGGGCACTGATCAAAGCTGTAGCCAAGACAGGCTCAGTTGGACCTTTGGTCAGTAGTTCTTTCCAAGTACCACATTGTCGGTACCACTGATATATAGTATCGCCTAAGGGTTCTGCATGCCTTGTAACTTAGTGTTGGTTACGTGTTGGCTGTGATTCCTTACCCTTTTAAGGTAGAGTCCTTAGGGAGTTGTTGTATGAGAAGTAGTATCTCCACGAAAAATCGCCTGCAAAACATCAAGAGGGAGCTAGACTCTCATTCCTTGCCATAGAGAAAGACCAATAAACTTGAAAAACTGGTACTCACTTTGGTGAGGTAGGAGACCAAAGTGAGCCTTAGCCCAAAGAATCGGGTATTCCCTTCAGAGGCACAACAAAACTCAAAAGAATCGAAACGTACTCCTTAAACTCATGGTTGTAGGTGCCTGCCAATATAAATTCATGAGTTGGTTATTCACACAAATTATTTGGAAAACCAATTTAAAAATGATTTTCAACTTTCAGATTTTTTGCTTTTTGAACTATCGCATATTGAAGTTGATCCCAAATCCATTATAGAAGGTAGTTTAAAAAAAACTACTTCTTAATTAGAAAAGTAGTTTCAAAGGGAAGTTTAATTATCTTTCTTAATATTAATATAGAATATAGAATGACAAAAGCTATATGACTTTTAGATCACGATGAGAAACAATTTAATTCTAAAATATAAGTTACGTTAATCTACGGCTTGTTGCATATCGAACTACACCAGTTGGTACAACGTAATTCAATAAAAATCGATGGCAGTAAAAGTTTAGAATACCAATTAATATTCATATCTAAATAACAATTATAACATATAATTGTACAAGGTGATTCGGTATCATATAAAATTACCCTAGCTTTACATCATCTAATTGATAGAATATCAGATTATATCCCAAATTGTTTTGTTTCATGTTTAATGATATGCATTATAATATATTGCAATTAGAATTAATAATCCTTATTATTAGATTATTATCCGCTTTTATATTTGGTAGATTAAATTCATAAATCATAAGATTTGCATAATTGCTTGCTAATATATCCTTGTTTTTTTTTTTTTTTAAATTGCACCAGAAATAAATAGAAGCCAGAGTTTTCCTAAGCCATGTACCACTTGTTCAAAACAGGGTTTTCCCATCATTCTTTCAGTGTATACATGTTCTGTAGTGAATATATTTCTTAATTATTTTTCAGAAAAAGAGCCTACGACATCTAATTTCATGTCTTCCTCAAGCATTAACTAAAAAATACAATGCCACCAGAGAGTTATCTATACTATGCAGTAAATATAGTACAAAATAAAAATAAAATAAAATAAGGAAGAGAATATGAACTTAATGGTGAGTGTCTGTGGTACAACTGACTGGGAATAGGATGGACGTGGGTAGGGTATGGAGTGTACATCTGTTTCATATTAGAAACAGATCAGCAATTTCTAATAATTTATTTCTAATAGCAAATCTACCTTCAGCAGATACATTTCATTGTTTTTTTTTCTGAAGGTTAGGCTGAGCCTTTACATTTGCTCTAGGACTAAGTGTAGGAAACATATTGAAAATATAACACAGAAAACTGTAACGAAATATAAACAAATATAGGAATAGAGAGAAAATAGGACTTCCTTCTTTTTTTTTTAATAAATAAATTAAGAATAGTACTAGTATAAAGTAAGTATAAAGTGTAAGTGTAAGTATAAAGTATAAAAAACTAGTATAGAGTAAGAAAAGTAATGTACCTGCCTTCCAATATGAAACAGATGTACCCCATACCCTCACCCACGTCCATCCTATTCCCAGTCAGTTGTACCACAGACACTCACCCTTAAGTTCGTATTCTCTTCCTTATTTTATTTTATTTTTATTTTGTACTATATTTACTGCATAGTATAGATAACTCTCTGGTGTCATTGTATTTTTTAGTTAATGCCTGAGGAAGAACACTTCGTGTTCGAAACGCGTTGTTTATACTATTAAATTTTTATATATGGACACCATTTCATTAACTTCTTACACTACAATGAGTAAATACCACATAATAAGTGATTGCACTACGTTAGAATACACACATATTGTTTATATTGGCTGTGGCCTCACTTTAGTGACATTTTAGTTCTCGTTGAGCCTTCTTTTAATTAAAACTTAAAAAATATCGTTACAATTCATAAGCAATTATATTTTTACCGTAATTAGTAGAACTTTTAGCCTCATTAAAGTAGAGCAAAATATTTAACTGATATTTGTTATAATAGATCTAGGGGCCAGGCTAGCTCAGTGGTTACGTACTCGCCTCTGAACTGATAGGACCGGGGTTCGATCCTCACCTGGCTGGCCCTCGATTTATTCACGCGGGAGGTGAGCGCGTCGTCCCTCGGAGAAGGACGTTAAACCGTCGGTCCCGAGCCTGTACGATGTCAGGTACTCGTTAAAGATCCCTACTCTAAATACATTTGAGTTAGGCAAAGTTTAGGACTCCCACTGTAGAATCAATCTTTATTGTGTGGTATCACAAAGGGCCAATGCTCGGCCTACGTGTGTTCCCTTCTGGAACTGCCACTGCAACCTAACCTAACCTAACCTATAATAGATCTGCTACAAGAAACTTGAGCTGTGACTGTTACAGATTTCTTATGCTGATTGTTAATGAAAGTTTGTCCCGAAACTTTATTCCTTCTTTTATTTTATACTTGAAATTGTTTAGTTTTAATTGTATACTATATTATTCATCAGTAATCACTGAAAGTACAATAATGGAATCAGTTGCCTTTTAAATCAAATAATAAAAATTATAGGACCTTTTATGTTTGTTAGTAAACAGTTCTCAAAACATATATAAATATTTACTTGAAGGTAAATATACTAAAAAAACAGATAATATGATATTACAAAAGGTAAATAAAGTTAAAAATTATATTGTGCTAAAAAAATATAAATTTTTTTTTTATAAGGCGGTCGAGACTTTTTTGTTGTGTTTTTTTTTTCTTAAGAAGTTGTGAATTTTCAATTATCCTTCTGACTGAAGAATAACTGTCTCCTTGTTAAGACTAGCTTCAACCAAGGACATAAATAATCCTCAATTAGAGCCTAGTGCTTCACATTATTCATTCCCTTTCCTAACAATACCCTCCTCATTTCACATCTTTAATCAATTTAATTATTCACTTAGTCCGATTAAAACTCAAAAGTTGATAAATATTTCTCACTTACTTTAAATGCTCCCCCCCCCCCCCATTGTTTATTACTTAGTGAAACTTAAACCATTTTCCAAGTATTATGAATAGAAGGCAGTTAGTAAAGGATGTAATTCACTAAAATTAAAGCACCTTTCTAATATTTGTCAACAAAATTTTAGTAGAAACAAAATGAAATAGCTTTAATACTATAATTATTGTAAATGAATTGCTCACAAAGTGAATACCTATCAGACTATCACCGACGTTTATTGGCATATTCAATGCTTTAATATTTAATACTCAAACCTACTATTTAATAAATGTCAAAATAATACATATAGAACCAGTATTTAACACAATTATAAATACCTTGAGTTTGGGTTGATTACTTTTAAATAACTTAATTTGTTTGATTCCAACACTGTTGATTATGTTTTAACTAATGGTTAACGACAATATCAATATAAGGTATTTATAATGTTAAATACTGTTCACACTCTGATTATTTTGGAATTTATGTTCATGCATTGTAGCTATGAATTTGTCAATAAATATTGAAGAAAAGTCGGTGACAAAGTGATTGGTTTTTGCGTAGTGACCAACTCTTTACAATCCTTTAGAATAATTGACATACTTTGTTGTCAACAACAGTACAACGTATATTAATAATATATTATTTTAATATAACGTATTAAGTAAATAATATTGTATAGTTACTGATAAGTGAAAGAGTTGTAAGAGGGGTATATTAAAATATTAAAACACAAGAGAAATGCATTGAAGATTCAACAGCATTGAGGACAAATAAATAAGAACAAACGATAACATCTGTCAGCAGAAGAAAACACCTTAGACAAGGTTGCTGGTCATCAAAAAACTTATTTATTTCGTGGAAATATTCATTTAAATAAACCAGTATTGAAGTATAAAGTAGTTGCTCTATTAAGTTTTGTAAAAAAAAACTTGGATTATTTTTTGCCTCTCCTATTCATTACCATTTTTATCCTTAAATTTATGACTATTACATCTTTCCAATTATTTAGCCTAGCTCACCAATAATTTAAAAATAATATGATGCTATCCCCATTTATTATTAGATCCGTTTTAATTATTACTAATGAGTAATAATTACTATTAATTTTTTAATTATTATTAAATGCTTGGAAATCTGTTCCGTTTTCAACATTCCTTCCTTTACTACATTACATGGATTACAAATGCGGGCTACTGTCTATGAATTTATAAACCATATAATACAGTAAATGAAGGAATGCTGAAAAAGGAACAGATTTCTGACATTTGAAGAAGACATAAATATATGTTCAAACGTGGGCGAGAGAAATAGTTTAAATCATAAAACTCAAACCCTCTGATGACGACGATGGTCGAAATATCGATGTTAGTTATGTCTGTGTCTTTCTGTGTGTTTCTTTCGTTTTGAATTTATTTTATTTAAAAAAGTCCGCTAGACCGTTTCTTTTAATTGTATATATATATATAATTCAATATAGAAATAGAGTCATAGAGAAATCAAAAGAACACACTTACAGTCTCTAAATTTCGGTTCAAACCAAAAATTAGAGACTGTAAGTGTATTCTTTTGATTCCTCTACGATTCTATTTCTATATTGAACTGTATTTGCCCGTTTTTGATCGTATTTCCAACGAAAAAGTATATATATATATTGAAATCTACATAAGTGGTCTGGATCAGCATGTGATTGGCTGTTTCATGACCAAATGACTTGATTGTTTGTATTCTGTGGAGTAGGGGGTCCTTGATATTGAAATCTACATAAGTGGTCTGGATCAGCATGTGATTGGCTGTTTCATGACCAAATGACTTGATTGTTTGTATTCTGTGGAGTAGGGGGTCCTTGAAATTGCATTGTTTCCTGTTGTAATGATAGCCACGCACTTAAAACATTTCTTCTCTATCAACATGGCATTCGTTATGTATCACTACTTCACAAAAGAGATGTTCCAGGTACGTAGATTCTATTACAGCTGTAACAATACAACTTCAAAGACCCTATACTCCACACAATAAAAACAATGAATTTATATGGATATGCAACAGCCATTTACAAATGTATTATATATATATATAAATTTCCTCCACAGTCATTATGAAGTGAAAGGAAAAAGAACCTTTCAATAGAAGAAATTTATTAGTTATTCCTTATAACAGTGCATTAAAAGATATTCCTCCTCTTTTGATAAAAAATCGACATATGTGTTATTTTTAGTAGTAGAGGAAATTTATTCAACAGTCTTGTGAGCAATCATAACAAAGAGAAAGAAGGTTGTGTTTATAATATCTCTTGTGGGGATTGTAGCTCAACATATGTTGGTCAAACAGGCAAAAGTATGCTTACTAGAGTGAAGCAGCATAAATATGCCATTGGAAGACAGGAAGAGTCGAGTGCCTTGTTTCAACATATAAAAAGCAAGAACCACTCAATGAATTGGGAAAATGCCAAGGAACTGTTGTTTGTAGCTTCAGACTTTGAAAGGAACCTTGTGGAAAGTGCTGTGATCAAATAACCAAATAAAATAACAAATTTGATCAAATCAAATAACTGTTTTGTAAACCTTATCAACAGCAGCCCAGGACTTTTTAAATTAGATAATGTTTTAGTTGAAGGTATAGTCAGGCAAATTGGACCTATTGATATTTTAAAACCTTACAATATGAGCTCTAATTGAACTAATGTTTCTCCATTTGGTACCTAGTTTTTGTTTTTTTTTCTTTGTTGTTTTTCTTTTTTTGCTTGTATTTTATAAGTTTTTATATTTTAACATGTGTTTATATTATCTCCCCATATTTTTTTTGTAACAAACCTGTAACCTTTGTTGTTATCAATCTTAAGTTGCTCTTTGATGACATATATTTGAAAGTCCTTAGAGTACATTTTCTGTGTCTTTTTTACTTTTTCCTTGTGGCTTATACTTTCATTAGTTTTCATCACGTGTTTATTGTGATTATTTAGTATATATATATATATATATATAATATATATATATATTAATTTTTATTTGTAGTAGCTCTCTGACGAGATAGTTTAGAAGGATATATATATATACATATAACACTATTTTTCTTTTTTATCGAGGTTTGGTCTAGCTTCAATAATTCAACATCATTAAGCCGACGTTTCATCCATATTATTAGACACCTTCAGGGCTACATCAATACAGAATTTAATTACAATAACATGAAACATAATTATATTACATTATTTAATTAATATATATATATAAGTACCTTGGAATTTTTCTATTGTGAGGAAGGAACTACATAACGGTTTGTCCTCTGTAGATGTCTAAAAATATAAACGAAACGTTGGCTTAAAGGTGTTGAATTATTGAAGCTAGACCAAACTTCGATAAAAAAGAAAAACAGTGTTAAATATATGTGGTCGAATAAGGAAAACATACGTATATATATATATATATATATATATAAAATTTTTTTTCACATGAACACGGAAATAACAATCAATTATCAAACCACAATAAGAAAATGGGAAACAAGACTAAGATCTTTCAACCGTAACAAGCGATCTTCGTCAAAGTCAAAAACCCAACTCATTTGATCATTTATATATATATATAATTAAATTTCGTATCTATTTCCTTTCTTGTGTATTTCTTGGACAGCTTTTCCATATATTATATATATATATTATATATATATATATATATATATATATTATATATATATAATGTTGAATGCCAGATTAGATATTGTAAAAGACGAGCCAATCCCTGTTACGTATTACTTTGGGACTTCTTATTGGTTGTGGGTGTTTATTCGTTGAACACGTTTCTCCTTAGCACACTCCATCTGCTCGGCCGCCTCAGCCTTCACTCCGGGAGAGGGCTCGCAGTCCATAGCCCTCGCACTAAGCCCATAGTAAACACCGAGTTCGACGAGGTACACTTCCAAGCCAGGACGCCAAGACCTTCATCCAACTCTATTGGAAAATTAAGTAGGGACTGCGAGCCCTCTCCCGGAGTGAAGGCTGAGGCGGCCGAGCAGACGGAGTGTGCTAAGGAGAAACGTGTTCAACGAATAAACACCCCACAACCAATAAGAATGCCCAAAGTAATACTAACGGGATTGGCTCGTCATTTACAATATATATATATATTATTATAAATATATAATATATATATATAAAAAAGATTTCACATAAACACGTGAAACAACAATCAATGATCAAACCACTTAAGAAATGGGAAAACAAGACAATCTTTCAACCGTAACAAGCGGTCTTCGTCAGATCAAAAACCCAACTGAACACTAGATGCAGAAAACATCTGGTGGGGTTGAGAAGAGTGGGAGGGAAAGTGGTATTTTAAAAGGGTGAAAGCCAGGAAAGGACTAATGTCCAGAAGGGATGTTTGGGGAAAAAAGGAGTACAGTAAGAAAAAGTAAAAAACTATCCGCTAGCTGTCAACCCTCTTTGAAGAGGCTATTGCCCTCGTGACAAAAGTATCAAGTTTGAAGAGACCCGTTACTAATGTTTAAAATATTAGATTATTAAATTTATGACGACGACTGTCGAAATATCGTTTGAGTCTTTTGTGTGTTCTTTTATTTGTGTTTTCTCTTTCCTGTGTGAACAATATATATATAATATATATATAAAAAAATTTTCTGTCCCACCCCTAAGGTCCAACGGGTTAAGCTCCCTGGAGGATGTGCAGATTTTTGCAGATCCCTCCGATGGCGGCAATTCTGGAAATCCTCCGTCCATTCGAATCCTGCCGCAAGCTCTACTCCCAGAGTTACCCTCCGTAAGTTTAAACCCTTTAAAACCTACCCCTTCTGCCTCTCTCCTTAGAGCAATTCATTTCCCCCTTCTCAACAGGTTTCAACCCTTTTTCCTTGATAGCCTTAGACCCCCCTACAACCTACCCCCTCCGAAAAGGGTATTAATAACTTGGTTAATAATAGTAATCTGTTAATTATGCCAGCTGACAAGGGGTCCACGGTTGTACTCATGGATCGTGATCATTATGAAAGCGAACACTGAGGCAGCTGCGAGACCCTTGTTCTACCAACCTCTCTCCTCCGATCCCACACCTAATTTTCACAAGAAGTTGGTCACCCTGCTCCGTTCCTATTCCAATTCAGAGGGTCTCACTGATGAAGACTTTAAGTCCTTATCCCCAATACTCCCCGATTCCCATATTCTACATCCTCCCCAAAAACACAAACCTTATCACATGCCCGACAATCCACCTCCTGGAAGACCTATTGTTTCATCCTATAAATGTCTTACTGAAAGGATTTCAGCCTTCGTAGACTCAGTTCTACAACCTTTAGTAAGACTCCAACCCTCCTACTGTAAAGACTCATTCCACTTTCTGGAACTCCTCAAAAACCTATCCCTTCCTGCATCCACCCCCCATCCCATTCTCCTAGTGACGATGGACGTGACCTCGCTTTACACCGTTATCAAACACGATGAGGGCTTAGAATCCTTACGACACTTCCTCACTTCCAGACCTCTCCCCCATTTACCCTCGACTGACTTTATAATCTCCCTAACTGACTTTGTCCTCAAACATAATTCCTTCCGTTTCAAAGATGACTTCTACCTGCAAGTCAGAGGAACTGCCATGGGAACCAGGATGGCTCCCTCTTTCGCGAATCTTTTTATGGCACATTTAGAAAATAGTTTCCTTCACTCTTACCACTTGCTCCCCTTATTTTAACACCCGTTTCATGACGATATATTTTTTCATCTGGCCCCACGGTAGTTCCGAACTTGACTCCTTCCTTCTGAATTTTAGAACTTTCTGCACTTCTGTTTCTTATACCCACAACGTTTCAGCCACCTCTATGACCTTTCTTGACATCGACATTACCCTCCAGGGCAACAACCTCATTACCTCCGTTCACTCTAAACCCTCAAACCCACACCAGTACCTCCACTTTAATAGTTGTCACCCCCCCCCCCCCCCCCACATAAAGAAATCTATCCCCAGATCCTTATCCATCCGAATCCACCGTATTTGCAACCGACTCCAGCAGAAGAACCTGCACCTCAACTCCCTCAGAACCAAGTTCCTGGAGCGTGGTTATCCGCCATCGTTACTGGAAAGAAGACTGATCCCTGCGAATTTATCCGTCAACCCTCCTTCCGTCTCCACTTCCCCGGTGAATGAGTCTCCCCTCCTTGTTACTACCTTCTTCCCCGGTATACACAAACTCAAACGTATTATCAAAGATCTGTTCCCCATCCTATCCTCTTCTCCTTCCACGTCGACTATTTTCCCCAGCCAACCCCGCCTCTCATATAGACGTTCCCCCAACCTTGGTAACCTCTTTTCCCACAGAGACTTGACATCCAGGCGCGTCAACCACCCGTCTGTGGGCGCTAAGAGTTGCGAAAGGCGGGGGTGCCTGACCTGTCCGCTTCTCAACCCCCTTTCACACTTCACTCCATCTTCCCATAACCAGTCCTTCCCTGTTGCTAAGGACTGCTCATGTACATCCAAAAATTGTGTTTACAAATTGGACTGTACTCATTGTGATGCGTTCTACGTAGGACTGTCCTCTAACAAGCTCAGCCTCCGTATGAACGGTCATAGAGCATCCGTTAACAACAACTCCAATTTACCTGTCGCCATACACGCCAAATCCCACGGTCTGTCTTTTAACGACTGCTTCAGTGTGCAGATTCTGCGTCAGATTCCCCCTGGTGATAATACCGTGACCCTTAGAGCCACTGAGGAGGCTCACATCTGGTTGCTCGGGGCGCGCAGTGCACCTGGACTTAACCTTAAAAGATAATTTTTTTGTACTTTTTTTTTTTTTGTACTTTTTTCCAGTATTCTTTATTCTCTAGTACTTATTTCTTTTTTCCTCTTTCGTATATTTTGTGTATATCTATTTTGTCTTCTTCACTTACTGCTAGTTTGTTTTATCCTATTTTATTTTTCTAAATTCTTATTCTTAACTAGTTTCCCATACTTACCCTTTTATTCAGTCTCTATCTTTTATTTACTAAAACAACCAATGCAAGTTTTTTGTATTGTATTTATTTTTATTTATTTTTTCTTCTTTTCTCTATCATTATTTTTGTTTCTTATAGTTTGTTTTTATCTTATATTGTTTATAATTTTTCACCTACTTATAGTTTTACCCAACCAGTACTGCTTATCTGAGCTTCTGTTTATATCTTCTCCTAATTTTATACTTTAAGACCGGGTACGGTTGACAGCACTGGCGGTTGCCGGGTTGGTTACTTGCCGTTGCGCCTACAACGTGCTTGGTCTCCCATTCTCTTTTCTCCTGAAGACGGATTACCCGAAAATTTGAGTCTGTAAGTGTGTTTCCCTACTTTGTGTGTTGTTCTTTGTTAATCTCGAACTCGTATATATATATATATAGATGATAGGTAATAGATACGTGAAAAACAATTTATCTTTCGTTGGTCAGCACACCAATCTTTCTATTGCTATCACCCAAGCTGCTCCGCACTGAGATCTAAGCGCTACCAGTGTATTCAAATCATTACTAAGAACCTCATTTCTAGAGCTATTATTACATTAAGATCTTCATAAAAAGCCATATCAACTCTGGGAGTTTTGTTTTACAATAAAATTGTAAGAGATATATTTTGGACACTTTCATTTTTTTGGGGTTTTAATATTTATCCATTGTGTTATCCTAGCTTCCAAACATCCATATATTAAGAAAAAAACATTAGAATTTTCACTCTTCGAGGGATAGAAAGTACATCATTTTTAATTGTTAACATAAAAATTCGGTATTTTGGTGATGTTCCACCAATCATCTACATAAAACATTGTATAAGTAGTCAAAAATTTTTTTACTAGACTATCTTTGACATAATGGCATTGGACAAATTATTTATGTACATGGCTGTAAAAGATGTAAATAATTTTATATAATTCAAAATATAATAAACAATTTAGATAACCGTTAAATGGATAAGTTAGGTTAGGTTGTTGTGGCAGTTCTACAAGGGAACACATCACATAGGCCAAAACATTGGTCTTTTGTGATACCACGCAGTGAAGATTGATTCTATATTAGGAGTCCATAATCTTGTCTAATTATGTATTCTAGGCAAAACACCAAATGTTCTTAGAGTGGAGATCTTTAACAAGTATTTGACACCGTTGAGGCTCGACGTGTTTATATTTATTTACTTCTCAAGTGAATATATCCAAGGCCAGAGTGGGTATCGAACTCTGGTCCTACCACTGCTTAGACAAACACCTTGCCAGTGTGCCAACTTGATCCTGCATAGTTAAGTTTAATTTATAATATAATATACAATATTATAGTACGTGACTATAAAGTAAGATATTTCTTGCTATTTTTTATAGCAATTGTTTTAATTCCAAGCTACATATCCAACCTATACATGTGACCATCTTTAGGCTACAAGCTTAGCAATGTTTTTACGGACAGAACTAGTTTTACCTTACTTTCAACTACTTATACGGTGTTCTCAAGTGAATTGAAGAACCATTACAAATAATTAAAATTTGTAACAATTATTTTTGTAACATCAAATTTAATATTATTCTATCAGAACAAAAACAGAATATAATGACCGAATGTCTTAATTTTTGAAAAAAATCGTAAACCAAATTAAACAAGGTGAAATTTTATGACAAAAGGTTTAAAGAAAAAAAGACTATAAATAGAAAAGTTAGTTAAAAGAATGAATAAATAGATTTATCTGCTTTCATATAGGTAAGGACTTTGAGTATTTATGAAGGAAAACAGACGTTTATCTGGTGATGGTTTTTAAATCCAGTCGTAAATATTCAACTGCGATGTAAAGTTTTTAAGTTATGAGCTAGAGTTTGTTTGATTTCCGCAAGTTGATTTTTTTTTTTTATTCCTCGTCTTATTGAGAAGTCAGAATTGATATTGACTATTTGCTTGTGGATTGGGTTAAAGCCTTCTTCAGTTGAAGAAGTGAAGTAGGGTTTCCCAGTTCTTGAACAATACCTTCAGAACTCGGCTCCACACCTTAGTCTTTAACCTGTCTTGTCACATTCACCAAATAAAACTTCTTCCACTTCTAAAACCCAATTGATCTTCACCAACTGAAATAAAACTTATAGAAGCATTCTTTCACATTATTCTTAACAGTGAATTATGTGAAAACAATTCCCGAATGTCATATGTTTCCCTTTCTGACGTACTACCATTTATTTAACAAAATAATAATAGATCTACAGAGATCTTTGTTCATATTTTTTGCTAATTAATTATGTTTGGCATGATTTATTATACTTTATTATATATTTAATGAGAATCAACAACAAAAAGTACACTGAAGAAGAAGTTCTTAGAGCATTTTTTTTTCAAATTGTTGATTGTTAAATACTTTATATTATTTTGTTAGTTTTTATTGGATTATGTATAATGTTATAAATAAAACTATAATGTTTCTGCTTAATTATAGAAACTTTATCGGCTTGTTAAAAAAAATGTAATTCCTTTCCGTTATCTTCTCTCTGTTCATTTGTCTTCCTTTCTCACATAGCCTCTCTCTTGTCTTAAATGTATGTGACTATATATAAGAGAATTTCCAATTAGTGGTATCAAAAAATAGTCTGGATATTTATTTGATTATAATTCTGAAATAGGTTTCAAATGGACCAACTACTGTCTATAACTGATAACCATTACCAGAGTGTTGCCAAGGGATTAAGTGGTTAAGAATAGGAAGACAGCAATAAATTGCATCCCACTCTGGGGAGCAACATGTGTTAACTCGTCTCCCCGATAAGGCGCTCGGAGGCAATCTCAGAGCCAACTACCCTTTTAAATGGCCCCACAATCACACTCAACTCTGTCTCACAAATTCGCTAACATATTTTTGTTTTACTTTTCTGTTTGCATATCCATGCCCTATAATACTCTTATTGTATATATAACTCAATTTTTCTTTTCTTATCTCTACCACAAATATTTAACACTATTTTTTTTTGTCGAATATTGATTTAGTGATAATGAACCACTGAACTGAAGATATAAAAAGAAAAATAGTGTCATATATAAGTTGAGGTGTGCTTCTCAACGCCAGTAGTTCGTACTTCTTCCTGATGACGATGAATGTCGAAATATCGAAGTGAGTTCTGAAGTGACTATCTGTTCAATCCTATATGATGATTTACATATATATATATAATGATAAACAAAAACCGGTCCGGCAGGATAGATAACACTTGAAATAAACAGTGACACATAGACTGAAACATAACAAAAGACCGTAATGGCGATCGAAATATTGAAAAGTGAGTTTTTGTTATGTTTCAGTCTATGTGTCACTGTTTATTTCAAGTATATATATATATATATATAATTAAAGTTACAGCTACATAATACAAGAAAGAGGACTAACACTCACGAATCTTGATCATTTCGGCGTCTTGCCGTCTTCAAGAGAGAAGAAGAAAATAAAAAGGAGAAGGAATGAAGGAACGGAGACGTAAATGCGTCCACTGACCGATACAAATATATATATATATTTATATATATATATATAAACTGGAATTTTCAAAAGAACACAGAGAAAATAAATCACTGAATTCACTACTATATTTTGATATCCTCGTTGTCAGGAATAGATGTGAATCGCTCCAAAGGCTGATTTGGCGTTCAAACAGAAGCACTCAGACAGTGTAGCCAATTTTTGGAGGAAGGGGAGACAAGGAAGCTAACGAAATAAACGCCAAATAAAAATTAAATTAATGAAAACATTTAACTAAAAATAAAATTAAGAACTAACAACTTATAGAAAAAAAATAAATAAAAAAAAAACAAATAAATAAAGGAACAATTAACGATTGAGGTTATGCCCAGGAGCAGATCTACCACCCAGAAGACTAATAAGTGCTTCTTCTGAAGTTCTTAGTGTGATATATATATTACTTTAAGAGGGTTATATATATATATATAATGATTTCACATAAACACGTGAAATAACAATCAATGATCAAACCACAATAAGAAAATGGGAAAATAGGACTAAGATTTTTCAACCGTAACAAGCGGTCTTCGTCAGAGTCAAAAACCCAAATCGATTTTGGTTCCAGTTGGATTTTTGACTCTGACGAAGACCGCTTGTAAGGTTGAAAGATCTTAGTCTTGTTTTCCCATTTCTTATTGTGGTTTGATCATATATATATATATATATATATATATATATATATATATATATATATATATATAACTCAATGTTTTCTTATCCCAGCCACAAATATTTAACACTATTTTTTTGTGAAATAGCGATTTGGCAATAAAGAAACACAGAACCGAAACTTGAAAAAGATGGATAGTGTTATATATATATATATATATAATATATAGATTAATTTACCACAGTGAAAATAATTTGAAAATAATGCTCTAAGGCTTTTCGTCAACACATCGTCAGAGAGCAAGTGAACTAAAAAATAATAAATACTTGTTAATTTGGTTGAGGGAAGTTTCTAGAATTGTTGATAACCCTGAATGTGTTTAATGATCCTACTATTGAAGATGTCTTGAACTGTTTAATTATTCCACTTGTTTAATTAATCAATACTTCATCTAATTTATAATGTTCCATGCTATTGTTCATTAATTTTTCATAATAGCTCTTTATGAGTGCACTTTTCACAATATTTCTTCTTCTTTCTGAAGACACAATTACTAACTCATTTGCTTTATTCCAATTAATCACATGATTATTGTTTCTTATATGCATGAACAAGGCACCTTTTTCGTCTTCTCTTATGATATATCAGATAGAGGCTGTTTATTACACTATATGCCATCATAACATAATAACATATGCTAACATGGGTACTAACTTTAATTCATCGTTCTGATGATTCATCATCATTTATTATCAAAAAGATAACTTTGGTAAAAAGGCAATGTCTAAATATAAAGATTGTTTGAGAAGCAATCTATGAGATTTGATCATTTAATAATGGTAAACCACTTCTCATTAACCTATAAAGTATAAGTATAACAACATGGCTCATTCGTTGTCGATGCTATTGTAAATTCATATGCTTTGAGTTAGCTCCATACACTGGCCCAAACTTTGTAGTCTTTGATAATACCTTTATACCATTACCACAGTGGATAACAATTTAACAATTCAATATTTCATAATCATTTTGATAATACGCTTACCAATCTATAGTAAAGATGAGTGTAGATTGTATTATATTTTTTTTAATAATTGGTTAATGACCCTTAATAAATTGTTTGTTAGATAATTCTATACTAAAATATGACAAAATCAAACATGTAGAAATAAGAAATACGATTGAATAGAAGCAGTCAGTAATGCTAACTTAACTGACTCGTAATTAAAATTTATTATATTATTCTAATTGTTATTTTCATTTAATAAAACAAATGTAATACAATTCAAATCTAATTTATCTGGCATAAGGGAGACTAAATACAGTGATACCTTGAGATACGATTGCCCTAACATACGATTATTTGAGATACGACACGAAATATTCGACCATTTTTTGCTCCGATATACGACGAAAAATTTGAGATACGATTCGGTGATTCTCGCGACCGCCGCTGGAGAGCAGAGTGTTTGCCCAGCCATTATCGCTCTGTTCCGTTGTTGCCGCTGCTTTGTTTACAAGTGCTTAATAATTCGTTGTGTTTTGTGCCTGTGATTTTTTGTATTATTTTGAATTATATACAGTACTGTACCCTTATTTTGTTATCAACCATGGTCCCAAGGCTAAAGACAAAGGTGATGAAAAGAAAAAGCCTAAGAAAATGATTCTCAAAATGAGTGCTTTATTTAATGATACGTGTCTCACATTTTTTCGTAACATTTTAAAAAAGAGGCAGAACAAACCTCTCTTGATCGTTACTTTTCGAAGGTCTCACGTAGTGAATGAGGCCAAAAAGGCACAACATGAAAGTGATGATTAGCCTAAGTGATGATTAAAAAAAAAAATATATATAGAAATTATGGGGATATCTAAGAATTTAGACCCAGATTTTTTTTTCAAAAAAAAAATCTAGGCCTTAATTCTTAGATACAACAAATCTGAAAAAAAATTGAAAAAAAATTTAAATAAAAATTTAAACTCCTTTCTTTTTTATTGATTTTATTAACATTTATCATACATCAATATGTTATTTTACCATATGTGTGTTATTACTCGTTTATTTGTACAAAAAATGTTATATTATATGCAATTTAACGTTTCTTTTTGAGTGATTTAGTATCGCTGGAACGCATTAATACATATTACATTGTTTTAAATGGAAAAATTGCTTTGAGATACGAATTTTTTGACATACGACGATGGTTACAGAACGAATTAAAATCGTATCTCAAGGTATCACTGTAGTCTATTCCTTTAGTTTTTTAATAAACTACAAACTGGCAAAAATTTAATATTATAAATAACAATATTTGAGATGTTAGTGCTTTTAGTCACAATAAAATTGTTGTATTTACATGAGGTGAAGATACTGTAGAAAAGACCATAGCCTAAGTATATTTGGTATCCCCCCAAAAAAAAAAAAAAAAAATTAGAGTAGAAATATCACCATCCTATAAGAAATAAGTGCCTCTTGATTCGTAGGTCCAGGGTTCCATACCCACTCTGGACCTCGATTTTTCACGTCGATGTTGATTATGTCTGAGCACGTTGTTCCTCGTAGAGGACATTTAACTGTCGTCTGTCGGTCCCGAGCCTATGTAATGTCAGGACTGCCACTCCCGTATAACCTAATGGCTTTTAAAATAACCTTATACCATTAGATTTCTGTAATATAATTTTCATGTTTATTAAATTTCTTTCAACTGTGTTTATTGACTTGATTTCAATCAGTACGAGGTTTTAAATTCACAATAAATTCAGCTAAACTCTACTTAAGTATGAAGTGTTTAAAGACCTCTATCAGCCAACGCAGTTAACCGATAGAAATCCATGCAAATTTTCTTGGCTTAGCCTCCGATTTCTACGGAAAACTGCTTCCATATTCAAATCTTCATTCCGAAACCTAACTCTAACTCTCATATATCCTTAAGGAGATATTTGTCTCCTGAAAGCTAGCCATCTTTTAGAAACAATCATAATCAATGATTATGATTTCATAATCAGAATCAAATCATAATCAATAGGGTTTGTTTTTAAATTGTATTTATAACTATTTATGTGTTTTTTTAACGACCATTTGTTGCTATTCATCATATTTCAGTTATTTTTTATATATCTTATAATTTTTATTTAATGTTTAATGGTCTTACATTACTGTTTTATACATCATTTTTCTCCCGTGGAACTCTTTTTCTGACAGAAATTACCCTGATAATAATAATAATAATAATAATAATAACCTATGTTGTACTAAAGTGCGCTTACGAAGAAAGAAAAATGATCTATTCCTTTAAAAATAATAGTGAAGATAATTTTTTTTTTTTAATAAGGATGTGAAATGCATTTACGCTCGTAGTGTTGGACCCCTATGTAAGCAGAATACCAACTAACACATCACCTTTTCTTCAAGGGCTCTGGCCTCGAATAAAAACCACACCATAACTGGGTGTGGTACTGGGGAGTGAGTGTTTATACCATGCATGCCATTGATACCCAGCAACTCTCTTTTAAAATTAAATGTTTTCAATTTCCCATTGTTTTGCAAAGATCGTAAATAAGTTGCAAAAACAAACACTATCCTCGGCAGGAACTGAATGTGTGAGACCAAGTTTTTCCCACATGGTCAACGGTATGTTACTTGCCCAAAAATCAGAGGTTCCAATTCTCTATTCTTCCATTCACCTGAAGGAAAGACAGTTAATGTAGAGTATACATAGGGACTTACTTAACACTGTTCTAATAAATATAGTTTTTCCTACTCTATAATTTTTCTAATAATATTTTGAAATATCACGTATCACCTCTGAATTTTTGCAAATTACCCGACAAAGACGGACACGTCTGCTAGTAATAATATAAATAACTAACTCTGAGGCACTAATAATAATAATAATAATGTTTAATTTAATTTGCGTTATCTATAAAACTAGTTGGAGTTTTTGTCTTATATTAAATTTTAAACACTCCTGTTTAGAACTGCTTTGCCATTCAGTAGAAGATTGTATAACAAGTCTAAAGATAACCTTAATTTGATTACAGATAGTAGAAAGTTGAAATTTTCCTCGTTCATGAGTAGAAACATTTGGGTGAGAGAATGTTTTAATCTGTGGCTAAAGTAAGATAATCTCTGGAAGAAAGTGCGTCGCCCACTGGTTTCCATTAAAACTTGGGTTATAACGGGCATGGCTCAGACCCAACCTAGCCGCATGTATTGCCTAATAATTAAAGTATTTCCCATCTTTCTGGGAATTAGATTCATTTTATTAGAGATATAATCCTTCATAGCAAGCATTTTTACAACATTACTTGGAACGTTACATATTATTAATTTTAGTCATTCTTGATTAAGATACTTCAAATGTTACAATGCATATGTATTGGTCTCATTGAAAAGCAGCGTTATTATAGAGTGCAATATATATATATATATATATATATACACGTGTGTGTGTGTGTGTGTGCGTGTAAACATTTCACAATAAATACGTGCAATAAAATGAGTATTATACGCTACTATTTTTCACAAACCAGGTTGTACTAACGCAAGATAAATCACGTAATAGGAAAGTACGTACTTATAATTATATAATAATTCTGTTATAATATACTATAATAATTATTCCTCATACTTATGAGGAAATAAAAAAAATAACAATTTAAATTGGGTTTCTATAAAACGACGAGGTACAGTTTTCATCGGAGTCAAGACGGACACTAACACATCAGAGGCAGGTAAGTTTTGAATCTGACGAAGATTACATGTGATGGTTGAAATACTTTAGTCTTTTTTCAGATTTCTTACTCTAGTTTGGATGCTGATTATATATATATATATATATATATATATATATATATAAATATATATATATATATATCAATGATCAAACCACAATAAGAAAATGGGAAAACAAGACTAAGATCTTTCAACCGTAACAAGCGGTCTTCGTGAGAGTCAAAAACCCAACTGCAGCAGTTGGGTTTTTGACTCTCACGAAGACCACTTGTTACGGTTGAAAGATCTTAGTCTTGTTTTCCCATTTTCTTATTGTGGTTTGATCATTGATTATTATTTCATGTGTTTATGTGAAATCTTTATATATATAGATATATATAATTGAGGGTTGAACAGAGAAATCGATACCTAAGTAAAAGTACGAAATAAGCTATGAGAAATAAAACAATACTAAGAATACAAATAATAATATTAGATATATAAAGCAATTAAATAATCGAAAAGAAGAAATAATTCGCTAATACGGTTCAAACCGAAAATTAGAGAGTGTAAGTGTGTACTTTTAATTCTCTACATTTATTTCTGTAAATTGTACTATATTTGTCCGTTTCGGATCGTTATTTTCAACCAAAAATTATATATATATAATATTGAAAATGACACTCAACTTAGCTCATACCGGTTTTTTAAAAGTTTCTCAATTTTCCTAAATACCACTTCGTTACTTCGTCTACACAATAAAGTACGTCTCGTATAGTCAAAATGTTTCGAATGTGAGACATTCTTCATCAGGAAGTGAATAACTTCTTTTGTGAATTTTCTAGTTTATTATATATATATGCAAAGTAAAGACAGTGGGGGGTTGTATTTTCTCAAGTTTAAGATAAGCTTGTCGTTACTCGTGTGGAGTGAGTGGCCTCTCGGGCGGAGTTACTACCTGGAAGGGTTTCTGGATGCCCTTGACCTTGATTTGAATTCAAGTGCTTTAAAATTGAGCTACTGTTTTCAACTTGAATATTTAAGAGTGGCTTCAGTTGTTTTAATTATTACAGCCTCTAAAATTTTCAGTTATGGTGGTTACTTTCTTTTTTTTTATTATTTTAGTATTTGTTACCAGCATCCTTCGGGTCAATTTAACGTTGTTTGTTTATCATACGTTTCTTGGGCCTTCCAGTCATTAAGTGCATGGTGAACCTTCATGATAGGGAGGTGGTAGTCATACCAATATATGAGTGCTTTTGGGTTTCACAGTCCCAATTAGTACATGTATAATCGTACACTAGATTTGTTTCCTTTTAAGTTGAGCTTTTGACTTGGTTGTTATTTTTAATAAACAGGCTATTCACAGCTGGGGTTTTATAGTAAGTGACCAGTGGTGATTTTCATTCAAATTTTTGCAGCTGATATTATGTCTTTTAATACTCTTTCTTCAAGCTTGTGTGGTTCTGAATACTGGTTTTGTAATAAACTTTATGCACCATTGTTTGGCTATCTTCATTAATTTGCTTCTTTCACGTTACATAAAGGTATTCTTTCAAAATGCAATCTAAATGATCATAAGAATAACCATTTTAACAAACTCTTGTTTAGTTTTGTTAATGTCTCTGTTCAATATTTCCCAATTCGATGCAATTTTGTATGTTCTATGAATTAATTGCTCCATCTTTGAAATAGTGATGGATTTTGCTACCGACATTTAGGTAGGAGGTTGTACTCGTATCTGATTCTTTCTTGAATACTGAAGTTTGAATTTTGTCATTAAACAAAAAAACAAATTTGACTTTAGAACTTTTTCAACATTTTTTGATATTTTTGTACTCTCTATGCTAGTGTGGTGATTTTTATATACTTACGTAAACACATAGAGTAAAGTTTGAAAACTCACTATACTTCGACATCTGTCACTAATATGAAAATGTCAAAATATCTCGATGGATTTTCCTCTGAATATTTTAATATTACAATTTTATTTTATTTTTCTTATCGTTTTTGATATGAAAACTGGTTATTAATAAGTTTGATATTATGTTTATCTTATAGTAAAGTTGATTTAGGCCACTCTAGAGTCGTTAACTTATTTTTATTCCTGTTCGAATTTATTATTTATAGTTAAGGCAGGACAGCCTTAATTGGGTTAGATATGGAGTTAATAATTAAATACCAAATTAAGTTTAGCTAAAGTTACCACAACATTTACTAACAGGGGTACAAAGTTTGCCAGGTCTACTAGTTAGTATAAATATACAAATAACTGTTTAGAGTTAACCATTTAATATAAAGGTATTATCATTTTATAAAAAAAAAAAACATAAAACCAGTCTAAGTATAATTGTATTTTAGAAGATAAAACAAATAGAAGCATCAAAATAAGCTTAAGTTAGCAGCAAGGTTTGATATGTAAGAAATACAAGCACGCAAAGGGTTGTTTTGAAGTTAGTTGGAAGTACAGCTCTTATTTCGTTAAACAGGGCTGAAGCTAATCTTCTTCGCTTGCATATGAAGGCACTTGTACCCTTGTCTGGTAACCAAATTGCCTTCCTCCCTAGCTTGTCACGTAATATAATCCCAAACCTCCCTCATTTAAATATCTTTTGTTAATGATTTTCATATAGCTTGTGGTTTCAAGCGAGTTAAATTGAAAACAAAAACCAAGTATAAATCTATTTTAAATGCTTTTGTTACTATTTCGCCAATCATATAAATAATTTAAACAATATATACCACTTTTTCTTATCACTTTCTTTGGTAATACCGTTTAACATATAGAATTTTATATTGAAAAATGAAGATAAAAGTAGGAAAACATCAGTTTCTCAAATGCCTTATTATTTCTTTTTAGGTAGCTCTTAGTAAACCAGACTACCAACTAAAACACCCCCTTTTCTTCTTCGACACTAGCCTGGAACTGTTTCCCACATTACCTCAGGCTAGGCTATTCATTCCCGTACGAAAGGCATCCTTGGATTTAGAATTAGTTATTCTCTCCGAAGTGTCTCTTTTTTGTAGAGAGGATATTTTTGACCAGCCAGTCTACCATTTTCCACACATCAGCCCTCTCTATCATTTTGGCCATAATGGTTTCTGGTGAGAATATACTAATTCTCTTCACCAAACCACTCCTCTGGTCATTCCATTTCTTGCATGCAAAGAATGTGTGCTCCACATCGTCTATTGCTGAGCAATACAGGCACTCGGGAGTCTCGTGCTTTCCTATCTTGTGTAGGTTGGCGCGGAAGTACCCATGTCCGCTGAGAAATTGTGTAAGGTAGTATTCCACCTCTCCATGACCTCTCTCGTCTCACATCCGATATCTATTAATAGTATAATATATTAATATAATAATATATTAATCATATATTGTTAATAATACTGCTGTTGTATACTACACTTTAGTATTTGATTTTTGGCAGAATTTTTATTACGGTGAATTACAACTATAGTGAACTCCTTTCATTGTTGACTGTATTAGGGACCTCACCTTTTACCTTGTTTGTAGGATCGAGGGAATATTGTATGGTCCATTTAGTGCATCTTATCCCCTTTCAACAAATCTGGAATTTTTGTTTCCAAATCTGGAAAAAAAAGTCAGTGAGTGAAACTTTTATTTAAAAAACCGTCTAATTTTATGGCATGCTTCATAGTAAATTGGAATAAATAATATTCATCACTGCTTTTATCACTTCTGTCATATTGATAAAAAAATAGAGGAGAACAGGGATTGAGTAACTTTTTTGGGTATTATTGCAATAGAATTTGTACTAAAATGAAGTTACTCCTATACTTGGAATACTGTGGTGGACAAACCAATTTCCTTCTAGAGTAATATAATATAATAATGATTTAAAGGATAATAAATAAACAAAAAATGTAAAATTGGAAAAATGTTAACTGCTAATTTCTATTTTGCAGGTTTTTAACGATACAATAAATTGTTAAAACTCCTTATTTCAATAGATTGAAGTAATAGAATATAACATGTTTATATTGTAATTATTATTAAATTTCTATATTAACATTGGATAAATTTATAATAAAACAGTTAATAACATTAAATGTTTAGAATTGATAAGATAAGATTAATAAAGATTAGATAAGAAAAGAAACACTAAACTTTTCCATACAAAAAGGATTTCATCCTAAAATGCGTTTCGATCGTCAGGTTACATCTGTCTCAGGTGTCTAACGAGAGGAAGGTAATATTTGTAAACATGAGCTTACTGAGATAGGTACACTGACGATGAGAACTAAGTGTTTGAAACGCGTTGTACAATTAAATCCATCTTTTTGAATGACAAGCCTTAGTGTTTCTTTTTCTCTCTAATAATGAGTAAATATCACACTGCTTACATAGCTTGTGAATTACATTGTTATTAAGAACATTATTTGAAACAATAATTAATATAACACATGTTTATATTGTATTCAATAGAATATATTCTATTCATATATTTAAAAATAATACAACATAATATTGTTTACTCGGTGGCCCTAGGCATTCTAAATTATCAGATTCACATGTTTCACAGCTGAAATTGGTGCATCCTTACTGGTTAACTAGGAATGTTTCAATCAATTTAGAGCTTTTGAAATTAAGAAAATTGATTGTTGATTGAATTTGAAAAATTAAAAATTGAAATTGCTTTGATTTGGTGTTCATACTTAAGTAAACTGTTTTCTAAAATTTTTTAAAGCAAAAGTCGCAAATGTTTAAAGCAATGATTTAAATATTATTTAAATCATTAAGACATTAATTTATAAGGTCAAACGTATAAATTAGTTTGACCTTACAAACTAATTTATAAGAATTAGTTGCACTGGGTTAGCATATTCAAGGCTATTGTAATCTCATATACTGAACGGGATTCATAATAATTATGAAAATAGAGATATCTACACTAAATTTAATTCTCAATTAAATTAATTGACAGTGATTGAATAATATGTATATATTCATGAATTCTCAAGAAGATCACTTTAGATTTTTTATTTTTTGGTTTAATAGTTCTATATCCTCAGTTTATTTGCATATAAATTTGATATATATCTGTCCGGTTTGGACCGTTTTAATATTTTGATTTATATATCAATGATCAAACCACAATAAGAAATGGGAAAACAACTAAGATCTTTCAAACGTAACAAGCGGTCTTCGTCAGAGTCAAAAACCCAACCTCAGTTAGTCTTGCTTAGTCTTGTTTTTCAATATATATATGTATATATATATATATTATTTTAGTGCTCCTTCTATTAAGTGCATAATAAGTACCTTCGATAGCAAATCAAACGAAAACCCATAACCCCATTATTGTTTCTACAGTAGTTTGACCAAACCAAAGGTTATTAGTCTGAACACATTAATTTAGATCATTTATAACTAGCATTTTAGCAATACTGAGTTGATTAATGCTACTTCAATGTTTTATTACTTTACTATTAGTAATGTGCAGTGGACGTGAAAAAAATTCTCTCTCGAGATTTTAACGGATTTACTTGTTTTGGGTTCCTACATTCTTTTTATGATGTTTTTTCAATGATGTCAGAGTGTGGGTGGGTTTGTATTTACAACTTTATTAAAGATAAATAATATCTTTATATTATTAAGTTTGGGAGCAAGTATGAATGATAATTCACCTTTTTATCACAATGTGTTTTTAGGCATCATTTATTCCCTCTAACTACTAACTCTAGTGTGTTGAAATTTGCTCATTATCTTGGGAGCTACGAAACCAATAACGAAAAAAAAATTCTAAAACTTTTAACACAACAGAATTTCGTTTTAATAAAATCTTAACTTCGAATCCTCATACCCGACTGAAAAGACTTGACTTAAAACGACGATTCTTACTACTGTACAGACTTCTAGGGAAACACTCAAAATTGACGCTACATAACAAAGTACTACTATACAAAACATTACTGCGACCGACCCCATGGACTTGAACTATGGGGTTGTGCAAAACCATCCAATATTCATAGAATACAATCATTGCAATCTAAAATCCTCCGCACTATCACAAATTTTTCGTATTACGTCAAAAACTACACCCTTCATAAAGACTTAAAAATTCCATTCATCCAAAACCTTGCCTCTGATCGTTATAGGTCATTTCACAAGAACCTTTCTTTTCACCCAAATCCATTTGTACCAATCCTTGCTTCCTCCTCACCTTCCCAGAATCCCCCAAGACGACTCAAGAGAAAATGGCCCATGAATCTGCTATTACAATAATATACTTAAAAAAAAAAAAACCAATGTGAGAAGTTGAACCAGTGGGTTTCATTCTTTGCTCATGTGCATCGATGTCATTGTGTAATCTATTACTACATATGCCTGTTACGCATAATAAGCGTAGTTGTATATTTGTAAATAAAGATGATAAAAAAAAATAAAATCTTATAATTTTGACTCATGATTATATTGACTCAGGACGGTACAAGCTATAATGTTTGATATTTCGACACTATTTAGATGTTTGATATTATGAATACTTATACTAAAGTTGAGTGTATACTACTTTAATTTTTTTTTATTGATATTTCTTTTTGAAAAACCTTAGGAAAATTATTCTTTAATGAAAATGGAAATGCTTCAAGTGAGACAGAAAATTGCACATTACAAAAATCAATAGAAGTTCAGTGACCAAAAAAAACAGACAATGATTCGATAATTATTCTTGTGTTGCTATACCTGTGAGGTTCTGTTACTGAGCTACTTTGTAACAATGGAATTTGTATTTTTTTATCAAAAAATAAAATACTTTAAATTATTTGTACAGACAAAGACGGATTGTTATCCAATTATTCATGTAAAATGTATTATTATGCATTGATAGGTCTTCCTTTATGAATAAATATGTAATTCATTCAACTGTGTCACAGGTTTTAGAAAAGGGAGGGAGGGGGCTTTATTTAATTTTCGTTGAATGTTTCCATCAATCTTATTCGAACAGATATAGATCTTTGGTGTATGTCATGTCTAAATAAAAAAAAAATACAAATATATCAGGGTTGTAGAGATAGGGATAAATAAGTGAAATGCTTAGCTAAATTGATTGGACGAGGCAGAGTGACGCAGGGGATGATTTATTGGGTTTGCAAGGGAGGTGGTTATCTTGATGTTTCTCACTTGAATCTCTCTCTTTCACAAGCATATCACCAATACACCCCTTAACAAAACAGAGTGTTTATCTTAACCCAAGTAAGTCCACTGTTATCCCAAACACACTTCATCCTTAAAGACATTTTGCAATCCTTGCATTATCCTTTATCTACTGAATAAAATATCATCTCAAAATTACTATATTGTGATGAATATAACGTTATAAATCTCGTTAAAACATTGTAGATTAACTATTTTCTTATGCTTAACTGTTCCTTTTATATATATATATATATATATATTATATATATATGTATCCGTTCAGTGTCGCATGTTCATTCAGACTACAGTTGTTGTTAAAATCCACATACTATTTTTCTTTGTAAAATAATTTGAAATGTAATACTTAGTTTTTCTGTTTCAAAATTTATACTTCTGCCTATGAAAAAGGTTTTAAATAAAGATTGAAATGTTGGCAATGAGAATTTAATTTGAACCTGAAGAACTGACCGAGTCCCAATAAACTAAAGTTTTGTTTCTATTCCACGGTCGATACTTTTATCAATATTTATATATATTATTGAATTTGATGGCAGATTCTGCATTCATGACTTTCTTACTTATAGCTTCTATTTTCCTTACAATATTCTTTTGAGAAACTGATAATTGCCAAAGCAAACTAGCATAAGACATTCAGAAGGCTGGAAATAACCACTTCACTGGGGATAACTATATTTAATTAAACACTACACTAGATTAAACTAAGATGGGGCCGAAAGCTTGTTATCTTAGTTTAATCTAGTGTAGTGTTTAATTAAATATAGTTATCCCCAGTGAAGTGGTTATTTCCAGCCTTCTGAATGTCGTATGCTAGTTTGCTTTGGCAATTATCACCTTCTCAAAAGAAAATTGTAAGGAAAATAGAAGCTATAGGTAAGAAAATCGTGAATGCAGAATCTGCCATCAAATTAAATAATATATGCTTGAAAGAGGACTTGCTGCCGAAATACACTAATATATATATATATACTATTTTTCTTTTTTATCGAAGTTTGGTCTAGTTTCAAAAAGACAATACTTTTAAGCCGACATTTCGTCCATATTTGTAGACATCTTCAGGGCTACATCAATAAAGAATTTAATTACAATAATTAATTACACTATCCCTAAAGATGTCTACAAATATAGACGAAATGTTGGTTGAAAGGTGTTGTCTTTTTGAAGCTAGACCAATCTTTGGTAAAAAAGAAAAATATTGTTAAATATATGTGATCGAGATAAGGGAAACATTCAGTTATACAAATATATACATGGAAGATTTAACAAAAACACGTTTTTATGAGGAGATTGAAAGATTGTATGGAGATGATGTCTAAAAAAAAAAAGTTTTGCATAAAACTGAAACATCGTTAACGAGAGCTTGATTTTTGAACCTAGATAATTGACTAAAATACGATTACATAATACTCCTATATATGTATATCATTAAAATTAACCGCAGTCTCGGCATTCACGATCTTAAGACTGAGAGATTCGATCCTACGAACTAACCTCCTGCTAACAGGGTTCAACTGGAAAAGGAGTTGGCCAAGTGACATGTTAAATTAAAATCGATGACTCATGCTTAGTCATTGCTATAAATAGATTAAAACTCTTAATCTAATTATTCTCTATTAGTTCAGTTATACCGTTGACCTTTCAACTCTTTTATTCTAACCGCTTGTTTCTTGTTCATTATTGACCTTTGTTCTTCTCTTTATATTAACCTGTACTATCCTTTTAATCTATTTATAGCAATGACTAAGCATGATTCATCGATTTTAATTTAACATGTCATTTCGCCAACTCCTTTTCCAGTTGAACCCTGTTAGCAGGAGGTTAGTACGTAGGATCGAATCTCTCAGTCTTAAGATCGTGAATGCCGAGACTGCGGTTAATTTTAATGATACCGCAGTATATTACATATATAATATAGCAGTATATTACATATACTGCTAGCATATATAAAAATAATAAACACGCAAAATAAATTAACGTTAACAATAAATTGACAAAATTCTTGCAAGAAATTCAGAAATGAGATTAAAATGTTTTTTTACCAAGTGCCCACTTCAAAAAATGCTATAAGATAGTACCATTCCATAAAAGTCTTAAGGTTTAATATTTGTATGTCATGACATTTCCTTTGGAAGAGAAATGATTGGCAATTGGCAATAGTTATAACTTTTCAATAGTGTCTTTTTATTTATTAATGTTATATAAATTTATTATTACTTTTTTATCACGATATAATCCATTTTTCAATTTCCAGTCCATGTTTTTACTTTAAAAGAGTATAAAACAGGGAAAAAAATATTATTTTTATACTATTGATTTATAAATGTGTGATATTGTAAGTTATAGTGAAAATGGAATAGGAAATGTAATTTTCTGGTTATCTGACAAGGATTTTGCACATTATTATAGGAAAGAGGGCGAGAGTGACTTAGTGCAATTCCTTGCTTGCTCTCAGGCCGCAAGCTTGAGCAGATTATGCTAACAAGAAAAGGAAACCTTCTCCGATTTAATGACTTCTCTTCAATACCCTTCTCATAAGCCCCAAATGGAAAACCTTTATAATAAACCACATTACCTATAGCTTTTCATCAATGAAACTCTTGGATAATCTAAACTTTTTTTTCTTTTGAAACGCTTTAATGTAGGATATAATCTATAAAAAAAAAACTGTTATAAAATTTCATCGAAATGTAATAAACATTTTCTTTTTTTTTGTGTTGTACTTATAATAAAAGTGTAGCAATTTCATTAGAATTAATTGAATAACGACGAAAAAACTTTTAATAGTTCAATGCGGCTTCATTATTTAAAATAATTTTTTTTTAAAAAACAAAAACTCAGACTTTGTTCATGAGTGAGGTGAACGTATTGCAAAGGCATCCAAGAGAACTCATTAGGGCAACTAATGCATGATATCTGCATGTTTTTGAAAGTAAGAATGTTTAATTATTTACACTATGAAACAATTTACTAAAAAGTGAAAAATATTTAAAAGAATGTCACATATGTCTAATATACCAAAATAAGCATATGTTGTTTAAATATGTGTTTTTCAAACCGTGGGATACATAAATTTACAGAATTAAGCATTTATTTAGATTTTATTAACTGCTGATTGTCCAGATATTTTGAGACTCAGCTTTCAATGATGTTTTTTTTGTTTTTTAATCAAGGAGTTGGTTCATTCTACAAGAAAAGTTTGTCATTCACTCAAGTACTACAGAAAACAAAATTTTAAATAAACTACAACTTTCAAATTCTCTAAGCTTTAAAGCTGTTGCGCATTAAGTTGATGATAACTCCATAATTAAATGTATTAAGAAATGGACACAGTCTTCTCACAGAGATCAGTCGAAAGGTAATAAATAAATTGCTTTCTTTGATTACTATTTTACGCAATATAGTTAAGTGGGCTGTCATAATATGGGGTCAGAACTAGCGAGTACGCGACTACAGCTGGTTTGGGAGCCACTGGTACATCCTATGTTTTATGACTTTGTATCAGCTTCATATAAAGCTATGTAAGTCTAGAGAAGATGTAGAAAGCAGGTATACATCATTGTAGGAAGTAAGAAAATCGTTAAATAAAACATACACATTACAGTAATTTACTCACCGGGGACCATGTTAGTTCAGTGGCAATGTGTTCACCTCTGAACAGGTAGGTCCGATGTTCGATACACACTCTGGCCCTCAATTTATTTACGTGGGAGGCGAATAAATCTGAGCACATCATCTCTCGGAGAGGACGTAAAATCGTCCGTCCTGAGTCTGTACGGTATCAGGTACTCGTTAAAGATCCACACTGTAAATACATTTGAGTTTGGCAAACTTTAGGACCCCCAATGTAGAATCAATGGGAATATAATAATCATCTATGGGTGCGTATGTGCGTGCGTATGTATGTGTTACGGGCGAAGAAGATATCTCATACTAGAAGAGCTGAATCGGTGATTTTGTTGTTTAAATTAGAGTGAGGAATAATGAAATTGCACATTTGTACAAGTTACTTCATCTACAAGATCAGTTTATGTAACTCATTGATGTTGCTACACACGATTTTGGTTAAAATAACTGTACTTCAGACTTCTAGTTGACATTTCATATATACATTGTGCTCTCCACTACAAAAAGGAAAATTGCACTTGATCGAAAAAAAATGTTTTAAAATAGGCACAGAATGAAATACTATGTTCAAGTAGATATGTTATGATGAGGAAATTGTCTCCAAAGTCATTCGTATTTAAAAAAAAATTAATTTGAATATTTCATTGACAAATCGTTAAAAATAATTTTAATATATCTTGATATTCTTTGCGTTGATTTGTAAATGAATTTGACAGTAATTTTGTTTCAATTGTTAATCTATAGTCGCTTGATTGTTGTTGTGAACAGGTTGATTGCGTTATTAAATAATTTATTTCAATATCTAAACGCTTACTGCTTTTGCAGATTTAGTTATAGTGAAAATATAAAAAAGAAATTGAAATAAAACATTTTTAAACATGAATAATGATTATATTTGATTTATTGGTAGCGTAAAAATAAAGAACAGTATCCAATAAAGCCTCAGAAAGAAATATCAAAACAGCTGTGTATTTTATAAGCAATTTTTTTCTGTACAAAAATACTTGTTTTAATAATATACAAAATAAAATTTCAGCAATTTTTGTACACCAAAACATGATTAGAAAAATTTCCAAAAAAAATTAGATTTTTATTCAAATTGTATGCTACTTGGAAATTTCTTTAGCGTGAAGAGCGCACAGAGAGACAATTCTAATTATATATTGATATTTTTTGCGTTGATTTGAAAATGGATTTTACAGTAAATTTATTATTATTTTGAATCTAAAGTCACTAGTATGTTGTTGGGAGCAACTCCTAATGATTCCTCTTTTAGTGATATTAAATTACTTATTTTAGTAGCCGATGGTATATACTTTTTGATTCATTTATGCGAATGCTTAATGTTGGTAAGCCTGATGTTGTGTTTTGTTCCTTTCTTCTTCAGTGCCTGTTTAAAGAGGTCCTGTTTTAGGTTTAAAAGGGAAACCATCCCCTGTAATTTGCTGAGTATTCCCCTTTGCAATTTACACTCAATGGAAAAAGGGGGATTTACGTCCTTTTTGCATTAATTATACGTGCGGTCCTTGAACCGTTTTACGAATAATTCCCTTTCGTTAAAACCACGTATTTCCCTTTATCATTTATGAACTCTTAATGATGACCTGCTCTTTTGAGTAGCTTTAGTCTTGCTCTCTGTTGTATACATGATTGCTAATTGATTTATAAAGCGATGTAATCAAACGTACACACACACACACACACACACACACACACACACACACACAATATATATATATATATATATATATATACATACAAGCAAGTGTATCCAGTATATATCTATATTATATTTTATCATTCCTAAAATAAATCAATGAAAGAAAAAATTGAGCAAATTTGTAAATCATTAAAACACATGTCAAACAACACCAATGCAACGTAAGTAGACAAGAAAAAAGTAGCACCTTATTTTTGCATATAAATAATGAAAATCATAATTTTAATTAGACCGGAGCTGAAATGATTACTTATAAAAGATTCGTGTTGTTAAGAAATATAATAAAATTAAAACATTATTATAAAATATTATTAACATCAAATAAGATCCCTTCATATCTTTTGATCAAATCAGATGAAATATTATAAATATTAGTAACGGTTTATTCAAGCTCGACTCAGTATGATGAGGGTCATCATAAATAGCCACATCTAAGAGAATTGACAGCTGGCAGGTCGTTTTTTTTTTACTTTTTTCTTCCTGAATTCCTTTGTTTACCCTAACATCCCTCCCTGGATCATTCTTTTTTACTGCATTTTACACGATTTAAAATACCTGTTTTGCTCTCACTCTATTCATTAGCACACCAGATGTTTCTACATATTTGCTTTCAGTTTGGATTCGACTCTGATGAAGACCGCTTGTTACAGTTGAATGATGTTAGTCGTTTTTTCCCATGTATTATTGTATTGAGGACGTTGATTGTCATTCTGTGTGTTTATCGTGAAATTTTATTACAAAAAGAAAATAATAACAGATTACTATTGAAGTAATAACCCACGCTATTGACGCACTTCTTGTTTTAAAACATTTGTTAAGAAATCATTAAGCAATGGTATGAACCATTTTTTCATTTATCATTTCCACCAGTTTTAACTTGAATCTATTTATTTTCATGACGAAAATCTAACGTTAACATTTCTAAGTTGTATTATTAGTTTGAATACTTAGAAAGGACAATAATCTCTAGAACTTCATCACTATGAAATTTTGTTTCACAATATGGCCTGAGAATGTATCTTAGGTCTTAACTTTAAAGGGCCAATTCTCGACCCACGTGTGTTCCCTTGTGGGACTGCCATTGAAACCTAACCTAACCTTTGTCTTAACTGACAAGTGTTTATGTAAAGCCAATGTTCTTTGCCGATATATGAAGGAAGTCTTCATTTCAATTATAACGCTTTATCATACATTGAAGAAAAATATACCAACTGAACAATCGGAAAGAAGATGAAACAGAAATGTTAACTGTGGAAGGTTTACAACATACATATGATACTACTGATGATGTAAAGCAATTTAATAATGAGGAAACAGATGGCGTAATAACAGGGATCAGATACAACGCGAACCTAGGATTTCATAGCTTTTCAGCTGAAACAACACGAACCTAGGATTTCATAGCTTTTTAGCTGAAACAACACGAACCTAAAATTTCATAGCTTTTCAGCTGAAACAACACGAACCTAGGATTTCATAGCTTTTCAGCTGAAACAACACGAACCTAAAATTTCATAGCTTTTCAGCTGAAACAACACGAACCTAGGATTTCATAGCTTTTCAGCTGAAACAACACGAACCTAGGATTTCATAGTTTTCCAGCTGAGGGTGGACTTATAGTATTAAGAGTTAATCATGGTAAATAAAATATGATAAAATATAAAATCACGGCATGAGATTTGTGATATCTTTTTTTGTATTACATCAAGAATACGTATAATTTTCTTCTGAGAATACATAATAAATTTATATTAATTCATTACAACTTCATCGCTATGAAATTTCGTTTTACAATGTAGCCTTATGTATTACACCAATGATCATCAGTATTTTCAGGTATTATTAAGAAAATATCATCAGATAGTTTCAATTGTAATGTAACAAGATATAGAGCTTTGACAATAGTGTGTGGTTGGAATTATCTTATTGAATGTAAACAAGGCATTTACACTCTCTCTTTACTAATAAACTAACATTCTACCAATTGACAAAACCTTTCTTTGCTTTGTGTATAAATCAGCATTATCAAGCATTGCGACGTATTTTTGTCAATAATATAATAACATTTCAAACTGTAATAAGAGTAACTTTTTCTTACGTTTTTCTAAAAGATTTGTTTAAACAAATCACGTCAGTCATTTAAGATTATTATCTTTTTTTTTGATAATTTTATTTATATTGATATTACTTAGTTATAATAAAATATATAATCTACTTTATATTTGGTTCAAATGTAAAAAAAATATGCTGTTCCTATAAAAAGAGAAATTCAATGAAGTGCCAAAACCGATCAAATCTCCCTGCACTCGAGGCAGGAAAATATGAAAATTGGAAAGAAATCATCTATCTAGTCAAGGAAAACATATATGCCTAGGAGTATATTCTTGAATCAAGGGTAAATCAGTTTGCAATTTGAAATATCTCTATTTGAAATGATGTTTGTTATCATGTTCCAAACATTTCATTTGTAAAAAAAAAATATTTCTCATATCAAAATAATAAATAAAAACTAGACTTTGATAACAAATGTAAATCAATAAGCTATGAAAATTTATTACTACACAATTGAACAAAACTTATGTTTATTTGCTGGCAGGTTCATTCTAGCCTCTATTCCTTTTTCTGATAATGGTTGTACCAAAACTTACAGTCTTTAACTGTATTTATCTCGTTCTTTGCTTGTTTTTTATTTACTATTGAACTCTGTTTGTTTACACTGAATATTGGAATTAAAACAAAAATAATATTTTTTTATATAATAACATGAAATCTACTCAGAAAAGGGAACTAAAATCTATTTAGTAAAACATCTGGCCGTCATCTGAGACTATATTTTATTATTTTTTTTTTAATATTGGGTGTTCTTTATTCATTTACAATGTTGGTATGAGTACTATAAAGATATTAAGTATAATTTTTCTCAAATGATATATGATTGCCTCGCAGACTGTAGAAGACACACTATCCATACGAACAAACTAGTATTAGCATCACAACATGCAGTTTTATAATTTAATTTTAAGAAATATATAGTTGACTAGTTTAATTAAATACCATAGTGTTTAATATATTTTATATATTAGTTTATTAGACTATTAAAAACTACTCAATTAAATATATTAAATAACTTAATTTATAATGAAGGCATTATAAATTATTATTATTATTATTTGCAACTCTTCTTTTATATTTTTTGGAACCTGCATATCTCAATACGGTGTAAATTTCTAATTCTACTGAGTAAATGTAAATATATGTTCATACGAATCATTGGATATAACAAAAGTATGGAAGGACTTGTATATCAATAAATTGTGAGCAAAATGCAACATATTTTTAGGGGGTCAGGTTAGCTTAGTGGTAAACATACTCGTCTCTGAATTGGTAGGTCCGGGGTTCAATACCAACCTGGCCCTCTATTTATTCATGTGGGAGGTGAATAAATCTGAGGACGTCACCCCTCGGAGAGGGTGTTAACCCGTCGGTTCCAAGCCTGTACGATGTCAACTATTTGTTAAAAATCCCTACTCAAAATACATTTGAGTTCGGAAAAATTTAATACTCCCAATGTAGGATCAATTTTTATTTTGTATGGTACCACAAACAGAGTAATGTTCGGTTCTCATGTGTTCCCTTGTGGGACAGCCACATCAACCTAAAGGGTTGATTACTACCACTAATTTATTTTCATTAAATAAGAACCGACATTTTAAATATACCTTTTCCCCTTTTGCCTTATACACATAAATACCTTTTTAATTAAAGAGACTGAGATTTCTCATCAATCATATATACTGCTGGTGAATTCTTTTTCTTTCATAACTTCTAAGATCTTCTCATCACTTCTAAATCATTCATGAGATTAGAGAGTACCATTCAGATTACTGAATATTCAGAACTGGTCTACAACACATAAGTAGTATACTGATAATGTCTACAACACATAAGTAGTATACTAATAATGTCTACAACACATAAGTAGTATACTAATAATGTCTACAACACATAAGTAGTATACTGATAATGTCTACAACACATAAGTAGTATACTAATAATGTCTACAACACATAAGTAGTATACTAATAATGTCTACAACACATAAGTAGTATACTAATAATGTCTACAACACATAAGTAGTATACTGATAATGTCTACAACACATAAGTAGTATATTAATAATGTCTACAACACATAAGTAGTATACTAATAATGTCTACAACACATAAGTAGTATACTAATAATGTCTACAACACATAAGTAGTATATTAATAATGTCTACAACACATAAGTAGTATACTAATAATGTCTACAACACATAAGTAGTATACTAATAATGTCTACAACACATAAGTAGTATATTAATAATGTCTACAACACATAAGTAGTATACTAATAATGTCTACAACACATAAGTAGTATACTAATAATGTCTACAACACATAAGTAGTATACTAATAATGTCTACAACACATAAGTAGTATACTAATAATGTCTACAACACATAAGTAGTATACTAATAATGTCTACAACACATAAGTAGTATACTAATAATGTCTACAACACATAAGTAGTATATAATAATGTCTACAACACATAAGTAGTATACTAATAATGTCTACAACACATAAGTAGTATACTAATAATGTCTACAACACATAAGTAGTATACTAATAATGTCTACAACACATAAGTAGTATACTAATAATGTCTACAACACATAAGTAGTATACTAATAATGTCTACAACACATAAGTAGTATACTAATAATGTCTACAACACATAAGTAGTATACTAATAATGTCTACAACACATAAGTAGTATACTAATAATGTCTACAACACATAAGTAGTATATTAATAATGTCTACAACACATAAGTAGTATACTAATAATGTCTACAACACATAAGTAGTATACTAATAATGTCTACAACACATAAGTAGTATATTAATAATGTCTACAACACATAAGTAGTATACTAATAATGTCTACAACACATAAGTAGTATACTAATAATGTCTACAACACATAAGTAGTATACTAATAATGTCTACAACACATAAGTAGTATACTGATAATGTCTACAACACATAAGTAGTATACTAATAATGTCTACAACACATAAGTAGTATACTAATAATGTCTACAACACATAAGTAGTATACTAATAATGTCTACAACACATAAGTAGTATATTAATAATGTCTACAACACATAAGTAGTATACTAATAATGTCTACAACACATAAGTAGTATACTAATAATGTCTACAACACATAAGTAGTATATTAATAATGTCTACAACACATAAGTAGTATACTAATAATGTCTACAACACATAAGTAGTATACTAATAATGTCTACAACACATAAGTAGTATATTAATAATGTCTACAACACATAAGTAGTATACTAATAATGTCTACAACACATAAGTAGTATACTAATAATGTCTACACCACATAAGTAGTATACTAATAATGTCTACAACACATAAGTAGTATACTAATAATGTCTACAACACATAAGTAGTATACTAATAATGTCTACAACACATAAGTAGTATACTAATAATGTCTACAACACATAAGTAGTATATTAATAATGTCTACAACACATAAGTAGTATACTAATAATGTCTACAACACATAAGTAGTATACTAATAATGTCTACAACACATAAGTAGTATACTAATAATGTCTACAACACATAAGTAGTATACTAATAATGTCTACAACACATAAGTAGTATACTAATAATGTCTACAACACATAAGTAGTATACTAATAATGTCTACACCACATAAGTAGTATACTAATAATGTCTACAACACATAAGTAGTATACTAATAATGTCTACAACACATAAGTAGTATACTAATAATGTCTACAACACATAAGTAGTATACTAATAATGTCTACAACACATAAGTAGTATACTAATAATGTCTACAACACATAAGTAGTATATTAATAATGTCTACAACACATAAGTAGTATACTAATAATGTCTACAACACATAAGTAGTATACTAATAATGTCTACAACACATAAGTAGTATATTAATAATGTCTACACCACATAAGTAGTATACTAATAATGTCTACACCACATAAGTAGTATACTAATAATGTCTACAACACATAAGTAGTATACTAATAATGTCTACAACACATAAGTAGTATACTAATAATGTCTACAACACATAAGTAGTATACTAATAATGTCTACAACACATAAGTAGTATACTAATAATGTCTACAACACATAAGTAGTATACTAATAATGTCTACACCACATAAGTAGTATACTAATAATGTCTACAACACATAAGTAGTATACTAATAATGTCTACAACACATAAGTAGTATATTAATAATGTCTACAACACATAAGTAGTATACTAATAATGTCTACAACACATAAGTAGTATACTAATAATGTCTACAACACATAAGTAGTATACTGATAATGTCTACAACACATAAGTAGTATACTAATAATGTCTACAACAGCCTACCAGTTTAAAAATCCAGCAACTCCGTCACAAGAAATTAATTTCTAAAGAATCTTTCTTCAAAATTCCTTTCTGCAAAAGTTTTTACGAAAAAAAAATGAAAAAAGTTTCTATTCATATCTAAATATATTTTTAAATTTTGTGAACTAATCAAAACAATATTATTATTGATATTAATAATTATTTAGCACCATTATTTAGAAATTCGCACATTAATTAAACTAATCTGTTTTTATTTTTATTATTATTTTTCATATATATTTATCATTCTAATAGGTATGTATAATTAGTTTACCAATATATAATGTTTAGGAAATATATATTGATAATATTAGAAATATAATATTAGCAATACTAACCTCTGTGGTAATGGCAAAATGCTTGAAATATATATTGCGTTTATACAAAGTATATTATTCACTATTTGTGTAATTATTAGTGTCAAATTTGCTTTCAATACTTTGTATTTTAGAATATTAGATTTTTGATTGCTTTTAACATATATATAAGCATGTTTTAAATATTCTTTTATTTGAATTATTTCGATCTTATAGAATTTACGAAGGAGTCTAAAGTATTTGCAGAGAATACAGCTTTATAATTGCAGCGATTTTCTTTCTTTCTTTCTAAAATGTAAGGAAAAAAAATTTGCAATTTTAAAAAGAACACGATTGTGTCCCACCAATCTTACTTGATGTTGTTCCTGTATTTAAAAGCCACGGATGTCTTCCATTCATCTAAAAACTGACTTTTCAGTAAAAAAAAATCAATGATTCTGTTTTTCACTGCTGAAGAGGTCTTTTTGAGGCCACAAGTGATAAGTATACATTTTAGAAATAGTCACAAAATACAATTATTTTTTAACGTTATAAATGTTATCAAAAACTTTTTTTTCTTGAAAAAAACTTTTGCTTTTGAAATCTTATAAATCATTTTGGCTCTTTGAAATTGTGCCAAAGGCCAATTTGTTGAAATTGGCCTTTGAAATCCCATATGTTGAGATTTTATGGGATATTTATGCTTAACGAGTATATTTTTGTAAGGGTTTAACGACTTCTTGAATTTTTTTTTGTAATCAATATTTTGGGGAATATATTGGTTATAATTGTTAGGCTAGCATGACATATAACATGCAATTTGTTCTTAACATTAAAAATAGGTAAAAATCAGTTCTTTACCAACGATGGTTGAAACTCAATCAATAACGGTGGTTATTGATTTTCAAATATATTGAAAATTTAATTTCAGATATAGCTGCGCAATATTTCTATTCGCTATTAGTTGAGTGTTCACTACTATTACACAAGTAGTGTCCATAAGGGATTGTATTTCTTATGATATATGAGCCGTTTATTTTGAAAGTGGCCTAATTCCATTTTCCAAAAAAATTTAGCTAGCTATTTAAATAATTACATTTTTACGTTATCTTTATCTTTTGCAGCAAATTGTACAAAATTTATTTAAAATTACTAAGTTTTTTTATAACAAAAATTAGTTGATAAATAAAATGACAATATTTTTAAATTTTGTAAAACGCAAACCCTTAAATATCTCGATTTTAACATAAATGGAATTAGGCCACTTTCAAAATAAGCGGCTCATATTTCATTTACAAGTCAAATTTTTAGGGTATATTTAATTTTCATTTGTTTTTTTTACATTTTATAGTTAATATGGACCAGAGCTTTAATTTATCATTAAACCCAGGGGTTTAATTTATGATGCAGCAAACTTCTTGATTTTCAATCATATCTGCTACGATGTTACGGTAATGCAACCTCATAAGGAGAATTTTCTCCACTTACTGACATAAGGCTATAGTGACTTGTCCATTTAATATCGGCTGTGCTATTGATTCACAATGAAAAAAATTAGATCTCTTCAATATTATAGTATTGCACTATGTAAATTTTATTTCCAACTTTCACATTTAGTGTTCTTCTAGATGTGGAAGTGGTGTCACGGATTTCATATCTGGCGTCCATTTTAGTAAAATTCAAGCAACGTTTTGACTGATTCTATATCAGAAGTTGTTCATTTTTATTCAGTCGATATAGCGGGAGAAGGGTTTTTTTTTTTTTATAATGTTTGACATCCTACAAGCTTCTCTTGACAAATTTACCTCATCGTTAAGGGAATAAAACCAAATATCGGAAGTTTGGTATATGAACTAAAAAACTACCAATTTTGTTCATTACAAATCTTCTAGCAATCATCTGACGGAAGCTTATGTAATTATTAAATTTACTAAAAAAATAATACTAATTTTAATAGATTATTAAATTCATTAAAACAGCAAAAAAAAAACGAAAAATATTCTTAAGCACTTTTGATATCCCTTATCCAAAAGAACTGAAAAAAAAAGCAAAGTTATATAGATTAACAACATTACAATAAACTCTGAAGCAGTACCTCTACAAAATATCAGAAAAATAGAAAGTAATACACAATTTACTAAAACAACGTGATATCACAATGAACGAAAGGTTATTATTACTGTAAAGATTAAAGTTTTTAGGTCATTATTAACTGCTTTCTAAACCCTGTATATTTGAATAGATAACATGTCATACGTTAGAACTGAATAATGTAATTAAAAGTTGTTGAAACGTAAATTGTTAATTAATTTCTTTTATCTAAAACTAATCTTCTAGAATAAATTTATTATCTTGGACATTCAGTGAAAGAAAATTTATATTAATATATAATTTCAGTTTTTTTTTAATAAGGTTCATTAATATTCATTTTTATTGTTACATTTCAAAATTAATATACTGATATTTCATTTAAACAAAAAATATTTGATTCAATTAAATAAGGACAGGCTGGTAGATTCTTTGCTTTAGGGAATAGAATTTTCATTAACCAACGTAATTCAATAAACAGTTCAGCTAATTAAGTTACGTTAAGAGAAAGCCTTCTCTACTTTTTTACAGAAGCTGACAAATATGAATTAGTTTCACTTTGAAAAATAAAATATGTCTCAAATAAATGAATTTACTTTTTTTTTTTTAATATTGTTTTGATATTAGACAGCATTATAAAATATTTGAATATTGTAGTAGAAATGTCATTCTGATATTTAATTCACCAATTTTAATTTAAGTTATAATTAAATGAATATTTAAATTAAATATTTCAATTAAAATTAAATTGATCTTATGGAAATATAATATGTATGTCATATCATGAGGTAATAAATATATCTTTATAAATTTTTAAATAATTTGTGTAAAATAGACTTTTTCAGAAAAAAATTTTTACAATATTTGAATTAATTAAAAACTGACACAGAATGAACCACACGTGCTATCACTGTAAGTTTTGTGGTTGCCAACCTCAGTGATATCACCCTCTGGTGGTGGGAGACGATATTCAAGGGGGTCCCAGAAAATTCAATGAAAATAATGAGACATTATTATTATTATTATTATTATTATTATTATTTTTCAATTACTGAGTCAGGATCAAGTATGGTCTTGTCAATTAAAACAAAATCTACGAACGCTTGTATATTCAGGGGTAGATTTCTAATTTGCTGTAAATAATATTCTTCAACATTTGGACAAACTTGTAGGCAATAAACGGGAACAAAAAGTCATTAAACTTAAAGAAATTTGCAATTATTTGGAATGATTAATCTTGATATTACTATATTTAATTATTTTAATATTACTTATAGAATAAGTAAAAACGATAACAACGAGTGAGGAATACCTGTTTTCAACTCGCACGATATTAAAAAAAACAATTAAATATTTCAATTTGTATCCAAGGACTATTTTCTTTATGTAGCATTGTCAGATTGTAATTTAAATATTACTGTAATTAAATAATATAAATATTACTTATTTTCACTCATTTGGAATTATTCATTTTGATATTATTACCTTCCTCTTATCTCAAAGAAAAGTGCCAGGATAGCTCATTGGTTAATCTGCTCGCCTCTGAACTGATAGGACCGAGATTCAATCCTCACCTGTCCCTCAATTTATTTATGCGGGAGATAAATAAATCTGAGGAAGTCTACTCTCGGAGAAGGACGTTAAACTGTCGGTCCCGAGCCTGTACTATGTAAGGTACTCATTAAAGATCCCTATTCTAAATACACTTGAGTTAGGCAAAATTTAGGACTGCCACTGTAGAATCAATGTTCATTGTGTGGTATCACAAAGGGTCAATGCTCGGCCTACGTGTGTTCCCTTGTGGGACTGCCACTGCAACCTAATCTAACCTATCTCAAAGAAATTACTATTTTATTTTAAAGTATTGAATTTACTGTATACTCCATGTTATATTTTTTTGTTATATTTATCCTTCAAGTAATATAGATTTTGGTTGGTGAAGAGGTTTGAGTGAAATTTCTTTAGTGGTATAGGATGAAAAACGTTTGGGATCACTGTTTTAAGGGTAGACAAGCCCCGGGCACTCACATTCATTGTGTCTCATCCATAATTCAGCACCAATTTATACAATATAGGTCTGTCATATTACCATGAGTGTCAATGGATTTTAATGTCACCTATTCAAGTGAAAGCAAAGCACACTATGCTTAAATTCCCTGATCTAATAATCTTTAATGTAAAGTCGTAAGTTTGTTTGTTCGTTCTCCTATTTCCCGTGGAGATAGTCACCTGAAAATTAACATATATTATTTATTACCTGAACAATGTTAAATAAAAGAAAATTATCACTGTATTCCAAAAAATTGGAGCCCGGGAGGCAAGTGTCTGGCGTGCTCTCCGACGACAGTAATGCAAAAATATTATATATAAATGTAACAAAATATTTTTTAATTCAATATTTGCGTAGTATAAACACTGGTAATAAAGTAAAAGCATGGAGTCAGCGTAGACTACTGGATTGCGTGCTCGTCAATGACAGTAGCAGAAATGTGTTAAAAATAAATGTAACAAAAAAATTTTTGAATTCAAAATTTGAATAATATAAACAATGGTAATAAAGTAAATGCATGGATCCAGTCACTTGCGTGTTCGCCGATGACAGTAGTAAAAATGTATTATATATCAATGCAACAAAAAAAAAATCAATTTAAAATTTGCGAAATATAAACACTGGTAATAAAATAAAGGCATGGAGCCAGAGTAGTCCAGAAGCTTGCGTGCTCGCTGATGTAGTATTATTTTTTGTTTTTATTATTTTAGGGTGACTATAGCACTGCGTCTTAAAAAAAAAATCTATTGTACTTCTCTTCTTCTGTACTAAAGCAGTTAGATTCAAGGCCTCCAAGAAGCTCAGCACTTTTGCTGGTTCAAGCGGTAAAAGTTTTTCTATGGTTTGTTGAGTGTCTCGAAGCACCTGTCTATCTGCAGCAAAGTTGCCTTACAAGTTATCAGCAGGTGAAACGGTGTTTCTTCCTCTTTGCAGAATCTGTACAAACCATCATTGATAATGTCCATTCAGGCTCACTATGTTTCGGGAAAAAGTACTTCCTTTTTCCTTCTTCGAGATGGTTTTCTTCTCTTTTGGACCCTCTGCGCTTCCTGGATCAATGGTCTCCGGACTTCCTTCTCCTTAGTATCACAGGGGAAAATCCCTGAAGCTCTATCGGTAGTATTTTGTTCGCTCGGGCAGAGCACCGCATACCGGAGTAAGGCTATGTACTCAAGGGGGTCGCCTGGTGCCCTTGAGGCTCCGTTCATAATACAAAAATCCCTGTATCATCCGTCCTTCGGCACGGATCACATAACACCTTAAATTGGGGCTGGGATAAAAGGAGAGGATTTGTGGTTTAGGAAGGATGGGAAACAAAGGTGATCAGGCCCAGCCCCTGATCACCTTCTCCTCCTCTTTCGTTTGTCCCTACATATAGCAGGTTAACAGGGTAGCCTCGTGAAGGCCGAAAGTCGGAGTTGAGTATTAGAGGCTATTAGAGGCGCTTAATCACTCCATTTCTACCCCTGATGACAGTTGTGCGAATGTATTATAAATAAAAGTAAGAAATATATAATAAACTACTACATTAAAGGTTAAAAATGAATACCTTTAGAAACAAATTTGAACAGAACTGTCCTGTCATATAAAATACGAATATTCTAAGGTAATATTACAAAGACATATTCCTTTCATTAATTTTACTTTATGTTTGGTAAATAAATTAAATATTTCAATTAACAAGTTTCGTATGATTTAAATATATTTCATTGTACACAACTTGAATTGATGTTTTATTTATTTATATGATAAAATAAATTATTTTTTTTACTTTTAAATGATATTTACTTTACTAAATATACTTACTGTATATAATCTTGAATCATTTAAGAATAGTATACGAAAAGCTTGGGACATATAAGAACCTGTTTCCCTGCCTTAATAACAAGAAACAACAATTACAATTATCCCTGTCAATCATGTTCAGTGAATTAATTTCAATAACTATTGCTATAATTTCTGGGTGACACAAAGGGTCACGGGTAGCCTAGTAACTTATATATTTAAAAAGTTTACAATGACACTATAACAAGCAAAGATCTAATCTATTTTATTAGTTCAGTTTTCTTTTGCCTCTATCATCTAACCATAACTCTCAAGTCTGTTTACCAAAGTACTTTATAGTTGAGCATATTGTTATTATTTTTCCCACAAAAGTCCTCACAGAAAGCTCTAATAAAAGTTCTTCTCAAAGTTTATGCCGGTTTTACAGCCAACTCTTCTGCCTTGTCTTACTACACTTAAAGAAAAAAAAAAAAAAAACTCCCATTCCATCACTTTAGTTAACCAACAAGTCACGTTTCATTCTCACAATAACTTCTACTTCTTTGAGTTTTCCTCTTTGAATAAAAAATTTGTTCTTTGACTCCTCACTTAGAACAGTTAATTTATTCAAATTCTTCAAAGAAACATTTACAATTAAATTGACACTTTGCATCAGTAATGTTATATTTATATTATGTATATTAACATTTAATTTATTTATTTTTAGGAATTAATTAATCAACTTATTTGTATTGTAAATATTCATATTTTATTGAAGTATGTTAAATTAATATAAAAAAAATATGTTCTTTGTCTTAGAATAAAATCTAGTTCAGTAAAACCAGAGAATGTAGTACACTTGTTTAACTAAATAACATACTTATATCAATCATTAAATGGTAAAAAAATGAACTAAATACTTTAGGTGTTAAGTATTAACTGCTGGTGTTTAGAGATTATTAAAATAAATCTGGGAAAATTAAATCTTTAAAAAACTTACTTTCTCATTTTATGATTACATATCGTCTTGTGGAATCAGATTGTGGAATCAGCAATTAGATCCTTTCCACTCTACACCAACGACCAACGACTAATGACCAATTACCAAGGAACAACAACCAACGACTAATGACCAAAGACCAAGGAACAACGACCAACGACTAATGACCAATACCAAGGAACAACAACCAACGACTAATGACCAAAGACCAAGGAACAACGACCAACGACTAATGACCAATTACCAAGGAACAATAACCAACGACTAATGACCAAAGACCAAGGAACAACGACCAACGACTAATGACCAACGACAAACAACTAATGACCAACGACCAATAACTAATGACCAAGACTAACGAACAACGACCAACGACTAATGACCAACGGCCAACGAACAACGACCAACGACTAATGACCAACGACCAACAACTAATGACCAACGACTAACGAACAACGACTAACGAACAACAACCAACGACTAATGACCAACGAACAACGACCAATGACTAATGACCAACGACTAACGAACAACGACCAACGACTAATGACCAACGAACAACGACCAACAACTAATGACCAACGACCAATGACTAATGACCAACGACTAACCAATATTCACATATAAAAACAAAATAACATTATTTTATTGCAATTCTAACATAGTGTAATCACAATAAATTCCGTGAAATAACAATTTTAGAAGAGTATGAAATTAACAAATTACTGTGCGATAATTCTTCTACTTGCCTCAATGAGCAAATTCCCAAGTGTAAAAATTTTCTTAATTTATTTATAAAAAAAAATCTATTTTCTCTTTATTCCTACATTTTTGTTGTTTGCTTTTGGTTATAGTTCTCTGTGTTATGTTTTGAATATGTTTCCTACACTTAGTCTTAGAGCAAATGTAAGGCTCAGCCTAACCTTTATGAAAAAAAAAATAACAAAGAAATATACCTGCCTTCCAATATGAAACAGATGTACACCCCATACCCTCACCCACGTACATCCTATTCCTAGTCAGTTATACCACAGACACTCACCCTTAGGTTCTTACTCTCATTCTTATTTTATTTTTACTTTGTACTATAGTTAACTCTCTGCTTACATCGTATTTTTTGGTTAATGCCTAAGGAAGTGCACCACGTGCTCGAAACGCGTTATTTATACAATTAAATTTTTATATGTGGAGACCATTTCATTATTTTTCTTTACCCTACAATTTTATTGCAATTTTGAGCAATGAAAATTTCAAGAGCTTTACGTGAATTCTGATTACTACCATTCTTGTCAAATTTATTCAACAAATAGCCTCATTACTAGTTTGAAGCCTTCATTTTCAATTACTCGTTTTAATTGCCTCATATTTTTTTCATCTAATTTTTTTTTCAAATTCTTTTTTTTTTGTTTGCAACTTTTACTGCTTTTGGTTTCATCATTTCAGAGTTCTTAAAGTTTATAAAACTGTAAAAACTTTAATAAAGACTAATTGTTTATAACAAGTCTTATTCATTTAGTAAACATTTTGTTTATATTATAAGTCGCATTGAAGGAAGGGTAGTTTTAATAGACTCTTTATCACCTTTTTAAAACATTACTATTATATTAGTGTACAGCCATTAGATGGGCATTATTTATTTTTAATAATTTTATTTAATATTAATCACAGAAACGTTATTATTTCCTTTGAAAGTAGCTTAATTATCTCCTTGTAATTAAAACTAGTCTTAATTTTATTTTATATATATATATAGTATTTTTATTATTTTTCTGATTCAAAATCATCAAAGCCAGACAATTCATCTTCATTAAGGCATCTAGTTACTATTTTATTTGTTATAAAAAAAATCTGTCACTATACAATTTTATATAATATTCAATGGCACAATCGAGAATATTTTCCCCATAGCTTTCTTTTGTTTCATTTTCTTCATATTTGAAGCAGTTAAACCAACTGTAACCCAGTTCAGTTATTTTATTTATTTAATTAACAGTAATGTTTATGTTTACTATTATTTTTAATACTCTGCTGGGTTTCTGAATCCATTGTTATTACAAAGGGAGTAAGTCAGAAAGCAGTATTTTCAGAATTGTAAAATTTTGAAAATATAAAATAATAGTAAATAAAAACGTACAATTGGATGAATCAATATAATTTATGACAATAATTTATGTGCACTATATACATGTCTGATTTAAGTTAGTATACTCTTAGGTACTGTCTTGCTTATTTCACACATGCAGTCACGCCGCATCAGCATTCTAACAGGTATATTCAGTAAAGTAGTCAGGAATATTTCACATTTCTTCTTACATATTAGTTCATAATCTGTATAATATATGTCTTTTTAAGATTAGTTTTAATACCTAACCACATAATATCAATTTTTTTTTCAATCGATTGTACGGTTTATATCTGCATAAGTAAAAAAATTTTGTTAAAAAACATTCAGTATGAACAGCTGGCAAAATGATAAATTGAAGATATTTTATTTTGTTCAATCAAATAACTTAAAAGCAGACTATGAGTTGAAGAGATACGTTGTGAATTTAAATTGGTCTACTTAGTTTTGCTTATATTTTGAATAAGGACAGTTAGATAAATGGCCTGAGGCCAGGTTAGGACAGTGGGTAACGTACTCGCCTCTGAGCTGGTAGATTGGGAGTTCGATCCCCACCAGACCCTCAATTTATTCACCTGGTGAATAAATCTGAGCAAGTCGTTCTTGGGAGAAGACGGTAAACCGTCGGTCCCGGGCCTGTATGATGTCAGGTATTCGTTAAAGACCCCTCTACTCTAAATACGCTCCAGTTAGGCAAAATTTATGACTCGCAATGTATAATCAACAGGTAATATGATTCACCCATTACTAAAATTAGTGCCAATTAATAAATAACTGCCAATTACCGCCCCTGGAACATCACTAAAAGGTCAAAGCCTTATAAGTGTAGGCGTCGGAAAATAAACAACCAGCAAGATAAATGATTTTTTTGTTAACTGTTTAACGTTTATAAATCGAAAGAAAATGGTTTTTATTTCAACTTGTACCCTAGTATTATCATGCTTACTTTCTCATGTGTGTATTTTTTATATATTTTAATATATCACGTCATTTTGTATTTTTATATAGTTTGTTCATGCTTAATTAATATTGTTTTGCTAAACAGTTATGTGTATCATTTCTATTTATTTTATAGTATTAGCCATTTTCCTTATTTATTTCACATTTTAAGAAGTGGCAACTTTGGGACTGTTTACTGACACCTAACGGGCTAAAAAAACGAGTTAAATTAGGACAAAAAGGGTTAAAAAAAACTTGCCAGGACTAAATTCAAAATTTCTAGGGCTAAAAGGCATAAATTTAGCCTGTTTTGGGCTAAATCGGCAACACTGTATGTAAATTAGAGCACATCATCCTAGTCTCCACTCTACCTGTCGCTCTATTATTCTGGTAACAACCAAGCTTAGTCTTATCAGAACAGCCTTCCCCCATTATATCCCAGCGCACCAGGCACTACTGAATCACTCAAGATTATGCCCTTACTGATAAGTTGGCTTACTTTTTTCATCTATTCCATTACCTTTTATAATGAAGATGCTCAGTGCTTATTACATAGTGAATGACCACTTCCAGAAAGACATATTACTAAAATTTCCACACACAATGGTACGACCTAATAATATTTATGTGTACTTATCAGCAAATGAAATTCAAATACATGCATATTGTTAGTGCGACAGAGCTTAGTAAATAAGATATTATTATAAAACATCGTACCTCGTACATCGCTGGTGGAACATCTAAATATCTTCAATGATACTAGCTTGGGATCTTCTAAATTTATACAACTGAATTGAAATTGTTTACTGTTTTTTTTTCTTTTATACCAGGCATGGGCAACCTGCGGCCCGCGGGCCACATGCGGCCCAGCAAGTGTTTCTGTGCGGCCCTCGGAGATTATCTGGAGACTATCTAAATATTAAAAATTCTTTTGCTTTTTAGTTATTAGCAAAAACTCACAGAGACTTTTGGAAGGAAATTACAACTTTAGAGAGAGAGAGAGAGCGAGCTCTATAGCAATAAATGTTTTAGTTTTTTTCTTATATGTCGCACTAATCTTTTTAAAATTGTGTTGTTATAATTGTTTACCTTAATGAAATAAGACGATGAATAATAAATAATTTTCATTATAAGAACAATAAAAAGTTAAATAATCATTGACACATTAATATAGCGCACAGTATGTATTTCTATATATATATATATTAATACATTATACATATAAGCTGTATCTATCCACATACCTCAGAAATTACCATGCGGCCCGCGGTCTTTGGGAAATTATATAATGCGGCCCCAGTTCATAAAAGGTTGCCCATGCCTGTTTTATACTGTTAATATCTTCTTTTCAATTACCTACAGTGGTATTATTGCTATTATAACTCGGTATTAATCAAGTTAAGTTTTACTTGTTTGTTTAACGTTCTTCAATTTACAGGTTACAGTAATTTATTTGATTCATAGGATTCGTATATTATAGCTTAAAAAGTTAATCGTGTGCATTATTAAACTGATTTAATCATTAAAGTACTGGATAGAATCATTAAATCGTTAAATGAAATCGTGAAATTTGCTTTAATGATCTAAAGTGCTAGAAATATTATAAATAAGTAAACAACTTCATGTAATTAGAAGAATAAATATTATATGGGTAGTCATTGCACTAAAATAGATTAATGCTTGAAAGAGCAACAAAATGAATTGAAATTGGCTCTTATTGGACTAAGGGAAGGTAAAAGTAAAACTTTATGTGAAACAAGTTAAGAAGGAACAGAGTGAAAAAAAAAATTAGACAACCTGTAGTTGATGAAATGATAGTAGAAGGGAATGGTTAGTGGGCTAGAAATGGCTCGTTTGTGCCAGGAAGGCAGTTAAACAAAACTGCTGCAAGGAAGGCGAATTCACCTTTCATTGTTCTACTTTGAAAACATTGCTAAAACAAAGGTAACTGTGTAAGAGTAAATGTACGTGATATAGCGCTAACAAGGTCTAGGGGCTTTCTATCAATAAGTAATCCGTCAATAAGCCTTTTATTGCTCATTCTAAAGGAAGAAAAAAAAGTATTACTGAATTCTCTATAAACACAGTTACGTTGGAAATATAAAGTAGGTTTACAATACATCACCTACTAAACAGTATATTTCAATTAAAATGGCATTCTAAAACTCGCTAAAAATTTATTCAAACTATTCATTGATTAAATTAAAAAGTAATATAACTTTTTTATATATCCTAGTCTCTTATATATGTTAATATATCATGTCATGTTTTGTATTTGTATATGGTTTTTTCATGCTTAATGTTTTTTTCCTAAACAGTTTATGTGCATCATTTCCCTTTTTATTTTTATAGTAATAGCCCTTTTCCTTATTTCTTTCACATTTTTAAAAAGCGGTAACATTGAGACTGTTTACTGACACCTAACGGGTGTAAATATTAATTATTCAATTTTGAAAGAATTTAATTTAATTTGTGTTCTTGAGGAAAAACGCTATTTAACAGTACATGCCATAGTGTTTTTCCTCAAAAATAAGGTAATTTTTGTAGATTTTTGTTTTCCTTTAGTTTCTTTTATTTTTTTCCTTTTTTTATAACAATGCAGTATAAAAAAATAATATACAACACACTAGCGTGTAAGGTTGTTATTTTCTTTCTTATTCTGTAAAAATGCCGATAGAGAGTATCCAACGGAAAAGCACGTTTTTCTTGCCCCTAAATCTAATGAAATTAGTTTCTCAAATTGTTTTTGTACCAGTGTGCACGTGAGAGAAGTTCCCTTAAAATCTGATAGAGTTATAATCACCACATTTCATATTATGTTTCTCTTAACCCTGAAATTAGACAGCAAACCCGTCTATATATCACATTTTTTTGGGGGTACTTTGTAGGGAAAATAATTTCTTTTTTCGTATTTTGATTAAAATCATAGTGTTTTTAACTTCATAATTTGCTATTTAACAAGCATATCATCATATTGCGTTGAAAATTGTCTTTCATGCTAGTGTTTTTAGCTTTATAATTTGCTATTTAACAAGCATATCATTGATCAAACCACAATAAGAAATGGGAAAACAAGACTAAGATCTTTCAACCGTAACAAGCGGTCTTCGTCAGAGTCAAAAACCCAACTGAATGACTCTGACGAAGACCGCTTGTTACGGTTGAAAGATCTTAGTCTTGTTTTCCCATTTCTTATTGTGGTTTGAACATTGATTGTTATTTCACGTGTTTATGTGAAATCTTTTTATCAAAGCATATCATATTTAGTTTAAAATTGTCTTTCATGCTAAAATATTCTAAAATAGAGATTATTAACTTGTCAAGGCTACTAGTTAAATAAATATAAATCTTAAACAAATGGCATTAAAATAATAATTAATTAATATCATTAAATTAATATCAATTATTACTTGATCAGAATAAACTAAATAATTCAAATTCAGTTAATTTGACTTCAATAAATCAAAAATTATGCTTTGAAAAAAACATATCCTATGAAGATCATAACTTGACGTTATCTTCTCAAAGCTCCTGAAAGAAAATAAAAAAAGCTTTCTCCCTTTAAAACATTAATACCAATATCTGACTATTTAAGATTTTTTAATTAAATAGTCCGATAAGAGTTAATCAACGATTTAACTACGTAACAATCCTATTAATGTTAGTTTTACTGAGTTTAGTAACAGTGTATCTCAGCCGAATTAAACGATTTGAAGAAATGACCAATGTTATCTCTAGAAATTAGAAGGAATCTTAATATTAATTTCTGACATTGTAGGGCAATAATTTTTTAATCTATATAAATTAAATCATTGATATCCAAATTATGATTTTATTAGAGCAACGATCATATCGTAAGATGATCTGTGTTGTTGACTTTATTTCATAAAAACTATCATGATCAACTAAGATGACGTTTACTACTTTCTAATCATAATCAACTAACAGTTATCAATAGCTTCTTAATTAATAATCATCTTATATAATAATTTAGTGTCTGTTATATGGTATTACATTAGTAGAATCATTTATAACTATCTGGTATTATGTTCAAAACTATAATTTAACCTATCATTATTTAGATGATGGCTATAACCGTCACACTAGACTAGGACAAAGTCTGGTATAACGGAAAAGGCGTTTGACAAGTCTGTTTAGGACAAAAAGTCACTTCCACAAGTCTTATGAGAACTATTAATACTAGTATTACATAGTATTAGTACTATTAAGGTGAAGGCCTGAATCTTATGAGACTCCTGAGCACTTTTCATTGTCAGAGGGGCCAGGTTAGCTCAGTGGTTAATGTACGCTGAACTGGTAGGTCCTGGGTTCGATACTCAGCTGAGCATTGATTTATTCAATGGGAAGGTGAATAAATCTGAGCACGTTGTCCATTGGAGAGGACGTTAAACCCGAACGATGTTGGGAACTCGTTAAAAATCCCTACTTTAAATACACTTCAGTTAGGCAAAAGTTAGGACTCCCAATTTAGAATCAACAGGTAATATACCTCACCCATTACTAAAATGGGTGCCAAGTAATAAATGAGCCACAATGTTTGCTCCTAGAACATCACTAAAGGTGAGATCCTTATAATTATGATCGTTGGAAAACAAACAAACATGACATTGTCGTTCTAAAAGCAACTTCAAATTTTGAGTTAAGAGTCTTATGGGTAAATTATTAGCATTATATATGATATTAATATTGTATGATTTATATTAGAAATAGGTAAAACCGTCATACCTCGTAAGATGATCATGGAGTTGGAGCGCTTTCGGACGTTGTCCATCTTCGATCGCAACAAACCTACTCCATGATCATCTTACGAGGTATGACGGTTTTACCTATTTCTAACATAAATCATACTAACCTCAGTGGTATTAACAATATGCATGTATTAATATTGTAGATCAACGAAATAATTGATATATTTCAATTATTTTCACAACATGATTATATAAATACCAACGCTAGTAGTTTAACATTTGATAACTATTGATTTCATTTAATACAATAACTTTACTTTTGGAATTATAAATATGTATTATGTGTAGGGAATGAATATATATGTTTGAGTATATACTAAAACAAAATATAATATTATTAGTACATATCACAGTTAATAGTATTAGATATGATTTGCCAAAGTTTTCAATCTTTTGAATGCGATGTGTAGTATTCAAATAGTATGTGTTCAATGGTTTTCAACTCTTCCAGAGTCGATACTGTTCTAAAGATGTGAATTATAGCTTTAACTAACTGGTAGTTAAAAGAATACTTTCTGGTTTAGATATTCTGAATATATTTATAAACCTTTCCCGTCATGAATTATATTTTCATTACGAATTCAAGTAAAGTTGGAATGAGCTTATCTGATAAAGTTATGCCTGACTGTTCAAGCCACCTTTTTGTCTGCTACCTTCTTTGCCCATTCATCAAGCGCATCCTTGAGAAAGCTAGGGTAGTGTGTACAAAGCTTCTAAGCCACAGATGGTTTGTTTGGCACCAACCTTTTCCAGTCAGTCCATTGCAAAATTTCTCTGTATTCCCTTGTGTCCTGGTACCCCAATGAGAGTTAACTTATTTTAAATTGTTCTATTATTAACATTAGCATCAGACAAGATTTTTTTTTAACTAAGAAAACTTCTAAACCAGGTTATTATTTGTAATCACTTTTAACTAAAAAAATTTTTATCACAGACATTCCTTTGTCACAATCCACCATTTAGCAATAAACAATATTTTATGAAATCAGAAAATATACACAAACAGACGTTTCGTCTACGCCATTATAACAGAAATTTCTTCAACTCGTTCATTTGTAAGGTGTTTCTGTTCAGTATAATTTCTTTGTATTCCATCAAAGTTTGACTTCTTATTATAGTGATAAAATTAAGAACTGTTATTTTGTATTGTAATTATTTTTTCAAATACTTAATAGCTTACAGTTATTATTATTCAATTTGTTCATTGGTTTTATGACAAGATGGATATTAAGTGAAAAAATAACTCCGCAATCAAAGATAACTTTCTTATTTTATTTATCTTAAAGAAAAAATATTGCTTAAAGATTTTTCACTAAATGTATGAAATGTTACTTCAAAATAATAGTAACAGTTTTAAAATTAAATTTCCAAATTAATTATATATAATTTTTTAGATTAATTTTTTTTTATTTATAAATAATAATTATTAAACATTTAATGTATTAGTACAAATTTAAATAGAAAATAGGTAAAAACTTAATTTTTTATTAAAATTATTCTAACTAAGGAAGAGAACAAATTAAATTTGTAATAACAAATCAACATTAATCGAATTTGAATATCTAATTAATTTTAATCAAGAGAACTAAGGGGAGACATGTGGGGAGAACTAATTTAAATCAATACAATGTACTGCATACCCTGTATTCGACTTGATTGAGTGTATACATGAGAATACACACAAACATTATCTATTTCAATACTTATACAAACCCTCAAATTTGAATATTACATATTTTTAAAGTTAATTTTATGAATACTGAACTATATTGTGTGTCAATTATTACAAACAAAAGATTGAGTTTTTTTAAACTCATGCATAATTTAAGTATACTCTTTGTTATGAATACAAAATAATTAATTATTGTCTACCACATTTTGGATATTTTTTTGAAAAGTTTTTGCATTGATTCATTAATATAACTGGTGAACTATTAAAGATGCAGTTATGGGGTTAGTTCCACTGAGGTTAGTAATATTAGGATTAGTAGTAATAATGTCTGTCATATCTCGTAAAGTCTCTGGAGAGCTCGACCGGTTTCGGGTCCGCCTGGTTCCCATCTGGTACTAGTCCGTTTTGTTCCCAACTAGTGAGTTGCTCTTAAAGATGGGAACCAGACGGATCCGAAACCAGGGACTTTACGAGGTATGACGGAGATTATTACTACCAATTCTAATACTTGAAACATGTGTAGTTCAAGGTATGTGTATATCAAATATAAAAACAACAATTAATGTAATTTATGTTATTAATTAATTAATTAATTAAAGTAATTAATTAATGGATTGAGTGCTTATTGTGTCCACTGAAAAATACAACCAGCGTTTATTACAATCCGTTCATATTAAGAACTCCTAGAGAATACAAGACAGGGAGGGTCCAGTTTGTGTTGTGTATTGATGAAAGCATGTTGTTGGACAGTTTATACTAGTATTCTCATAATTTAGTTGTTTGAGGACCAGCTAAAAGAAAATAGATATCTTTCAGGGGGTTAAAAAAAATATATGGGGTGGTTAAAAAAAATTACAAAAAAATGTTACTGTTCCATCACTAGGTTAGTTTAGGTGGCAGTGGAAGTCCCCTAAAGATGACGGATTCTACATTAGGAGTCTTACAGTGATCACCTATGAACCCAGTATGACATAAATATCTATTTATTTATGAAGTTTTGAAAAATGCTTAATATAAGTATATAAAATATATAACAACCAAACATATTTAAAAAATATATTTTTATAAAAACTACACTACTCATGAACTGTTGTTTATCCATCATTTTCCTTTTTAATGCAATCATGTTCATATGAATGCAGATTATCTCTAAATGACCCTACTGAGAGGAACGTGCTTAGTCATGTTGAAATACTGGTATACCTAAATGAACTGCAACTTTCTGTAGAGTCTCTCCTTGAGACTTGTAATACACATGGTAAATGCTAACTGAATTAAAAATTGAATCTTTTTTTTTATCATCTTTATTTACAAATATACAACTACGCATATTATGCGTAACAAGCATATCTAGTAATAGATTACACAATGACATCGATGCACATGAGCAAAGAATGAAACCCACTTGTTCAACTTCTCACTTTGGTTTTTTTTTTTTTTAAGTATATTATTGTAATAGCAGATCCCTGGGCCATTTTCTCTTGAGTCGTCTTGGGGGATTCTGGGAAGGTGAGGAGGAAGCAAGGATTCGTACAAATGGACTTGGGTGAGAGGAAAGGTTGTTGTGAAATGACCTATAACGATCAGAGGCAAGGTTTTGGATGAATGGAATTTTTAAGTCTTTATGAAGGGTGTAGTTTTTGACATAATACGGAGCATTTGTGATAGTGTGGAGGATTTTAGATTGCAATGATTGTATTCTATGAATATTGGATGGTTTTGCACAACCCCATAGTTCAAGTCCGTAAGTCCAGATCGGTCGCAGTAATGTTTTGTATAGTAGTACTTTGTTATGTAGCGTCAATTTTGAGTGTTTCCCTATAAGTCTGTACAGTAGTAAGAATCGTCGTTTTAAGTCAAGTCTTTTTAGTCGGGTATGAGGATTAAAAATTGAATCCTTGAAAAGAAAAATGTTGTCTCTTTACATGAAACAAATAATCATCTAATTAAAACTATTTCCCCTTGAAAACGTAATGCGATAATTTTACAAACAATGACTTTATCGTAAAGCTCCTCAGTTATTACTTTTATTTCATTACATAAGCGCGGTAGTTCAGTATTTTTTATACACATGACAGGAGGTCCTTTTTTTTGAATGCATGCTTATGTTTTGGAAGTGAAGTGCAAAAAGTCCCCTTGACACAGAGAGTAGCGCCAAGAATTAAAAGTAAATACGTGCAGTAAAAAAAAACTTCGCTTAAACAGCAATATGATTTCAAAAATCCAAGATTTTTCCTAAAAAAAAAGCTGGTTAGCGTTATTCTATAACAGAAATAGATTTTACATCTGGAGTCAGTAATTTACCTGACTAATGTTGAGAGAATTGATTTTTCATTCTTTTTTCTTTTTAATGCCGCTATTAGTAAAATCATATATTACTCACTGTTTTCTTTAATATTATGAATGGTCCAGTATAAACTGAAATTAACAGGTATTTTATGTTTAACCTCTGTGCAACATCAAAGGCTTCATCTTTACTTGACTTATAGAAACCTTACGTTATTTATTTATATCATGATTTGGAATTCTATTGTAAGAAAACCTCCAGAGCGTAGCACCCTGGACTTCCAATGCAAAGGTCCTTTAAAGTTCACAAAATTACTTATATTTTATTATTTATTCAGACAATATACGGTGGCAAGAAAACAAATAATCAAGAAGATCGGTCCTAAAAGTTTCATAAGTATAAAGGTTTATGATGGTGTATAAAAAATCAAATTTTTTGATTCGTATTCATTAGATTCGATGAGAACCGTCTCAGAGTAACTAGCGGAAGACAACATACCAAGTAAACTAGTGCAGACTTCGAGTAGCAAAGTCAAACTGATAGGCAATAATTACTCTATGAACTTCGTCAATATTTTAGGCCTAAAGAGATATTGAAAATTACTATAGTGATAATAAAAACAATATTATATATTCACTAAATGTAGAATTGAAAGAATATCATGAACAATGAAACCTTATATTTTTCAAAGAATATTTTAAAATCAAAACTTTCAATATAATAAGAAACCAACATATAATATTAAAAACTTTTAGTAATTCACTTGAATTAATTAAAAGATTGTTATGAAAATAAAATAATAACTATGACAAAATAATTTGTCTATAAATAATTGATGGCAATTAAGACTTGATTCCAAATTAATTGATCAGAGTAATGAAACCTTAATCGCTTTTGAACATTCAAATTGATTGGAGTTTATTGTAATGTAATCATTTGTACGAAATTCTAATTAATCAAATGGGAAGAAACCTTAGAAAACAGTCGCTTACCCTATGATAAGTTCTTCGGTTTTATAATTAATATTCGGCTGCCGAAATCAAAATGCAGGTACAAGAAATATCACAATCTTGTAACAACAACTTTCGGAAGTATGGAAGACTATACTGCCTTCCCTCGTAGTTATCTTCATTGCTCAAACTGATCTATGTTATATCTGACAGTCTAAAGGGAAATAATTTTTTATTTATATCTTATGCACTAAGAGGATACGTCTCTTACCTGTTGATATTTTCATCTTCCCACTTATTAAGCTGACTTACCCTCCCAGGTAACATCTCTTCAGAAAATGGCAAACATTCTTTAAGAGTAAATTGATATTTACAATTGTAGGGTAAAAATCTAATGAAATGGTCTCCACATTTACAAATTTAATGGTAAAAACAACGCGTTTCGAACATATAGTGTTCTTCAGTTCTGCCACCGACATTCACCCTTAGTTAAGGTGACATGCCTGAGGAAGAACAATACGTGTTCAAAACGCGTTGTTTTTACCATTAAATTTGTTAATGTGGAGACCATTTCATTAGCTTTTTACCCTACAATGAGTAAATACCACATAATAACTGATTGTACTACGTTAGAATGATATTTACAAAACTTGCATACTGGTAAGAAGGTCAAATAAATTCTTTATTTGATCTAATGGCCATAAGTGTGTGCACATATTTGAAGCGATTTTTGTAACGTGTTAGCAAGAAGTTTAGACCATAATTTGCAAGAAGTGATTGGAAATACAGTGTTCACTTATGAAGATTAAGCTGGCTTATTTATTCCAAATAGGACAGACATGCCTGAACTGTACGTATTTCTATTTGTCATCTTAAAAATCATCTGATATTACATATTTATTCTCCAATTTGATTCATTACCATCAAAATCATTTCTAAAAGCACTAACTAGTGAGAGCCAACCTTCCAAAAGTGCACCTAAGGACCCGAAGAAGATTTTTCCGAATAAGGAGAAAGAAAGTCACTCCCAACCGAAACGTAGGGAGCCTGAATGAGCATTATCAATAAAGTTTTGTGTAGATTCTGCAAAGAACTGGAAGAAACACCGATACACCTGCTGGCTGAATGACAGGCAACTTTGCAGCATAGGGGTAGACACTTCGGGACACCCAACAAATCCATAGAAAAACTTTTAGCACCCAACCCAGGAAAAGTGCTGAGCTTCTTGGAGATGTTGAAGCTATCTGCTGGTGTACCCTAGTATAGAAGGGAGGGGGGAAGTACAACTGCTTTTAAACCGCAGTGCTATAGTCAAACAAAAAAAAATCAATATCATTGCTGAGGGAGAGAGAAGAGAGAGAGAGAGAGATAGGTTGGAGAAGAGTGATTCGAAGAAAACAGCCAATCAGTAGAATTGAAGAAGTACTTGACAAAATCGATTTGAAGAGAGGAAGAAGTAGCTGATATTTCATAGATAACTATACACTGAAAATTTAATCAGAATCATTTATTTTTACTGCATAACAATCCTAATTAATAACAAAATTCTTATTATTATTATCAAAATCATCCCATTAAATACAAATAATTGGCCACGTTTACCAATATTTGAATCTTATGTTATATCATTTTTAGATGATATGTAGCAAGAAATATAGTGAGACCCTGACTTAGTACTTTAATATCTTCGTGAATCCACTTTGTATATCGAAATAGTAGTATGTTGAGACTAGTTATTCTATCAGAATACATTATAATTTTATTAATTTATTTCATATCCCGAAAACCTACGATAAATCCTTAATAAATACTGCATAAATAATAATTACACATATATACAAATAAAAATCAGTTAAATTAGACAACTTTAAAACAAATACATTATATATAATAAATAGAGGATATAACATTGTCTTACCTTAGAGGCGGGCGCTAAGGTCAGTAGTGACGGGAGTGTGGAGTTAGAGGAGAGTACGATGGGATCGTACAGTACCTTGCACAATGTATCTCATATATTTTTCTTGTTTTAAATATTATGTGTTACTTAACGTAAAAGAACCTGACTACTATGTTTGTACAAAGATAAAACTTATTTTTATTTTGAATTTTTTTGTTTTTTTTTACAGTTTTTACTTTTTTTTTTCTAATTTTCCTGTTAATCTTCTTCACTTTACCTCCCGTCAAGCTGTGCTTCATTTAAACTCATTTCATTATAATCACTATTCAACGCATCATCAAATGTCGTATTTCCACAAAATCTTTGTATATCGAGACGAATTTCAGTTCGACAATTTATGAATACTTTTAACCAAATTGATGAAAAAAAAAAAACAAAATTTTCAATATAAAATGATACAGTATTTATTAATCAATACTGAAAGGTTTTTGATCCTATTATTTCTTGTTTCTATTGAAGAACAAAAAGATGACTTATTTCATACCAAATCGACTTTTATTTATTTTCCCCACTTTTCTAATAATTTTGGAAACTTCAACATCAGCTTGACGCATATTTGCATAGTAGACATTTCATGAATTGTATACTACCAAAAAAGCAATACAACACTTAAAGTAATAACTATGAAGTTTTATTTCATTTGTATATATATACAATATATATTTGTTTTATATATACGAGTATTTAATTTACTAGAAAACGTTATAAATTAAAATAAGCTAGTTAGTGAAAATTTAGTTCATAATTAAATCACCAATGATTTATAATCAATTTTTGCAATTAATAAACAGAATAAGTTGTTATAAAAAAAAGTGGTTTTTGCTATTCTGAATAATCACAGTGAAAGGCAGAGTTAAAAATACAAAAACAAATGGCATCAAAATTTATATTATTTTAAATTAATTTATCATTTATAACTCAAAATTCATAAAACAAAACTTATAATTCACTCTGCTTATCTTACCAAATATTAAATTGTGAACCCTTTATTTTCTATTTGACCCAAAAGAATTGAAAGCAAACTTGATGAGAATATAATAATAAATACCTTATTAGATTTATTCTTTTTTATTTTTAGTATATTTTTATGAACTGTTAAACTCAAAGTTATTAAACTTAACTGTGTAACCCTGTTGAACGTAATTGATAACTCATCAGGTTACAAACTTTCCCTCTTCATTACATTCAATTATTGGATTAATAATTAATTTCAAGAAGTTTTTAAAATTACTTACAAGGTTGTTACTTAGTTGTTGTTAATATTATTATTGTTGTGGTTATATTTTTATTAAAATTAAGATAAATACTTGAATTGTCAATATGACGGAGAGATCACTTATAATTAAATTGAATACTGATAATTCCAGATTTATATTTGCTATTATAAATGTGTTCTCTTAATAACTGATTTCAATCTAGAAAGGCGATTCTGATTTTTGCAAAAAGTATTTGTATCAAAAATAATCATCACTATTTCAAAAGAATGAACAAATTGGATAAGCGAAATCATTTATTTTTCGTTTTTTTTTCATTTGGTGGAAGATATTTTTAGAGTTAACTCAATGGAAAGCAAATGGCTTAACGGATTCTATTTTCTTTTTGTTTACTCAACCACTGACTATCTCGGTTAATATTGATTAGACTGATAAATCAAATTTCCAGTTTTTTTTTTATTTATTTATAACTTAAAAAGTCATACTTTCTCGCCAGTAAAAAAAATCGTTTATTTAAAACATTGATAGTTTAAATACAATTATTATACTGATTATAACTAATATCTAAAAATGAATCAATCAGGATATAAGCAAAATTAAATATCTATGAACAGAGTTTTAAATCCAACAAACGGGTAACTACTTGGTGTCTTTAGATATCATTACTGCCCAATTATGTCTGTGATGTTTGTATTGTGTATCTTACATTACTATATGAAACATGGAAGAGGAAAATATGTTAATCCTTCTTGAAATTATCATTATCAGATTAAAAAATGTCTTAGCAAAGCCGATTTTAAACTATTTATGACAAATTAAACAATTTCAATGTAAGAATACTTACAGTAAAGTGTTTGGGATACTGGCAAAGCGAATGTTAAAAGATGTTATAAAATGCTTTTTTCACTTACAAGAAATGTGTCCAGATTAACTAATCAAATTTACTACCTTATATTCAGTGCCTGCCAGCAATCTAGAAGAATAAAAATTAAGAATCTAGAATCTATTATTTACTAAATTATTAGAATTGTAATAATGCAAACAAAAATAAATTAATAGTTACCAATCTTTTTTGTTCTAGATTGTTGTTTGACAGTTAACCTTCACTTATACTTCCGATTTTTTTTATTTATTATTATATTAGAACTACCTTTAGAGGAGTGACAAAAAATATTGATAGAAGCTATATCAAAAATGAGTTAAAATAGCGGAGAAACCACTCATTGGCAGTACTCCATATAAATTGTTCTTATACCTTTAAATAATCCTTCAAGTACAGCAGGTTATCAATTATTCTAAGTTCAGTTTTCTAAGATTTAAGCTACATTGTCTTCCTTAATAATCAGAATTGACACTTTCTTTATATCATATTATTTTTAATACGTTTTTGAAATAATATTTAACTTCTTTACATTTGAAATTTATCGCTAAAGTTACGTTTTCTGGATTTATAAAAAATGTACCATAATCTAGCTATTTGGACATGTAATTGCCACAAAAAGCATTCAGCTCATCCTTTTATAAGGTGTTATTCTTGGGTATAATTCGTCAAACGATGTGACCTAACATATTCGTTTAGACAAACTTTTTGAATGAATCATAAGTCAAAAATTTTGTAATAAAATGATAAACTGGACTTGGAAAAGTTATGGTAGGGTCGATTTCATAATAATCACAATATTTAAACAGTAGACTCAGTAGTTTAAGAGGGAAAAAATAGTGTCTTAAGCTGTTTGTCGAAAAAAACAACTTTTCCATAAAGAATATTACTGAAAAACAATAGGGTACATCTATATAGCAGATACCATTTTTATGTAAAATTTTAAAAATCCATTGAAGGATGTTACCTGTAGAGTGTTCACACACTTAACTTTCAGATACACACACAAACAGATTATCTCAAAAAGCGTTAAAAGGACATTGGGGACCTCAAAATGTTTAAATCCGTCAAAATATCAAAATTGAATGGTTTCATGTTCACTTCACATTACTTATAATAAAGCAATAGATGATTTATAGATGACCAGCAAACGTACCCGTCTTTGACAGAATCAAAAATTCTATTATACTTGGTATTCAAAAATATCAATTATAGTATTATACTAATACTATAATTAGAAATTATAGAATAGTAGAAAATACCATTATTAGTACAGTGTTAAACAACTGCCTCTGTATACACCACATTAGCTGTCTGTCCTTCAAGTTCACGGAAGAACAAACAGTTGGAACCTCTGACTCTTGAGCAAGTAAACTACAGTTGACCATGTGAGAAAAACTTGGTCTCTTTAACTTGAATTCCTGCGTTAGATAAAGTCTCCCTTTGTGACTTAGTTAACGTCATTGCGAAATAGACTCTGACAGGACTTTGCAATCATTTGAACGGAAACAGACGGTGGCTCGGAATCAATGGTATGATTCCGAACAGACTCCCTAATACCACATCCAATCATTATGTCCACCTCTATGGCATATCTGTGTAGAGCACGAACTCAGAGTCGTGTCCCGTTGCAGAGTTTTGGGGCACTCATGTTTCGTAACATGAAATTTGTTACTGCTACTAAATTGCAACATGATTGGTACTCCTACTTTAAGTTTTTACTCATAAGCAGGCAGTCCAGGAGAAATAAATTCAGAGTCAAGAAATTCAATTAGATAATGATCTGCTTCTTCAACACTAATCCAATCTCTTTACTGACTTGTAAGTTCTTTCCTCGGTATGATATAGCGTAAGAACTTGTTTGTTGATATTTCCTGCCTGTTCATATTAAGAGTTGAAAATTGCTCGTTTACAAAACTATTTATTCGTAATAGATAGTACATCCTGAACTCTGGGAAACACCTTTTCAAAGATGTCAAATACGCAATATATTCATATGCTCCAATGAAATTAAAATCAACTAACAATACCTACTTGCCACACCTGTGTATTTTCAAAACAAACTTGTCTGTGAAGTTAGGGAAATACGCTTAAAGCCCTATAACTTCGTTTCTGTACTGAATTATGAATCTATTTAGAGCCCGTATTTTAAGTTAGGCATACAAAAATCCAGTGTCAAAGTTTCAGCTCGCCATGTCTTATGGTAGCTGAGTTTACTTGTGACAAACGTTTTTGCTTTAAACGTCCATAACTTCACTTCTACGTTGAATTTCTAATCAATTTAGAGCCTATATTTTAAGTTAAACCTACTCAAATCTACTGTAAAAGTTTCATCTTTATATGTCTTATGGTAGCTGAGTTTACTTGTGACAAAGTTTTGCGGACAAACAGACAAACCGCCAAACCGACAGACAAACCGACAGAAATTTTTCTGAGCAATGTACAGACAAAATCATTATTTTATTTATAAAGATTGTTCTTTTAAATTTTTTTGAGATACTTGATAACAAAATGATGAAAAGAGATGATAAAAAAGCATATTTCCCTTTCAGAACTTTGAAATGATTGCTCCTCATCAAATGAGACTGGCAAATAAGAATTGAAGTGTTCAAGAGAGTGATATACTTATATTTACGGAAATACGCAGTATTTACATTTACGGAGAAATAAAACAGAGCAGCATAAAAATAAAGAAGAGCAATCACATAAACATGTTATATATTCAAAAATAATGAAATTTATAGTATCCACATTGAAAAATATAATTTGAGATGTATATTTAGAACGTAACAAAGGGTATAGAAGAAGTGTTTTTTCATATCACATACTGCCAAACTATCTCAGTTAAAAATGGTTCTGTTTAGTGTTAAGATTTGTGAGTTAGTTTACAATCTTCTTGATTCATTCATTTATTCCCTTTCCTATAAAATTGCGATATAATATACTACCAGATGTTTATTTTATATGATGGTCTATTTAAATTCATAGCATAAACTTTTCATTAATACAAAGTACTTATATTTCTACTGGGTTCACAGTTATATGAAATGTAAAATTGTATGCAACTTTCATTGATATGTTTATAAGCGCATTAATTTTTACGGGTATTGAATATTAAACAGAAGGAATAACAGAGTTCGAGAAGTAAGGTAGTAGATATAACAAGTATTAATAGAATTTCATATGTAGGCTTGGCTCTATATGAGATTATATGGATAAGTAAAAAATGGAAAAGTTTCATTTAATTTTTTTTATATTTTTCCATAATATTTTTTCAGTACAATTTTAGATGCGTAGATTTACTATGCGTAGTTTTTTTTGTATGTTTTTGCCTCTTTAATCCATTTATCACATTATTTATTACGATTGTCATCTTTAATACGTTGGAATTAAAATATACACGGTTATACGCCATACTATTGTGATAGATTTATACTACAGATTTTAGTGCGATGTAAGTACATTTATTAAATAATTAATAGTACAGGATAATTACTTTTTTTCGAATATAGTAAATTATTTCTGTTAAAGCAAGCCAAAATCAGAGTTGTCAATGGTTGGATTGTAAGTAAATGTGGGTGTTTGTTATAGGAAGACAAAGCGGATGTCATGGTGGATGAAGATGAACAGGAATGCTGTTAATCCTGGTGGCGGTGGTGGGGTCTGCGCTCTCGTGTCCCTCGACGTGCGACTGCAAGTGGAAGAGTGGCAAGGTGTCGGCCGTCTGCTCCAACTCAAACCTGACAAAGATCCCCAGTCAGCTGGACCCCTCCACCCAGCTGCTCGACCTCTCAGCCAACCTATTGCCCAACCTTCAGCAAGACGCTTTCAGTTCGCTCGGCCTTCTCAACCTGCAGAAGCTTTATCTTACCAAATGCCGTTTGAGGACGTTAGACAGGTTTGTCTTCCGCAAACTCATCAATCTCATAGAGCTGGACCTCAGCTACAATGCTCTTGCAGCCATCCCAACACATGTCTTCGAATCCATAACGGAGCTCAGAGAACTCAAGTTAAACGGTAACCCCATTGTCAGGGTGCCCAACGAAGCCTTCTCTAACTTACCTCAATTAGTTAAACTAGAACTTTCTGATTGTCGCATTGACAAAATAGAAATGAGAGCGTTTTCAGGAATAGAACTCACTCTTGAATGGTTGAAACTTGATAAAAATAGGTTAATGAATATAAATTCTCCGGCTTTGACTTCCCTAGCAAATATTCACGAATTGGAACTCTCGGGTAATCCTTGGAACTGTACTTGTTCCTTGAGACCATTAAAGCAGTGGATGGTGATGCAAAATGTTCCTACAACCGTATCACCCATCTGCAGAACTCCAAAGCGGCTACAGGGGCAACCTTGGGATAAACTCAAAGATGATGAATTTGCTTGCAAACCAACTATTGTTCCGATATCTTCAGTTGTGTCTACCTCTGAAGGGCTAAATGTTTCCATGCTTTGTTCGATATCAGGTTCACCAAACCCTCAGGTAAAATGGTACTGGAGAAACAAACCAATAGCCAATATGACCGGACCTCCTCAAAACCACCGGAAAATATATCTATTGGATACAAAAGGATCACAAATATCTCTTACTATTTTCGCAGTAGAAGGTTCTGATTCGGGAACATATTTTTGTTCAGCGAGCAACAAAGCAGGAAAAGCAGAGGCTAATGTCACACTAACTGTTGGAAACCATCTAGGAGAGAATCGAGTACCCCTTAAATTTCTCATCGGTGGATCTCTAATTGCCTCACTTTTTGTACTGGTGTCATGCCTCTTCTTATGCATAATCATCCAGCCAAAGCGAGAACCAACACAGGGTCAAAGAGAAAACTACGAGAAAATTGAGCTAAAACCAGAAGAAAACAGTCACCCAACTATGAAGGACTACGTCGGACTTCAAGAAGAACCTGAAACCGCCAGCAATACGTCTGACACTAGAAAGTCACCTTCTAAATTCAACTTCTGGTAATAAAACATTCATATTTCGTTATTACTGTCATTACTTTAATTACCTATAAACTAATTATTTACCAATAAATAAAATGTATAGAAGCATTTCAGATAAGCTTACTTAAATAATTCTGACAAAACAATTAAATAAAAAATATAAACATATATGTTAATTATGTAAATACAATTAAGAATTCCTTAATAAATCAGTGCATTATTATATATAAGTAGTAATAAAAATAATACGAGTATTAATTTTTTTAAAATTTATTTCGGATTTTGCGTTAAGAACTTTACAAATTTAATATTTTTTTGTGTAAACCTACCCTACCTTGGATAGTTGCTCTTCTCTTACCTCTTTATATTCATTAAGGCTCTTAAAAAAATCCTAATATCACATAACTTAAGTTATATAACACTGAGTTTTAGAAGACTTGAACATGTTTTTACATAGGAACATGAAAAATCTGTAAAATGAAAATCTATAACATGAATTGGCTTCAACTGTTAGGGCAGATCTTAAAATTAATATATCTGCCATACACATATCATTAATCAGGATTTTCATTCAGTAACTTGTAGTCTACATTGTTGCTGGTATTTGAAAAATCCTTGCATACCATATTCATAAATGTTATGAGCTCGTTTTTTTTTTTACACCAAGCAGTTGGTGTACGATGCACGAGGTATAACTGGTATATGTTCAAAAACCATTTCAGTTTGTTCTAAGGTAATAAAAAAGTGAGTGAAACCAGTGATAAATTTTGAAAAAAAAACTACTAATTGTCCATTATACTCTATTTGTAATATTATTCATGGACAAAGTATTTATAAAATGATCAAATAATGTTTGTATTTTTAATTCTTTTATGTTCTTGCCAAATTTAAACACCACGTATTGTATTCGGTTTAATAGAATTGTGTTAAATTATTAATGATAAATGAATTATGCCATATATACAAATGTTTTCTTAATGGGTTTTAAGTAAAATATTTGGTGACGAGGTAGCACAATGGTTTGCGTACAGCTTCTGGACTACTCATCCCCGCTATATTTAGGCAGGAAGTGAAACAATTTTAGTACGTTGTCCCTTGTACAACGTTAAGCCATTGGTCGTGAGATTGTCATTTATTATGTATTCGTTAAAAATCTCTATTCTAAATACCCTTAAGTTAAACAAAATTTAAAACTCCCGATGTAGAATTTTCATTATGTGTTATCATAAAGGGCGCATCCTTGGCATATGTGTGTTCTCTCGTAGAACAGCTGATGCAACCTAACCTAACTTTTTCAAAGTAAAATGTCTGAAAGTTTCAATTTGTGCTGCATAATCAAGGAGGCTAGTTCTTTCTTTGTAATTCTTATCCCCTAGTCGGACCGCTATATTAATAAGACTGCAGAACCACACTTACCTGATATCCTTTCGGTTCTAACTGGTAGTCTCGTTTATTCCTTTTTCTTCTTTCTTTAGAGTTTCATTTGTGATAACTTTCTTCTTTTTTTGTTGACTCATAAAACAGATTTTCAATACCCATCTTTTTATACTGTTGGTGGATTCACCTAAACTAAATTATATAAATGATAGTGTTTGGAACATAAAAAAAGACATTTTAATATGTGATAATTCAGTAAAATGACCTCATCAATAGCTTTTAGGGAAAAATCATCCTTGACTAATAGGAAAATGAGTGGTTATAGCAAAAATCAGTTGCTCTTTTCTGTAACTTTTTTTTTGAACTACAATCAATTTCTTCTTTCGAGTACATACGAGTATTTAATTTCAATGGACATATAAGTTTCCATCAAGAAGAATGAACAGATTATAAAGATATATACAAAGGATTTTAAATAGGTATAGCAGAAATCAGTTACTCTTTTCTGTGATAATCTTTCGAACTACAATTAATTTTTTCTTTCGAGTACATATTTAATTTCAATGGACATATAAGTTTCCATCAAGTCATTTAAGAATGGGTAGATTATAAAGAGATGTACAAAAGATTTTTAAAAAAAATAGGTGAACAGTGCAGAAACTATTTTTACAATGTGATTCTTTTAAAAAGACTTATTGGTAAGTAGTGGAGCTGTTAATAGTATGAAAATGTTTGGCTTTTTCGAAGTGATATGAGTGCGAGTGAACTGTGCAAGGAGCTAGGGGTGCAGCACCACCTACTGCGCAAAGAGGTCCTCCCAGTAGGCAGTCTGTACACGACTGCCGACAACTACCCAGACCTCGTCTCAACCCCTCCGCCCTACTCGACTCTGCCGCGGCGGTCGCGCAACAACAGCCAGTCCCCGCTCCTCTCGAGGACCACCACCAGCCGCTCCTCCAACGAGTCCAACTACTACAGGTAACCCATCCTACTTGCTCAAGTCTTATTATCTTCACAAAATGTCATATGAACAAGAATAATTGTTGGACAATTGCTTCAATTTTAGTTTATTTTATCAAATCATTTATTTAGTAAAAGCATTCGTTCCAAAACATTGTAATTCAGGCATTTTATCTTATTACTACTTTTTGAAAGTACTTTATTACGAAAGAAGATAAAAATTTTCGTAGTAACCCATATAAAATGTTATTAATTACACACTAACTTAAATTCCTTTTAAAGTCTCCTCTATGATCACTCCTCGGTATATCAGAGTTATACTACATCTCAACATTTCTTCAGGTTAGATGTAGGGTTAGCAGATACTTCTCGGGATGCTTGCTGATGACTAAATGGATTGCAGTATCATCTGAATCTGATGATTTCAAATATTGGGATGTCTCTTCAAGTCATTCTTTTTTTAGAACGTTTGAACTCAGTGTTGCCTCTTCAGACTTATAACAGAATAGGAAGTAATAATAAACTAAGTTGAAAAGACTTCTCTTATTTTCTTACATTCTTCATATTAGAGATATTCCTATAGTTATTATAATTGTACACAGAGATGGCAACATTGGCAAATAACTTTCTTCCATAATACAATGGAACCGACTTAAAGATAAAAATACGAAATGAGAGTTCATGTATCATTGAAACTAAAAATATATATTACGAGAAAAATAAAATCAACTATTTTTGCGTACTGAAGAAAGCAAAATCCCTGATTTCATATTGTTCTCATTTATGGAGAAAAGAAAATGAGAACGCCAGTAGTATCAATTAAATAATAACATGTAATTGTGGCATTCCATTTAATTGATTATTAATATTGTTAGTATCAATTAGGTCGACAACAGAAAATACTCTAAAACGACTATAAATTATATGAAGTCCTGACTACGAGGGTGATCTTATAAGACTCTTAATTAAACGAGGTCCACACCATGAAGATAACCTACAACACATATTTATTATAACAGACCAAAATTTGAAAGATTTTGTAACTTGACTATAGATTAAAGGAGGTCTTGACAATGATTATTCTCCTACAACAATTATACATTATAAGAGCTCCAAAAGAGGAAGATTTGGTTACTTTACTGTAGATTATATGAGATTTCAGACCACAAAGATATTTAATAACAACGTTCTATTTTAAGAAGTCTAATCCTGGAAGATGTCCTAACTTTACTATAGTTTAAATGGGGTCTTGATAAGGAAGACGTCTTAAACTCTTTACACGACTGTCGATTATGCCTACCATTCAAGATGGGGATGTTGTCCCAGCATGATTTTAATAAAATCATCATCATTGTGAAGATGATCTGACATGGATGTCCATTCAATGAGGTCTATACCAGAAATATACATTAATATAACGACAGATTAAATTAGTTCTGGACCATGAGGATTTCTTAACACGACTATTTATTAGATGATGTTCACAACTTGAACATTTCTTAACCCAGTGTTGATGAAATGAGTGTTTCCAGAATGATATCTAAACATGACTATAGATTAAATAAAGTCTAGACCATGCAGATATCGTAAAATGACAATTGACTATATGATGTCCAGATCATGAACATTTTCAAGATATAATATCACCAACATAATATCAAGATATAATAATATAATAATAATAATAATCAAGATATAATAATACAATAATTCTATTACAATTAGGGTCGCAAGACTTGGATGATGTCTAAACATGACTATAGATTAAATAAAGTCTAGACCATGCAGATATCGTAAAATGACAATTGACTATATGATGTCCAGATCATGAACATTTTCAAGATATAATATCACCAACATAATATCAAGATATAATAATATAATAATAATAATAATCAAGATATAATAATACAATAATTCTATTACAATTAGGGTCGCAAGACTTGGATGATGTCTAAACATGACTATAGATTAAATAAAGTCTGGACCATGCAGATATCGTAAAATGACAATTGACAATATGATGTCCAGACCATGAACATTTCTTGACATTAATGTCTATTACAATGGGGGTTGCAAGACCTGGATGATGTCTAAACATGGCTATAGATTAAATAAGGCCATGCACATTTCTTAACAGGAGCGTCGATTAAATGAGGGCTGCTATATAAGGTATATGTCTAAACATTACTTGTTCAATCTGCTATAGTGAGTTGTAGTGTTATTTTTGCATGGAGACGTAATTCTTGAAATCCCCAAATATGATGCATAAACATAAATGTTGGTTAAGTGAGGTCTAGACCATGTGAGTATTCAAGAGCAAATATAGATTAAGAGTGATCCAGACCATAATATACTCTAGAAACCGTCGATTAAATAAGGAATTTTTTCTATTCAGAAATAATATCCACTTCATGGTCAACATGAAATACCTTACTAAATCAAATTTAATTTATTCAGATAGCAGCAAACTCGGGATGGGCTTGAATAATAATGGAGTTAAACATCGCTCTCCTGATATGGCAAAATTGTATGAATGATACTAATATGGTATTAATTATAATGGTATTGGTAGTGTCAAATAAATATCGTAATTAGTATATCTTAGTTCATCTTTTATTTCTTAGTTTACAGATTTGTAATCAATTTTTCTTCCTACATCTCCGTTTGATTCCTATATACATCTTTGTTTTGCTGTATTAAATTAAGTTTAAAATAAACAAAATATTAATAAATAATATTTTGTAAAAATGCAAAATTATTTTTTGAAAATTTTTAGATCTGATTGAAGGAAATGGACTATTAATAATTAAAAAGTCTTTTATTCAGAAGCCTCCAGAAACTTCAAGAAAATTACTCACTATGTACTCATATACACAAACATATTCATATGTACGTGTTATGATTTGGAAAAAAATCAATTCTTTAGTAAAAAAAAAAATTAAAACGGTAAATGTGGTTTGAAAAGATGTCTGTTTTTTTGTTTAAAATGCTATGATGTACGACAGAGAGAAACATTTGTCACCATAATGACATAAATTATTAATGTTAAAAGTTGGTGTTTTTTTGCCGGAGGTTGGGCTAAAAGCTCCGGAGATATGATTCATAAGAAGATTACGAGCTTGCCCAGATGATACATGAAAAATTAATGCCTCCGCTAAAGTTTTGCCTGAGATGGCAAACTTAGCAGACAAAGCAGGGAATGAATGTGTTTGGCTAATACCACTTAGCCAACTTCTAGTAAAGAGGGGGAAAAAAAAAAATTTGCAGCCCTTAGAAAGTTTTACCTTTGGTCAACAAGAGGAAAGCCGATCTCCCTACCTTTGCCATTCAGTATACTCCATTTTAATGTTGTTTTCAAGCAATTATGCAAACTCAAGAGAGTTTACATAGTAATTTGGAAGACAACTTTTCTTACTTGTTATCATTTAAGAAATATTCAAGCTCCATTAAAAATAATTTATATTTTGCTTTTCTATAATTATCTTTTCTTTTATACTTACTTGTGAATAATGAGGGAAAAAATCTTCTTCATTACTAAGTACAATCCCTGGAAAAGCTATATATTTTTTTCTTATATCTTCATTTAATATTATGCTTTAATTAAAATGATATGGAAATAAATAACATTTTTTTTTATTTTAAGTGGAAATTTTATATAGCACACTAATGATCGTTATAAAATTGGCATATATATGTATGTTGGAAAGAAATGGATAAATATAAACTTTATAAAGTTTTTAAAAAGTTCTTATAAAAAAAAGTTCATAAAGTTGTTTAAAAAAGTAGCGAAAAAAGTTTCTCTATCAATCATAATTTGAGCATCATATCTTTTATCCAAATGGTCAATTAGTGTTAATAGTGACCATGCTAATTCATAATATATAGGCAGTCATTTTATAAATATATATATTTACTTTCAATACTACTTTTTTTTCTTTATCGAGGTTTGTCCTCCTACTACATTCAAGAACACTTAAACGTTTTAGAATCCTGGTTAAAGAGTTGGAGAATACGTATCAATGAACAGAAAAGTGTTCATGTAACATTCACTTTGAGGCAGGATACATGTTCTTCTGTCTTTCTTAACAAAATTCCTATCCCTCAAGCTACTGCCACCAAATACTTAGGACTGTACCTTGACAGACGTCTTACTTGGGCTCCCCATACCAAAATGAAAAGAACAGATCTAAACAGACGCTATAGACTTTTAATTCACTTATTCTATAATCGTTTAAAATTAAAAACTGTCAATAAACTATTACTATACAAATCTATGATTATGCCTATTTGGACTTACGGTATTGAAATATTGGGAGCAACAAAATCTAGAAATGCCCAGAGGATACAAGCTCTTCAGCCAAAAATTCTTAGAAAAATTCTTCATTGTCCTTTCTACATACCAAATCAAACAATCTATTCAGACCTCAGGATTGCAACAGTTCATCAAGTGGCAATATCTCGCTACAAAGCCTTCCATAAAAATCTTTGTAGCAATAACAATCACTTAGTCCAAAACATCTCAACAAATATCCCAGGAAATCCCCACAGGCGCCTTAAGAGAAAGTGGCCAAGAGACTTATTGGTATGAATTAGTCTAGTGACTCATAAATTCAATCTAAGTTTTACAACTTATTTTTCACGCCAGGAAGTATAATCGTTGGATTATTTCTTCCCTCCTGCCTCCATATGTAAATGTATATACTTCTTTCATCATTGTCACTGGTAATGTTACATTTATGTTGTTATGACTATGTAAAATAAAAATACAAAAAAAAAAATCAAGGTTTGGTCTCGTCTCAAACAGTAAAACACCTTGAAGCCAACGTTTCGACTATATTTGTAGTTCTAAGAATGGCTATAGATATAGATTAAACATTGGCTCAAAGGTGTTTTACTGTTTGATGCTTGAATAAAACTCGATAAGGAAAGAAAAATAGTGTTGAATATATGTAGTCGAGATAAAAAAAATTATATTTAGTTTCTAAATTGAATATCATCGCTTAATATCGTATTTTGTAATCTTTATAAAATCGGCAAAGCGTTAATTAAAAATCTGTTTTAAAATACTAATATATATTTGTATCTATAAAATCTGGCGTAAATATTTCATAAAATACATTCACATTTAAGTGAAACCAGTAAATCAATAAAATGGTGCGTGAAACAATGTTACACTTCAATGATAGAACTGTACTAGTGGCTTATTTTGGGTATATGCAATCAAGATCAAAGATAAATTGAACAAAAGCTAAAATCATCTGTTGAGTTATCAATATTGTTAACAACATTATACAGTATTCATTAGTTATCTTTAGTAGAATAAACACAAGATACATTTGCAATGGTTTATTTAAATTAGACTCAATACTAACGTGATGATATATTTGTTAGGGTGTTTTATTCAACTAATTGGTAATGTTTTACTTATTTGTTGCTAAACTGCTGACTTTTCCAGCCTTTTGTTACATTCTCATGGAAATTATGTCCGTTTAAAATATCACTATATTCATAATATCACGCCTCAAAATCTATTGCACAACTTACCTTGAGCCAGTTATTTTGGTTAAAAGATATTACATACTTTAGTTAAATATTTGATACTCAAAAACATAAAAAGGAGTCAGAACTCTCCATTCTTGGTAATTTCAACAAAAATGTATATGAACTCCAGCAGTTCATAAACAGAAGCTTATTGAGCGTTATGAGTGTTTTTTTCTTTCTTAGTTTTAATTTTTAAATATTTGTGTTCATGCCACTTTTACATAGGTACTAACGTCCAAAAATATGTTAAATATTCAAAAATTGGACTAAGATCTCTCATCAAAGTAACTGGTGAGGATATTAAAATAAATTGTTGCATTTTTGAAATATTGCTGTGAAAATTCATGACGTAATATTCTCAGTGCGTGCTAAAATAATAAAATGGTCTACGCAATCTTTTTTATCAGATATTAGAACTTTTTGTTTGTTATAGCTACAATAATACGTAGTTATCTTTCGGAATAATCGTAAATGCATAGTAAACTGAAAAAATTGTTCTGTTAATAATTCATACTAACCGCCTACTACAACAAAACACCGAATCGCATATACGAGGTGGTTAGAGGTGGTTAGAGGTGGTTAGTACAACATGTTTTTCAACAGTCCTGTGGAACTAGTACTATTGTAGTAAGTGTGAATATACTCTTGCATCTGTTAAGTTTATTCAGTTTCATATTCAGGAGTTTGACGACAACCTGTCATGAGAACAGTCCGTCTTACACATTCCTGTCACAACAAAACAAAATCCCTTTAATAAACTGAAAAACCCGGCATAATTTCAAGTGAAACAATTTCTCATTCAAATCTGGCCAAATAAAAATGTTATATTTAGAAAACAGTAAATGTTGATATACATGTACAATGGAATAGTTTCATAACAAACTTTATGATTATAAAACAAAAAAAGTAAAAACCAATTCCTCATAATTTAAGCTTCACGTGATAAAATAGACCCACCTCGAAAGTGAGTTATTCATCCTCATTGTTAGGAATAGTTCTCTCATATCACTTTTGAAAAGACTCAAATCACTCTCCTGTAATAATTATCCTCTTTGAAACTTAACTCAGATTCATCAATAATTAATAATATATCCTTAACATTTTCATCTTCATTTTTTTTATTTTCATTTAGTTTATTCAAAGTATAATTAAACAAATTTCTCTCCGTTAAAATTATAATGAAGACTATTATTTTTCTAATACTTTGAAACAACTTGCATTCAATTTAAATTGAATGTTAGGTTCTAAATAATTAGTTTATACAACATATAGAACAATAAATATTATTTAGAATAAATAGAAGAAATCACAAATAAGAATTTTAAAAAGAATTCTGTATTTTATATAATCATTAATATAGTTTGTATTTGTTCCTTTAAAATGGTAAGACAGAGTGACTATATGGGGGATTCGTGGCAATCAGGAATGAGTGACAGTAATATCAAGCAGCTTCTGAGGGACAGAGGCTTCAATCAAATGATCTCGATCTACTATCAAATTAATCTGTACTGACAAGCTTGCCAACTATGCAGGGCCAAACAATCAGCTATTAATACATGCTGGTGTACATGTCGGAACACCAAGTCCAAATATATCGCTTCAGAACATGAGGCTGGCTTTTGCTTAACACAAGGCTACCTTATAAAGTACTACAATAGTAAGCAGACACCATAAATTGCTTGTGTCAATTTAACAATTTCTACAGAAAGTCATGTTAGAGTGACAATGAAACATAGTTCAGTGGTTCATAAGTTCTTTATAGAGTCACTCTTTGAATTTTTTTTTCTATTTCTGATACTGGAAATACATTTACTGCAGGATAAATTATTTATTACATACCTTTAATGTTCTCAGGTACCCCAAATTATTATATCTGGTTCTATATTCACTCTGTCCTAAAAAGATGATCTAGAATTGAAAGCATAATTAATCATACTGGGGTAAATTGAAAAATCAAAGTCTTCACAAACAAAAAAGATACCCCTTTTCTTCTACGCGTTTCACACATTTCGTGTTCATTGTATTGTAAACTTCCAAAGGTAGGAGTAGAGGACCGACCAGAGTCGAATATTCACTCACTTTTTTGTTTAATCTATTCTTGTTTAATATTATTGGTACAAATAAACCAGATTTCTTTAAAACATACAAACAAATAGTGAGTATCGAGTGTGTGTTTAATTCTGTATACAATTTAAGAACTGATTGAAAGTGATTGAGATCCAGATCACAATTGTTCCTGATTGTAATATTATCTAGTCCTTATATATGTAATCATGTTTATTTACAATATTAAGACAATCAGCAGTGAGTCAGTGAAACAAATAAACATCAGATATTCAACAAATAAAATAGTCAACCAATTAAACAAACAAACAATTAAACAATTAAGCCATCAATATCGACAAATCAACTGTTCAAACTATTAAATTTCAAACAAAAACAATCAAGCAATAAAACAATAAAATTAATACAATCAATCAAACAATTAATCTATAATATTATTGGCACCAAGGATTTATGATTTTGGGGGCCAGTTTGGCGCAGAGGTACGTGTTCGTCTTTGATCTGGTAGGTCCGGGGTTTGATACCCATTCTAGCCCTCGATTAATTCACATGAGAGGTGATTTAAGCTGTTGGACATGAGCCTGCACGATGGTCAGGTACTCGGTAAAGATATCTACTCTACATACATTTGAGTTAGGCAAAATCGCGGACTCCCAATGTAGGATTATTCAATGTAGACTGCTACTGAAATCTCACCTAACCTAAAATAGCACTGAGTTTTTTTTTTTATTTTAATTTATCTATCATTTCGGAAAGTACAAATTGTTTCTTTGTTTCCAGAAGTTTGAATACCGGTATTGGCAAAGAACAGAGATCTGCCAGTTCGCTCAACCTCTGCTACTCTGATTCCCCCACGCACTACAAGTCCAAATACTGGCACCCTCCAAGTCTGCCCACTTCACCAGTGCGCACCACCGACTGCCAACTGGTAAGGTTTCCATAAAATTAATCATCCCTTTATTAACTATATTTCAATTTTAATTTAAGACGTAGAAATAGGTAAAATCATTTTAAAAGTATTTAATTCGAAATGTGAATTTCCCTTACTTAATGGCATAAATATTACATTATTCATGATCTTTAATGATGAAAGTAGAAAATGTGAAGGAATTGTATTAATTCTTGTTTTAGAGTCACCTTTCAACTTTCAAACCTATTGACCTTAATTTGTCTAAAGCACCTCTGAACAAAACCTTAGATATATCTATTTCTACCTTTCAAATAAATGTATTAAAGTATTAATTTTACGCAAGTGCACAAGAGTATTTTTTATATATTAAGAGAAAGACAAAAATTGGAAACACCCCTCTTATCTTATGTGGAATATCAGCTCAAATAACTTCTCTACATAGCCATTAGTTGTTTTTTTTTTCTATTTATTATTTTATCAGTGTGTTCTACATTGTATTACATGCTTTACCGTTTCGTGCAATACTTCTTACATTTACATGTATGAATAAACATATATATATATTTTTAAATTATACATTTTTGTCGCCTTAAGTCAGTTTTATTGAACACAAATCATATGACATGAAGTTGACTTAGATAATATATACAATTCTATGGCCAGCACCTACAAGCTGAATAGTTTTAGGACTACCATACTGGTCTGTGACCTGGGTCCCCCCCCCCCCCCCCCCCGAAGGGGAAAATGCCCTTAAACCCGGGACGGGCCTTAAAGGTAGGTGCCAGTTACAAGGATTCTTCCCAATAAGAATCCTTACCCACTGGTGAGGGTCGGGGCTCTAGCTCCCCTAGTTGCTCTGCAGGCACCCCCCCGAGAAGATACTGCTCCTCACACAGCGACACATCACATACGATTAGATAATATATACAAGAAGTTCTTTGCGATTACAATATGTTTAACAAGTTTATATATTCCTTGTAATATTGTTTTGTAATTAAATGAAGAATGCTTAATAAGCCTCTCCTGTCTACAAAAGAAAACCTTCCGAATAAGAGACAGACTTTGTGTATCTCTCAGACAACAGTCATACAGCTAGCATAAGAGGGGATTGAGGTGTCTCCGCGTGACATGAACATGAAAGGCTATGAGATTGTTGCTTATTTATTCAGTTGTTTTAGTTCCAAATTCTTATTGTTTCTTTTATAACTAATATTATTTTATTATTTAAGTATGATTATGAATAAAACTATAGATTTAGTGGTTTAAACAATTTTTGTATCATCAAAAAAGTCCAAACAAAATTGTTATCTTATTATCTCTATATGAACATTAATCCTAATAGTTTGACAGTTAGGAAGACCTTATCTGCATTCCCTCTCAAGTTTCCTTATCAACTAGCTGCCTCTGGATTGAAATACTCTTTTGAACTTGCTCACCTTACTGGTCGTAGCTATTATGAATTGAGAGATTCTTTGAAATTGTGTACCAGCTTTAAAATTTTACTGACGTAAGTCAACTATTAAGATAAGACAAATTAAGGCGTTGCTTTTCATTGCTGATAAACACTTCCAGAAATGCAGTTTCCCTTCCAGAAATATGTGTCGTGTTTTGTGTGATTCGTAACATCGTACGTGAACATCGTAAGATAATAAGGAAAAACGAGGCTATTACTGTCTGTTGTGGTTTTTTGCTGTTGTGAATAATTAATAACACGCAATTAGGTTTAAACGACATATGTCTGTTTTTAAATAATAATAATAATAACACTAGGTATTTTATGATACTTTTGTGGTTCTCTGGGTACTTTAATTGTTGTTTGTGTCGTTTGTTTTCTGTTGGATGGTGTCCGATGATGTATTTATCTTGCTTTACTTTTGTCGCTTAATAAATTCTTTTTTAGCCTTGAAAATGCCAAACAACTTTTGGCGAAACGTGGGCTGATGATCAGGAGTTGTATGTTTTATGACCAAAATCCTCAATAACTAAAATAAAATATAAAATCCTCAATTATATATATATATAAACACTTTTCTTCTTCTCGGAGTTTTGTCAGGGTAAATATATGGAATCACCTTTTTGCCAACGTTTCGTCTTTATTTTAAGACATCCTCAGGGCTATAAACTAACAAAAAAACAATAAACAATGGACATTTGTCATTTCTACTGTAGAAACAACATAAACAATTTGAAAAAAAAAAACTTACTCAAGGCTAGATTTTTTTTTTCAATTTGTTTATGATGTTTCTAAAGTAGAAATGACAAATGTCCATTGTTTATTGTTTTTTTGTTAGTTTATAGCCCTGAGGATGTCTTAAAATAAAGACGAAACGTTGGCAAAAAGGTGATTCCATATATTTACCCTGACCAAACTCCGTGAAGAAGAAAAAGTGTTTGTTAATATTTAGTGGTCAAGAAAACAGTACCGTGTATATATATATATATATATATATATATATATATAAATGAAAAAAGACAACAAATAGAAGAAGCGAGAAAACTTACTGGGTCGATATTTCGAACTGAAGTTCGTCGTCAGGGAGAAGAAGGGAAGAGGAAGAGGCACGTGCGTCCACTCGCACAAGCAGAGGGCTACTGAGTACTGAGGGCTTCTTCTCCCTGACGACGAACTTCAGTTCGAAATATCGACCCAGTAAGTTTTCTCGCTTCTTCTATTTGTTGTCTTTTTTCATTTATATATCTGTCCGGTTTGGACCGTTTTAATATTTTGATTTTTATATATATATATATATATATATATATATATATATATATATATATTACCAATTGCAATTAAGAAGGAGTATTTCTGACAATATGATTATATAAATATGACCATGTTTATTACATGGTGTAATACTAAAAATACTGTTTTAGTATTTCAAATGTTCATAAAATATTTATAGATTTCATTAATTTTTGTGATTTTAATCCATTTCAGTTCTATCAAATATTTGATGTCCATCTTACTTTATGCTGTTGATTTAACGATTTACCAGTTTATAGGAGAAAATCTATTAGCTTTCAATGAATTGGGTATATTCAAATCAAACTTTTATTAGTCTTTTGAAACTTGCCCCCTCTCCGCTCCTGAAGACTTTCCAGTTCTGCTTCGATCCTGTTTTATATTCATCGCTTCTTTCAAACTGTCTTTTACCTCTATTTTGTAACTGTTCTTAAATTTTGTTTAAACCCTTTTGTTTCTGTTTCAAGAGCTATTGTGCTATCTTCATTGTGACTACTATTGCTCTTCTTCAATGATTACTACGATTTCTCTTCAATTCACTGGAAGTCCCTTCTTCCAGTGAGCTGTATTATTTCGAGTTATAGTCTATCAGTCAGTTTAAACATATCATTTTCAATGTTATTTGATGTTGATAATAATTCCATATACAACTTGTTTCAAAGGTTATGTTAGGTTACAGTTGCAGTGGTAGTCCCACAAGGGAAAACACGTAAGCTGAGCATTGGCCCTTTGTGATACTAAAAATTAAGATTGATTCTACAGTGGAAGTCCCAAATTTTGCCTAACTCAAGTGTATTTAGAGTAGAGATCTTTTACAAGTACCTGACATCGTACAGGCTCGGGACCGATAGTTTAAAGTTCTTCTCCGAGGGATGACGTGCTCAGATTTATTCACCTCCCACGTGAATAAATCGAGGGCCAGGTGAGGATCAAACCCGTTCCTATCAGTTGAGACACGAGTATGTTAACCACTGAGCTAACCTGGCCCCTAGTTCCAAGGGTTATTTAGGTTTTGTTTCTATCAGTTCAGACACGAGTACGTTAACCACTGAGCTAACCTGGCCCCTAATTCCTAGGGTTATTTAGGTTTTGTTTCTATCAGTTCAGACACGAGAACGTTAACCACTGAGCTAACCTGGCCCCTAGTTCCAAGGGTTATTTAGGTCTTGTTTCTATCAGTTCAGACACGAGTACGTTAACCACTGAGCTAACCTGGCCCCTAGTTCCAAGGGTTATTTAGGTTTTGTTTCTATCAGTTCAGACACGAGTACGTTAACCACTGAGCTAACCTGGCCCCTAGTTCCTAGGGTTATTTAGGTTTTGTTTCTATCAGTTCAGACACGAGTACGTTAACCACTGAGCTAACCTGGCCCCTAGTTCCAAGAGTTATTTAGGTTTTGTTTCTATCAGTTCAGATACGAGTACATTAACCACTGAGCTAACCTGGCCCCTAGTTCCAAGGGTTATTTAGGTTTTGTTTCTATTAGTTCAGACACGAGTACGTTAACCACTGAGCTAACCTGGCCCCTAGTTCCAAGGGTTATTTATATTTTGTTTTCATTGATATCAACAGTAAAGGTAGAATAAAAACAATCAATTAAAGATTTTGATCTTATAAAATGTTACAATTAAAGTACTAGTGATACTTTTTTATTGAATAAATTGGAATATATTCAATATGGTCAATAAAAAGTTCTCAAAAGGAAACAAAATATTCACGGTCACTGGAATTACACACTTACATCCTCAAATGTTTGGTTTCACCGTCATCAGAAGAAGGAGAATAAGGAAGTTGCAGTTCTACCCTTGGTAGAACAGCAGCGCAGCTACCAGCGCACCGCCGTCATATCAGAAAATACGCCCAATCAGAATGTGCCTATACATCTCAAAGGTATAAGTAAGAAGATAGATTAAAATAGAAGTGATAAAAGCAAATAGATGGAGAAATAAATTAATAGTATAATATCAGAAAGAGATAGTATTATATTATCATAGTATTATTATATTCAACACTTATATTAGCTGGAGTATTTTTCTTATTCTCTATTGTTCATTTTATTGTAGCTTTAAACAAATTTGTCACATTTCTTCTCACCTTTATTCCTAATTGTAACATACTTCTATCAACATCATTCCAATCGGACATGTTTGTGATTGCATTGTCGGCTATCTACAGATGTCCAAACGGTGTTTTGAGTTTTCCCTCTGCCCTGCTTTTCCTCTTCCCCCTTTACCTAGACGGTTAAAAAAAAAGTTGATACCTTAAAGGTGTAATGACATAGTGTTTGCGCTTGCTTGATTTACTATTGAGAACTTATATATAAATATGTATAAAATATTTATATTATATATATTTGGTCATATATATACATATATATAACCAATTAAATGAAACGATTCCAAGAACTAAATAAACTACAGTAGCAGTTTGCTTCTCAACGCGAGTACTTCGCACTTCTTCCTTTCCTTTCTTTCTTCTTCCTTTCGACGATGGATGTCGAAATATCAAAGTGAGTTCTGTAGTGACTTTCTGTGTCCTTTCCTATGTGTTAAAGTTTATATATATATATATATATATATATATATATATAATAAATTCAAAACGAAGGAAACACATAGAAAGACACAGACATAACTCACATCGATATTTCGACCATCGTCGTTATCAGGAGGTGTGAAGAACGAAGAGCGAAGAGTCCCGCAGGAAGGCAGAGCAGCGACTTCTTTGCTACACATTATATAGATATAATTATATATATTATATAGATATATACATACATATAAACTATATAAAAACCATGTTCATATAAAGTTATATATATATATATATATATATATATATATATATTAAAATTAATAATCAATAATAACTCTTGATATATAATATGGATTAAATAATGTGAAGCAAAGAAATAAAATGCTCATGCTCTTAAAGTTAAAAAATCTGTTTTTAGTAGTACGTTTTTGAAGCATTAAAAGTTTTTAGTGGAAAGTTTTTAGATGAAAAAATCAACGGTCACAGCGATTAAAGAAGAAATAAGTAAATAAACCTTCTGAGACTTATCACTGTCATCATAGAGAATCTGGAGAGAGGAGAGAGAGAGAGAGAGAGAGAGAGAGAGAGAGAGAGAGAGAGAGAGAGAGAGAGTGAGTGACTGAGAGGCTTCCATAGTTCTTTTTTTAGCAGTGAATCATTATTATTTACTCGGGTAGCTTCCTTGTTTCCGTAAATTAATTTGATTTAATTAAATCATACGATAATGCAATATCCTTGCATTTAAATTGTGTGGACTGGGGATCAGAGCGGTAGATGTTCAAGTTGCGTGTAATCAGCACCATCTGTAACTAGCGTGCATTCCATTGATATCAATTATCTCTGACACATGCAAGTGACACCCTTTCGTGTTTACCCCTATCCTATTCTTTCTAGCCACACCCAACACCGATAAAACCAACACCAATCAGCAATGTACAAAGTACTCCTTTAATGAAAGCGTCATTTACAATATTAATTTATCAAATATATCATAGACATTAGTTCCATTAAAAATAATAAGTGATAATATTTTATCCCACAACTTATTTGCCAGTGCCAGCAAAATTTGAAGAATTTTGTACAGGTGTAAATTATTTTAAATAAACTATAAAGCTTTGACATAAATTTAGTCAATATTATAATACTTATCTTTTTATATCTTATTTTTTGTTTCAAACCGATTTTTACTATGATAATGGAATATATAGATATATACACACATATTAACTATATATAAACCATGTTCATATAAAGAACATAGAGAAATGAACCAGAAACTCGTTACTGTATTTCGATGGTCATCATCTGTCTTCGGAGCAACTCACGTTTATCAGCCTGATGGCATGGCCGTCACAATATAGTAGTGAGTTTCTGTTTCATATCTGTGTGTTCTTTTTGTGAACATAGCGTATTTAATTTGTGCAACTGATTCATGTAATCGGTTAAGTGCGAAATTTTCACCTCCTTTTATTCATACTCGTATATATACAGTGACACATGGACTGAAACATAACAAAGACTCACTTATCAATATTTTGACTGTAAGGGCGGTCGTCCTCAGGAGAAGAAGTGAATTGACGGAGGGACGACAGTCAACTAAAGAACTCACTGGGTGAGGGCTAAATCAGTGCTGTCGCAAAGAAGAAAAATAAAACAGGAACTAAGGAGTCCAGAGCAAAGAAAAACAATTTTTTTTTCTTATTTAAAAAAGAGAATAAAAGCGATGAAAACAAAAAAAAGGAAATAAATACAAAAATAAATTTAAAAAAATAAAAAATAAATAAAATAAAAAATGAAAAAAACAAACAAATTAAATAAATGAATAAAAAAAATTTTTTTCTTGACTCCTTAATTCCTTTTTTATTTTTCTTCTTTGTGGCAGCACTGCTTTAGCCCTCACCCAGTGAATTCTTTAGTTGACTCTCGTCCCTCCGTCAAATCACTTCTTCTCCTGAGGACGACCGCCATTACGGTCGAAATATTGAAAAGTGAGTCTTTGTTATGTTTTTGTCTATGTGTCACGGTTTATTTTAAGAGTTTTCTGTCCTGCCGGACCGTTTTTTGTATATCATGGTATATATATATATATTTACTTCATAAACGGAAAGACCATTCCGGACACAATAATAAGGTACTTTAATAAAGTAAGTAAAAATCATTTTTTTTTATGGATAAAAAATGTCCATAACTATGCTTCAACGCTGAATTTTTAATCCATTTAAAGCTTAGATTTTTAGTTAGACAGACACAAATTTACTGTCAACGTTTCAGCTCACTATGTATTATGGTCTGAGTTTACTTGTGATAAAACTTTGCGCACAAACCGACAAACCGATAGACGGAAATTTTCCTAAAAGTGGATTCTGTTTCTCTAATGTATGAAGCGTAAAAAAAAACTTGAAATGAGTCAGTTCTAAGCAATTTACAGATAACATTTTTCTTTTATTTATACTAGTTGCTCATTAGAGTTGTTGAACTTTAAAGATTTATTTTTAATTACTGATTCTTAGTTGATTTTTTTGCCTGATTTATTTTTTTAATTAAATAGTGTTAAACAATTTTCTTAAATCATAATAATTACCACTTTTTAATTTCTTAACGCTCATATCTGCTTATGTAAATTCATTAAAAAAAAGTGTTTTCGTCACTTTCTATTTTTGGTTATATTATGATTATTATCTGTGAAAGAGTGTGATCAAATCTTATCTTTCTATCAAACTTTCAGGATCAATGATAGGTTGAAATTTTACAATTTATAGCAAAACTGATCTTTTTAGTTATAGGAAAAATATGAACTTTTTTCTGTGAATGAAATTATCCGTTTCATAATAGTCGTCGAGTTTCAACATTAAGTATTGTAGTTTAGGAGGAAAAATGTATGTGTAAACACTCGTTTGGCTTAAAGAAGTAACTTCCTTATCATTCAATAAAGTTGAAAAAAATAAGTTACATCAACAGCATGAGGGTAATTTTTGTGTGAAATATTAATTGGATTCATCAAACGGTACACTGTAGCGTTCTCACAATATTTTAGACATACTTCCACCCACATACCTTCAGATATCATAAAAAAAAACGTCAAAAAAGGACTTGAGATTACCTTAAGATATGTAAATCCATCAAAATATTCAGATCGAATTTTTTCATGATTCCAATTCTTTTTCTATAGTAATGTATAAACGTTGGCAAGCTTTTATCTAAAATATTACATATAGTTGATCAAATAATTGCACTTCTGAGCCAAAATTTTGTTTAAAATTTATGAAATGTTGTTTTCTTACAAGTGATACTTTGTTAAATTACCAAGTTCGTTTTATTTTGATGTATGATACAATTGTTCGTTTTATTAAATATGAACAAGTGCTTAGAAAGAAGTCTTATAAATTTATAAGAAAATGTGTTGATGAAAGTGTAAATAGCCGAAGTAGATGAATAATTCTTTCAGGTAAGTGATGTTTTGAAATTCTCATTTTGGGTGGATAAACAGTAAGTATGGGAGATAGGAGGAGGAGAAAGCTCTAGAAGGAGGATCTTAGAGCCAACTACGGGATGAATGTTTAACACCACCTGCCTCCTAAACACCTCTTCTGTTAAACACAAGACTCAGTTTCGCCGCAGAATAATTAAATTTTACTCTCAGAGTTTATGCTTTTCTCACTCAATGAGAAGGTGTAATCTTTGTGTTTCAGATAATATCATATTTCTTTCACACATTTACAAACAAACTTATACGGCTACATATACTCGTAGATAACTAATTTTCTCTTAGAGCAAAATATTTTCTTCATAATGATAACAAATTTCACATAAAGCTTCATTTAAATAAAAGCAGCCTAATTGTTCTTTCTGTTTCAGATTTCTCAAAATTAACAAAAGTAATACATGCAATTTATTTATTTTTATTAATACATAATAAATATGTATAATACAAAATAATAATATTTATTGTAATTATTATAATAATAATTATTATTATCCAGTGTCTAGTTTAAAAATTAAAATAAGACATCATCCATAGTGTTCAAACATATCATGTAGACTGTGTGGAACTATGTTGATATCTATTAGAGTAAATGTACTCCTCTGAGTCTCTTTACTACGAAACTGTTTACTTCTAAGGCACTCTGGCCTGGCTTTAATCAAAGGAAATGAAATTCATATCCGATGGATGTCGTACTCAATTCCTTTAAATGCATGCTTATGCCACCTTGTTACATTTTTACGAATTTTAGTATTTTTAAATACAGGGTGTCCACAAAGTCTCTTCAATTTGAAATGTTTACTACAAAAGCACTTAATGAGATATCTTAATCAGATTTGTTTTATTTTATTAAGTGCTTATTAAAATTTTTTTTTAATGTAAAACTTTTGTGTTTCAGATACTCTGCTGATGGAAGAGAACTGATTTATTGAATCCTTATAAAATGGCTACCCCTTAAGAAAAAGCACAATGTGTATCGTGGTTTATTAAAACAGAATTGGATGTTCAGACTCAACGAAACTACAGAACTAAATATGGAAGAGATCCACCGTCGCGTCCTTCCATTCGTGCCTGGTACAAGAAATTTATGGAGACAGGTACAGTATTGGATAAAGAGAGGAGCGGGTGACCAAGAATATCTGAGGAAAACATCCAGCGTGTTTCACAAGCTTTTAATCGTTCTCCTAGGAAGTCCATCCGCACTGCTGCCAGAGAGTTGCAACTACCACGTTCAACAGTGCACAAGGTCCTCCACAAGAGCTTACGGTTGTACGCTTACAAAGTGCAACTGTTACAGGCTCTTAAACCAAATGACAGGATGTTTTCCTCAGATATTCTTGGTCACCCGCTCCTCTCTTTATCCAATACTGTACCTGTCTCCATAAATTTCTTGTGCCAGGCACGAATGGAAGGACGCGATGGTGGATCTCTTCCATATTTAGTTCTGTAGTTTCGTTGAGTCTAAACATCCGATTCTGTTTTAATAAACCACGATGCACATTGTGCTTTTTCTTGAGGGGTAGCCATTTTATAAGGATTCAATAAATCAGTTCTCTTCCATCAGCAGAGTATCTGAAACACTCTAATCTGAAAATTTTCTAACAAAAGCCATTTCTAACCAGCAGTTTGTCTAATATTCAAAACTATCTTTTTTTTAAATGTTAATACTTAATAGTTTTTCAGTATGATGTTGTTATTTTGCAGATGAACTACAAAAGAGAGACACCGTTGCTAGACGTTTTGGGTAGTGAATACGACTACCACACCACCCAGTTAGATCGCTTTCTTGAAGAATATCGCAGTCTTCAGCAACAATTAACTAGAATGAAAGAAAATTTAATTTCTTCATCTTCAGTTATTACTTCATCAAAAGTACTTTCACCTGTTAGAAATAACCCAGAACCATATTCATCTGATTCAGTACATTATTGGGCCAATGGTAATTCACTCTATGGAGACATGTTTAGAAATTAAATTCATGGCATATATATTAAATTACATTTAAAAAAAAACAAGGTTATTATTTTTAAAAACAAACTAAAATTTGCAATAACCAATCAACTGATATGTCCGAATGTTACTTTATTTAGTTGCCATTTTTTTCGAAGCATTTCCTGTATTCCTTCATTTCACACATGAACAGCGATGAACACCCGCGACATTCCACGTGATCCAAGAATCTCAAGTATTCCAACCGGCCAGTCCAAATATTCCATTTATTTCATACTTGAAAATAAACCCCTTTTTTCACAATCGCAAATGTTTTTATTTCAGCTTACCAGCTGGAAACCTTTATTTATGCCTAACCCTTTTAGGTTGGAATATTTGCAAGCATCCATCTTTCCAAAAATTTTATGTGTCAGTTAATGTCAAACAAATAATAATATTCACTTTGCTTTGGTATTGCTATTTCATTTGAGGACAATTAAATTACTTAGGTTAGAATACCACTAAAGTTTCTTGAAGGAACAGTTGCATTTTTTAACTTATTAATTAAATTATGTTAATAAATTTAAATTAGAAGAAGAATTCAAATTAGGATTTAAATTCTTAAACTAAAAAGCTAATTACTAAGTTAAAGGATAAACTGAAATATTCTTTCTCATAAAATTGAAATATAAAGGATACTTAGAACTTTACTGTTGTGAAACTTGTACCTGGGAACAAATGTATCATAACTCAGTATTATTAATTTGGTTTTTTTATTGGTACTTTCTTTTAAAAACCTTTTTATTTTTATATTTGAAAACTTGAGGAACAATATTTTTTTTTCTACTGTGCTTTTACTTCTCTTATTCTAAATAATATGAAATCAAAATTATTTATAGTTATTGGGCTAGTTCCACTGAGGTTAGTAACATCAGAATTAGTAGTAATAATATCTATCATACCTCGTAAAGTCTCTGGAGAGATCGACCGGTTTTGAGTCCACCTCGTTCCCATTTCAAGGGCAACTGACTATTTCTGGTAACCTGCTTACACTTTCTATATACACTTGAATCATTGTTGTCTGTATATTTAATTTTACTTTGCTTGTTTTTTAATTGTATATTCTTTTTTCTTTTATTTCTTAAAATGACACATAGAACTGGAAATAGATAATGAAATAAAGAATAAAAGAAAAAATATATCAATTAAAGAAACAAGCAAAACAAAAATTAAATATACAGACAACACTGATTCAAGTGTATATAGAAAGTGTAAGCAGGTTACAAGAAATAGGTTGAAAAGCTATCACAAAGTATATATGGAACAAGTCACTAAAGAATGCACATGTCTTCTAATTATAATTTTATAAATAGTTTGTGAATTTAAACAATTTTTTATTTATAAAGAATTGCATTGAAGATTTTATCTAGTACATTGGTACCTAGACTTACGATTTTAATTTGTTCCAGGACCGACTTTGTGTTTTGAAAGGGTTGTATGTTAGACTAATTTTCTCATAAGGATACATTACATTCTGAGGGAAAATGGATAAACCAACAAAAGTCTCCACACAAATGAAGTTTTATTGAACGCGTTTCGAACACGTTGTGTTCATCATCAGGAAGACACTATAATACAATTTATATCTAATCAGTTACAAAATTAGAGTGAAATAATAAAATTCAATTAAGAGAATTCAAGACATACCCAAGGATGTGGTACTGACGGGTTGGTCAAGTGAAAACAACTAGTAGGAAACAGATCCGTTGCAAAAGAGTGGGGATAGGCATTTAGGAGATAAGGAGACAAAGGCGTCGGGTATACTTGAAAACCGTTAACTGAAATACAGAAGGCCAGAAACACTAATTTAGAGGAAAGAATTTTTTTTTTATTTATTAATTTATTCTTTGTGATTGTACGAACAGTTTAAGAAATTTTGGACACCCTGGAATTTGATCATTAAGACATAGAGAGGCAGAAGGATATTAATGACGGCTTTGTTTATTTCAAAAGCTTCCAAAAAATTTGTAATTTGGAATTTGTGGCGTGCATACCCGCTGCACCCCTTTCTAGTATGAATATCCTCTTCATAACAAGAAAGTAAAAGAAACTAGTCTCGATACAATAAGTTATGAAAAAAAACAACCTGTTATTAACACTTAATATTCCTCCTTGATCCTTATCTAGAAACAGTTTTCACGTAAAATATATTTGTGACGAGAACAGTTTCTTTAGCATTGTAAAAATACTTTTTTTTTTTTTATTTGTTTAAAGTCACAACAATGTAAATGTTACATTACCAGTGACACTGATAACACAGATGTATGAGGGAAGAAACACAGGAGGGAAGAAGCAATCCAGTGACTACACTTCCTGGCGTGGGTCTAAGTAGGAAAAAAAAAATCACTTAGAACGGTTCATAGTAATAAGTCTCTTGGCCACATCCTCATCAGACGTCTTCTGGGATTTCCTGCAATGCTTGTGGAGGATATTGTTAGGATTAAGGGATTACTATTTTTTGGAAGTTTTTTGTGAAACGTTTTATAACGGGATATTGCTACCTGCTGAACTGTTGGGAACTTCAGGTCGGAATAAATTTGTAAAAATACTAAATAACTAATTGTACGGCTAACTAATTATATACATCACTAATTAACAAAAATGTATGCATTTTAACTTTGACACCAAAATACTATTATGCCAGTCTTGCTGAATTCCTGTCAACAGTCAAAACTGTAAACAATATCAAATAATTATATTTCTTCACCAAACTTAATTTTGTCAAGTCTGTTGATAAAATTTATTCCGGTTCATATATTTCCATATCTCTATCGGATTAAGAAAAACAAATATCTTAATACGATAATCTGAATATGTGTATCTATTAGAAAATAATATGAAAAAGACTAAATCATCTGTCTAATAATAATATGTTTAAAATTCAAATAACTATATAATGAATTTAGTGTATGTACCGTATTATACTCACTATATAACATTTTGTGTTTCATGAATGTCTTATTGCAGTTTATAAATAGCTCATGGCAAGTTAAGGGAAGACTTCATAGAAATGATACGAGAAACAAAACAAGGACTCAGAAGATTACATTCACAGTGATTAGTATTCTACGAATGTACAGTCAGAAACGAAATATGAAAAAACTATGTTGGCTTTCTATTACTAGTTTATTGTCAATTGATATTTAAAACACTGTTGACTTCGGCATGGGGTTTTTACAAACTGGCCTGACCCCAGCAAAGTTTTGAGACGAGCCAGTTTGGTCTAGCATGACCCTGTGCGAGCCGGTGGAGCAGAACGGTACCTACCACACAGTCGACGCCTGACTATTGTCATTTTCATTTTCCATCTTTCATATTAACCAAGTAAACCATTTAACAATGAAAGGAATTCAATATTAAAATTGGTAAATCAGATCAAACTAAATATATTAAGTGGTATACATTTATAAATGTTATACTACCTGTGTTATATATTCTGAACATCCATGTTCGATTTCCTTAATTAAATTAAAAGGTTTTTAATTCCTTAAAACAATAAGTTTAATAAGAAGTAATGATTTATCAAAAATAAAATACAAACTTCTCTTGATATTTCGAGGTTACACTCCCTGTATTCCTATCTGTTATTATCTTCATAATACTCTTCATTATAATTATTGTTTAAGTGTTTTTTATTTATATTTCTTCAGTTTCACTTATTATTTTTCAGCTCTTCACTTATTCCTAGTTTATTTTTCTTACTTGACTTGAACCAGGCACGTGTGTTACAGCACTGTTGGTCTCCAACCGTTGATTCGTAAGTGCGCTTGGTGTCCATATCTCTACTCTCAACCAATGACGGTTCAACCAAAAATTAAAGACTGTAATTGACTTCGTTCTTTGACTCTGTCTCTATAGTTTACTGTGAAGCGTTTGTTGTCTTTTGTTTATCGTTTTCCTCTCAATAATAATAATTATGTAGTATATAAAAACCAATAAAAAATAAAATAGCACACAGATAGACACAGGAATAACCCAACTCACTTCTATATTTCAACCATCGTCATCATTATTAGCAGTCGTCGCTCTGCCTTTCTGCGAGACTCTTCGTCTCCTGATGACAACTACGGTCGAAATATAGAAGTGAGTAATTGCTGTGTCTATCAATGTGCTATCTTTTTTTATTTGTTTTTATTTAAAAGTCCGCTGGACTGTTTCATTTAATTATATATATATATATATATATATATATTCACTGATAAAACGAAATACGATCCAAACTGGACACAATACGAGTTCCAGATTAACAAAGAGCAACACAGAAAGTAGGAAACACACTTACAGACTCAAATTTTCGGGTAATCCGTCTTCAGGAGAAAAGAGAATGGGAGACCAAGCACGTTGTAGACGCAACGGCAAGTAACCGTTATTTGCCGTTGCGTCTAAAACGTGCTTGGTCTTCCATTCTCTTTTCTCCTGAAGACGGATTACCCGAAAGTTTGAGTCTGTAAGTGTGTTTCCTACTTTCTGTGTTGCTCTTTGTTAATCTCGAACTCGTATATATATATATATATATATATATATTATATATATATATATATATATATATATATGTATATATATAATACATTATAATAATTATATTAATTTTTTCTGTTCAACGATCGATACTTTTATCAAAATTTATCTATCTATGAAAGAAGGGCACATGTGAGTTCCTCCGAAGACAGGTAACGACTGTTGTTATATGGTTATATATGGGTATATATATATATATATATATATAATAATCATGCCAAAAATTCTGAATAAACAAACGAGTTATAGAATTTAGATGTGATAATATTTATGTAAAACATTACAAATTTCTGACTAGTATGAACATTTTCATTTTTTTATTAACAAATGCAAAATATTATCCTTAGAAGGTCGATCAATTTTAAAAGTGATAAAATAATTACTTTCTTTTATAACATTCTTTAATCGATAAAGTAATACAGTTAAGTTGTAAAAGTAAAGTCGTAGGTATAAAATAATTTGGTTCGGGAAAAACTAATACGAGAGTGAAGGTTATTTGAAGATAGTTAAGCGAGGCACGTTTCCAGTGGATAGATTCTTTATGGCCTCTAACATAGTACGGAATTACTCAGTTCATATGAGATATAAACTGGTAAGTGAACAAAACAGCTTTCTGATTGAGAAAAGCAATGCACTGTGCCCTGTCAAGTGATCTACAATAATTTGAACTGAAACTCGTTTTGAATCATAAAATAAATGTGGAAACGTAAATTACTGTTTGATAATAATAACTTTATTCTTAAGTTTTTATTTCAATATAGCCTTTAATTAATAATACTCAAAATTAGTACATGGATTTAATTATAGTTTTTTATCAATATTATTAATGTACTAAGTATTAATTTAAATATTTTTACGTCACGTGGTTAGTGAGAAAATATGTACTATGCATTATATAATTATATACTGCTAGTATAATACTAGCCATTCTGGATACCCCCCCCCCCCCTTTAAATGTACAATATGAGGTGTACAAATTCTTGCATATAACTGGGAATGTTCTTGCCTTTTCTTGTGTCAATGTATAAATATTATTAATATAATGAATATTATAAATTTAGAATATGCCTGTCGGCCTCAAAAATGTTACACACATGTACACACTTTTTGAGTTCCAATATATATATATATAGTTGAATATATTGAACACATATATAGTTCAATATAGAATAAGAAACATAGAGAATCAAAAGCACACACTTGCACTCTCTCTTTTTCGGTTTGAACCGTTAAACCTTCTTCAGGAGAGATAAGAGAGGGAAACCAAGCGCACTGGTTTAGAGATGGTTGGAGTCCCTCTCTTATCTCTCCTGAAGACGGTTCAAACCGAAAATTAGAGACTGTAAGTGTGTTCTTTTGATTTCTCTGTGTTTCTTTTTCTATATTGAACTATATATATATTATATATATATATATATATTATACTGTCGGTATAAGGGGGGTGGGAAGAGTATTATATTAAACCATAATACACTTGTATTATAATACTAGCAATTCTGGATCGTGTGTGGTTTGTGCCATATATTCATACTGAATAATCATTCTTTTAAAAAAATATGTAGGACCACTCACACAGGCACACAGAGAGAGACTACAGGGAGAGAGAGAGAGAGAGAGAGAGAGAGTGACGTGAAAGGGAAGAGCACATACAAACACATTGCACTGGAGGGTGATTCAGAATTGCCAGTATTATTCTACTAATATTTTAATACGTTGATAATGTTTACAATTTTTTCATTGTAGTAACAATACAAGCAATTAAAGAAGATTTAACTATGTTACCTTGGGTTAGGTAATATGTCTGGTAAGATTCTTCTCCCATGCTACTCTTAATCCAACGTTTCTGCTTTCAGACCGAAGAACGTCACTTTTTAATCTATATTCAAACACTTGGCCATAAAATGAACAATATAAACTATTCTATAGATTTATTACATAAAAGGCATAATGATGATAATACGGAAGCGTTTGAAATATTTAAATAAATATTGAATATTAATAAAGAAATGAAATAATAAAAATAAAAATAATTCCTATATCCATCAAAAGTTGATAATTGATCCACACACTTATTTAAATTCTTGTTGGAGTCATAGATGTTTAGAAGAGTTGATAAGTCAATGAAGAAAAACGACCAACGTAGTAAAAAAATTAAAAGTAGACATATTATTTTAGAAAAATTGAGAAATTAAAAAAAATCTAATATATAGGTACAAAGTTTACAATATTAACAAATAAATAATATTACAGGTTCTGATACGCTAATATTTATTAGAAATATAGAACCACTGGAGAAAATCTATAGTTTAACTCTAAACAATAGACAAGATATAAAGCTATAAGAACTTAGCTTTTCTAATTTCTTGTTTATTCATTTATTTTGAGGAAGAATATTCAGTAAAATTTTATCTTTCTTTAATTATTACTAACAACTTCTACAGTAATAACAATAGTAATATCATGAATTACAATATTTTGTTTGTGGTCTTAGTGAGGTAGGGCAAACCGAGGGAATAAATTGGTTGTCCGTAATAACGAATGTTACGACCCTGACAATAAAATAAATTTCAAAACTCTTATCTTTTATTTGTGTGCAAATCATATTTATTTTCTTCTATTTGCTTTTTTTTTTTCGAATGTGATATACACTTAATTTTACCACATATAAATGAGATTATTAGTATTTTTTTTTATTATTATTAAAACAATATTTCAATATAAACATTTCATTATTGTTTAAATCCTAATAAATAATAACAGTAAATCAATGCCATTTTGAAGAATAATTCCATTTTTAACTGTTATCATTAAAAAATCGACAAAATTGAGATTTTAAATCTGTTATAAATTTGTTTGTTCCATTTTATATTATATTAAATTTTAATTTTGTTTCTAGCGCTAATAGCATATGATTTTCCACTAGTAAGTACATGAGTAATTACAAAAGTAGTTCTGTATGGACAGATAATATTTAAAAGATATCGTTAGGCTAAAACTGGCAATTTCATAAAAATGAAATGAATATTTTCATCTTTAGTTTTGACTTAAAAAATCCATGTTTTTCTGATTGCTCACTATACTAAATGGCCCTACGAAGGTTCTGAAGAGGAGAAAGATAATTACAAAAAAAAAAAAAATAGAAGAAAAAATCAGATGGTGACAATATTATGATTCATACTTCTGAAAATATTTTAATTTTTCAAATAAGTAAGAATTTCAATTCCTTAGAATAATATTTATATTTAAACAATGTCTCAAATTTGGCATTTTGTTTACAATGCCTAGTATTATTGAAATATGCTTTATAGTATCATGTTTCTTAAATAGTTAAATATTTTTATATATAAATTAATATTTTATAGGTGTTTTAAAATATCCTTTGTATAATAAATGTCATGTTTTAAATGCAGTTGGCGGTAAAATCAGGATTCAATTTTTTAAAAAAAAAGAACAACAAACTGTAGTTGAAATATGTTTTAATTGACCCATAGAATTGTGTTACTGACATGTAATGGAAAATGTAAATTCAAAATGTATATTGATGTAATCAGTTATGAATGAGATGTTGATGTAAATGTTTCCTGTTATACAATCGTTTTGTAATATATCAACAAAGAATTATTGTTTTTTATCACTCCAGTCGACTATCCTGTTAATATTCAAGTTAAATAAAAGTTTAAAATTAAAATATGTACTCTGGGAAAATTGTTAAAAATGATTTGAAAATTTGTTTTATTTTGGTAGAAGAGTTGGGATTGTCTATGTTGGCACCTACTGGAAAGTGAGGTTTGGTTGCAATGACCGTGCTATGAGAGAATACACATGGTCCAAATATTTCACCAACGGACAGAACACCTTTTGTTTCAGTTACTTTGAACCGATTATTGACTCTTTATGACACCACATAATGAACTTTTTTTCAATTAGGAGTCCTAAATTTGAACAGCTAACTCATCTATATTTAGAGTAGGGTTATTAACGAGTATCTTACATAGCACAGGTTCGAAACCGACGACTTAACATCCTCTCAGAAGGATTACGTGTTATAATATTGTTCACCTCCGGTGTGAAAAAATTGTGAGACAGAGGGGTTATCGAACTATAGCTAGATCAGTCCAGAAGCGAGTTTATAAACCGCTGGGCTACCTAAGCCTGGACTCTCACCTAATGTAGAATATTAGTGACGTTATGGTTTCTCACGTCACTTGTTGCTTATTACGAAGTTGACCAGTGTGAAATAAATTTCAGTTCCTTTCATGCCAATTGTGTTCTCTCATTAAATGCTATAGGCCAAAATGTTCATATGGAGGCCGGTATTTACAACTTTGTTACATATCATGGCTGATGGATCCAATAGTATAACTATCGTGGAACCATTTGGTGAATTCAAACCTCTTTCACTTACTAATTCATTGGCTTTTTTTGACTGGCAGAATTTTTTTTTGGTATATAGTTCAATTATAAAAAACTGCATAAATTGTTTCAAAACGACCATCAAAAGTGATACTTACAGAACCCCTAGTCGAAATCTCAGTAGCGTCTGTTAAAATCTGGAACAATCTTTTATCTCTAAAATGATTATGGACAACAGAATTTCTTGAGACAATTATCAATCTCAAAACATCGGTACAGCTAAGGCATTACAGAAACCTCTGCTAATAATAATCTGTTATGATCATTCATACAAAAAACTTTAGTATAGTTCATTCAACTTCAAATTTTTAGTGAAGATGAGCAAATGAAAATAAAACGAAAGCTCTGACATGTTGACAGTCAGATAATTTTCGCTGACTGATTGCTTGAAACCAGTTACCCCATGAGATACAATGATTACAGATCTATTAAAGACAGATCTTTATGCTTAGTCTAAAAGAAAACAAAAAGAAATGGCATTGAACATTTTAATTATGGCTTCCAGCGGAGTACTGAGCTCAGTTATTTTCTTATTGAAATTTTAAAAAGTCTTTAAAGTTACGAATAGATTTTATATGTACTTGCCCACTAAAACTCAAAAATGATGCATGGACACATCATCTTCTGATAAAAAAGAATTTTTTATTAAATAAAGAAAGTTATAAGGAAAATTAACAACTTAGAGACAATTATAAACATAAATTAGAATATTGCCATTGGAATATTACTGTCGTCCAGCCGTTATGTTTGCAGCGTGCTTAGTCTCCCTCTCCTGAAGATGGATTTTCTCCAAATTTGAGTTAGTAAGTATGTTTCTTTACTCTGTTACTCTCCTTCTATTTTTAAGTTGTATATATATCAATGATCAAACCACAAAGAAATGGGAAAACAAGACTAAGATCTTTCAACCGTAACAAACGGTCTTTGTCAGAGTCAAAAACCCAACTCAGTTAGGTTTGATAATTGATTGTTATTTCACGTGTTTATGTGAAATTTTTTATATACATGTGTATACATATATTTATATATTGATAAAAGTATCGACCGTGGAATAGAAAGAAAACTAAAGTTTATCGGGACTCGGTCAGTTCTTCAGGTTCAAATTAAACTCTAATTGCCAACGTTTCGGTTTTTATTTAAAACCTTTTTCATAGGCAGAAGTATAAATTTTGAAACAGAAAAAGTAAGTATTACATTACAAATTATTTTTCTATGTAAAATGGTTTGTGATGTAATACTTAGATTTTCTGTGTCAAAATCTATACTTCTGCCTATGAAAAAGGGTTTTGAACAAGAACCGAAACATTGGCAATGAGAGTTTAATTTTAATTTGAACCTGAAGAACTGACCGAGTCCCGATAAACTTTAGTTTTGTATATATATATTAAATGAAACGGTCCAACAGACTTTTAAATAAAACCAATTAAAAAGAAGATAGCACACAGATAGACACAGGAATAACTCACTTCTATATTTCGATCTTATTCGTCACCTCCTGATGACGACGATGGTCGGAATGTTGAAGTGAGTTATTCCTGTGTCTATCTGTGTGCTATCTTCTTTTTAATTGGTTTATATATACATATATAATATGTATTATACATAAATATAATGGATGAAGTTTAAGATTATATTTTGCTTTGAATATAATGAGACATTTTATTTCTGTGCTTATTTGAGTGTCCAAATGTTTGGGAACCGACTGCATTCCTTAGGATTTGATGGACAATTCATGTCATGACATTGTGAGATCAACTTCATATTTTACAGAAAAATGGTCCTTACCATATTGGTATACAGTATTATTTAGGGTTGCTATTTCAGGATGGTAATGTCGCATTATTGGCCAAAATGAGATTTGAATTTTTTTTTTTTTTCTAAAAGCTAGTACTCTAGAGTCTTGAAATTTTGGTAATATCATGAAAATCAAAGAGGAAATGAATGAAGAAAATAATCAGATTGCTTAGGGACAATATAATTATTTCTAAAAGTAGCACGTTATGTAGGCATGGGTATCAAGATTATTCTTTAGAATTATAGTGATTAGAAGGGGCATTATGGTACATTTTATGAAGTCAGAAAATGATTTTTTAACACTAAACTGGAAATTATACAAGAACAAAATTTTACCAAAAATTAAACATAAACTTAGTAATTTATACAAAATATTCATAAAATTCAGATTACGGCAAAAGACAATAAGACTATAAGAACTGAATTTGCATGTTGATAAAATCGATAGCCTGTCGAATTTCATCGATAAGTTTTTTTCCCCTGTTTCTCATTGTGGTTTGAATATTGATTGTCAGATTTTTTACATTTGTTTTTATTTATTTATTTAACTGAATCGAGAGGAAATAAAATTAGTTTTAGAGATTTAATAAAAAAAAATCTAAATTTTTAAATGAGTTAGTATGATGTGTAAGAAGAATAAAATTTTTAAATGTAAATAAATTCCTATCAATCATATATTTTCTAATAACTTTAATCGTATGATAAATGGCTGAATAACGAATGTTCTAATCAACCTACTTGTTGCTTTCTTGAACAAAACTTAATATTGTGTATAGTTAGTGGTTTGTGTATAGTTATAGTGTGTTGGTAAACCCCATTGTCTTTGAGTAAAATTCATATAGAGGAAATGACCAATCACTTCTTTAGTACAAATTGGATACTACATTTAACCTACTTTTTCGGTAATATGATGAACTTGATATTTTTTTAAACATTATGCGGATATTTTTCCGACAAAAGAGAAATATTTTTTTAATTTTGGTTTAATCACTTTGGTTTAATTCTTGGATGCAGATTGGAAAACAAAATATATAGATGTTTTGATCTATCAATTAGAGAATAGAGTACAGTAAGGGAGGAAAAGAATAATTAGTGTATGTATTGAATCTACCACAGTTACTAACATTAAAAGATGTTCTTCGAGAGAAGTGCTTTCAACCATATTCTAGTGATTCGTTTTGAATGACCAACTTAATACACTGTACAATGCTGGTTACGCTACTCAGTGATATGGGGTTCACTATTTATTGAATGAAGAGTAATGCATGATGGTACAGCATGCTCGTCAATTTGTTCAATGATATCTAAAGGAGATATATTTCCATAAATAAATAAATATTAATGTAATACTGTCAATGTTGCGTACATACTCGTACTCTTGGAGGTTTTATAGTTGAAAAATTCATGTAATAGTTACACTGACCAAAGGATCAAATCAAATCTGTTGTAAGAGATTATTTAGTAGAACATAGGTGTTAAGACTAAATCATACATTTGGCTATACAAAAGTATTATTACTGGTTTGGTAAAGCTAATTTTATCATATAAATCTCTTCTGGGATGTCTGAACACAAGGTATTTAGGGATAACTGGATCAATCACTAGCTGCCCTATCTCCAAGATTGTATGAAAAATATAATAATCATCTCCTACATAAGGGGTTTCATTTTCTCTTTATTTTAAAAGGAGAAAAAATTTCTAAGGGAGATAAGACATAAATTATCTAAAAACATCAAATAATAGAAGAAACAAGGGAATAATTGAGAATGAGTTACTAAAAAAATTGGAAATGTTTGCACCGAAAAAGCAAAACATTGTAGTCTCAAATATTATTTCACTAAACATATCAGCGTTCACAGAAATTGAACTAACAAATAGATCAAGAAGAAAGCAGTTAAAAGTTCGCGGGAACTACTATCTCCGATTAACACGTTGGTTTAGACATTGTTATTGTGTATTATACATCATGAATTATAAATAAAATTATTGATGGTTAAGAATCAAGTTTGTGTTGAAAATCAAGAGAAGTACTGTGATAATAATCTAGAGTGGAAAGCTTAGGTGGATATATGCAAATTGAGAAGGAGGAGTGTGGAATTAAGAAAGGAGGTTAGCTGAAAGACTGTGATTTTAATAATAATATTTATTGTCTAACAGTTACTTGTTGCAATATATGCTGGCAGAACAACACTCATTGATTCCCTCGTTCATCATGCGTACTTCTGAACAGCCAGTGCACACGCCACAACTGCATTTCAACCCTGGTTCACACTTCCCGTGAATATTAAAAACACCTCCGCAACTCTCTCCAGGACCGCTGGCACAAATACGTCTCTTGCAATGGCCTGTTACTACTCCATAAAGACAGCCTTCAGGCTCAAGGTTGCATCTTTCGCCTTGACAAAATCTTTGGCATTTGAGAAAGGATCCACTAGAAATAACAATAAAAACAGATAAGACTATCACTTCACGAAGCATCCTGTTCTTCTAGCAGTGAAAAGACCTTCTCCATCCCCTATATACATATCTCCCACTCAGCTGCCCCCAAAATCGAACAATCTCATCTGCATATCATAATTACAATTTTCTATAAACATCCATCTATTAATATTAAGTGATTACTATTCTTTTTAAGGGATAAAAGAACTAATTGGAGCAAAGTTAATAAGAAAATAATTAAACTATCTACAAATAAAACTACTAAACACTTACGCTTCCGTGCCAAATATAGACAGTGAATAAATTATTTCTAAAAATTAAAAGTGCATATAGTTGGTATATTTTTATATTCCCATAACCAAAAGCGTTTAATAGGGAAGGAATAGTTTTAACAATGTAAGTACATTACATATTAAATGTTCGTTCGTAGCATTGGAAATTCCATTACATTTAGTCAACTATTTCGTAGCCAATAATTATAAAACTCAAAAAAGGAAAGTGTGTTTACTTTTGCGTGTCTCTGCATATACATAAATAAAATATATAATATAATAAAATAGAGATAACTGCACGGTTGACTAGTGCCACTTAAGCAGAGCACCTGGACCTGACCGAAATAAAACTTCTAGGGATGTGGAAATATTGTTGTCCATCATCTTTGTGACTATATCTGTTCTTATTGCTATTGTATCCGTAATTTATTTAGAACATTATATATATTTAAATATTACAACTGATTTGATAACAGGAAAATATTTTAAGAAACAAACTAATAAACGCACCATTGAATTTCCATAGGACATCTATGTCTTGCGACTAGAGGTGGTTAGAGGTGGTTACGACTAAAATTACTGATCGTGAACATTTATTTCGTCAAAAGTTCTATGCTGAAATTCTGAATTTATTTGTTCACATTTTTTGGCAAGGTAAAACAAAGGATAAAACAAGTATTGATCAGCAAACATACAGTAATAGATAATTCAACTGTATCCTGGAGAGTTATTTCAATATCGTTTAATTACGGTGGATTAAATATCGTAATTAATTAAAAAGCTGATTCAGTTAAACAAAAGAAACATATAATACAATGCCTGGCAATGCTGGATAAATTTCATTACAAAACAATTATTTTAAATTCTACAAAACAAACTAAAGTATTTTAAAAGGCATCATCAAAGCAAATAATTCATGCATAATCTACCGTGATAGATTGAAAATATACATCTATAAAACTATGGCACTAACAATTTAATTTTGATGAATCGTTAGATAAAACCACTCTTACAGCGTACCAATATAGTGTATTGATAAAATTGTTAAAAAGGAAACTGTGAATTACTATGATCTACATATATTGGTGCAATAGGCAACACCTAGCAGTAGAAGGACCTGAAGACTCTGAACATCCTACACAGCTGAAGTGGTCAGGGAAAAGCTAACAACCAAAACAACAAAAAGGTTGAAACGATCAACCTTTGAAAAAGTTCAAAATTGATGAACTTTAAAAGCAAATCTTTTGGTGAGCTTGTTTATGCTCTTCCCTGTCAATGGAAGTCTTTAATAAGAAGATTAGAAAAAGTATCGAGGAAATACGAGAGGATAAAGATTGGCAAGCAATTTAATGAAATAAATAAATAAATAAATATATATATGTATAAACTTTAGTTTTGTTTCTATTACACGGTCAATACTTTTAACAAAAAATATATATATATAGTAATTTTTCCAAACTAGTTTGAGAAACCAAATAACACAGGAAAGCAACTAAGCTAACAGCAAACAATAATTTAGAAAAACCCAAAACTATATTTCAACACTCATAAAGTTTAACAAAACTCCTTCATTAAACATGTTCCTTTTATGATGATTGTGTCACAAAGATTTATATATTATTCTTATAACTTAAAGAATACCTGGTGATAAACAGAATGCATGTCTATGGTGATGTAAAATATACCTCTTCTCTGTTTTAAAACTAGGCACAAGGAGAGAAATATAAGTTGATGTAAATGTGGTTAGACTTGTTATCTAGGGCTGGGGATTTTGAATGGGTAATCCTACTTGATATGCAGGGCTGATAAGCAGCTCCTTTTATCCCATATAATTCTTTCTATAAAATGTTATCAAGAAATAGTTATTCTGTTAAGCATCTGATATCTAAAGAATAATGGTGTTCAAATGTTACTCGTATCTATGCCAATTTGACAAATGAACTGATTTTTTTTTTTTGATTTTGCTAACATAAGGCGTACATATTAAACAAACATTGAACTACAAATTTCATTAATTTGAACATCCGATTTAAATTATGAATATAAATTTATTTTTATAAAAATCTATACTTTATACAAACTTTGAAAGTGCAATCCAGAATAGAATCATCATCAAAAATTAAATTTATCTGCAGCTAGTTCATTTATTCCTGTCTTTACTTTTTTTTGACACTCTAAAAGTAAGCAGATTAAGCAATTTTAAAGATTGAAGTAAGTTATTTTGAACATATGACCACATGCTATGTTTTCTAGTAATTCAGTTCAATCAATACGTATGAAAACAGATTCCCGATGAAACGTAGAACTTCCCACTGACTGCTCACTATCACACTTAATTGTGACCTAAGAAACTATTCTATACTTTAATATTACATTTATTACTAAACAAGAAGTCTTTATACCAACTTGTATGAAATAAATTGAATACATTTATCTTTAATATAAAATTCTATAGTACAGACCTTACCTCATGTCAGCAGAAATCATACGCACATTAGGAAATAATTTTTCTTTTTAATATTTCTTCAGGATTTGTTCATACATGCATTTCAATCATGCTACAATAAATCTGGTTTTAATTTCTCATTAGTTCCAAAAAGAAATCAGATTCAAATTAACAGTACTATTTTAGTTCAAAAATATCGCTTAAAACTTCAATATACATTATAACGAGGCTTTGTATACCCGGGGCAAACCGCTACTTAAATATAGGCATCACCAAGGAAATGTGTTGTGCTTGTGGTAATCCACTGCCACAATACCTTAGCTAGACAGCCAGTTCTGCCCGGGTAATCTTCTACTTCAATATGTGTTTTTTCTGTCATTTTCAGAGACTGCAGCATTATTCACCATATTATTCACGATAAATGAACTTAACACCTATTTAAATCAATTAATATAAACGTTTAAATAGAAGGACATACAAATTGAGTGGTGTATTAATATTAAAATAGATGCATTTATAAAGCCATACAACAAACAATTAATATTTAAATATCTCATAAATATCACCAATATTTAACTAATAGTTTTACTGGAAACTTTGGATATCTTGTAGAAAAGCAATAAATATATTTCATTTCTTTTTCAACATTTTCAAACATAACTAATCTAGATACGAATGAAATTGAACTCTTTTTTTTCTTACAAAATATTAATTTTCCATCAATTTAGGAGCAAATAATTTTTATTAATTTCTGCTTGTTAAATGATTATATTTTAAACATTTTAAGTACTATTTATCAATAAATAACAATTATGGATAAACAATTCTTTGGAAATTTCATTTAGTTTTTATAAGTTTTTTAAACACAATTGAACCCAATAGCTCTAGCCAACTTCTTTCTATCTCCTTATTTCTTTAATCATTCTGCAATTGCATCTTTCAGAAAACTGAAGTGGTAAAAGTGCTCCACGGGTAGAATGTTTGATTGAACCTAAGCTTTTCCAACCGGTTCAATGCATTATTTCTTTGTAGTACGTTGTGTCTCGGTAACAGCTTATTTTGAACTGTCTCAATATTATTAATTTAACCCAACAGTACACCAGAAGAAGCCTCTTCCATGAAATGAAAAAAGCTTCTAAAATATTTTTTTAGAATATAAATGTGAAAATATTCTTTGAGTACCAAAAAACTTAATTTACCCATTATATAATATAAATCGACCAATCAATATTTAGTTAAAATAAATTTTTAAAATGTTTTCTATCATTAAAACAATTTTATCTCATGCTAGTATGAATGGACTAAAATTCATTCTTGAGTCTATTTATCTGCTTGGATTTTACCTGCATTTATAAAAAGGAAAGTCAATTTCAAAATTACTTTTTCTATTTAAATAGTTAATTTTTAATAATTATATATAATATTTATTTAAAAGACACATTGCATTCCATTTCTACAATACTCAAATAGTGCTTGTAAAAAAATGCCAAAGTCGATTAGTAATGTTAGTCCTCAGGGTAATTATTATAAAAAAAAATATTTGTTCCATTAAGAATTATTAAATGTATGCAGATGTCCTAGGACATGCCTTTGTATGAACCAAAGACCAAAATTTGTAATGTACCAAGCGTCATTCCCATAAGCAGAAATTGGAGCAAGAAACTTTTTTGAAAATAAAATATACAAAGTGAAGTCGTTAAAAAAATATAATCACTATTCAACTAATTTTTGCATAGAAACAATTCCACTACAAGCAACATAACATTGTGCACTAAGACTAATGTAAGACGTGGGTCTGGTCTGTTCAAGCTCATTGATAAACTGTCAAGACACGACCGATGTATCGAAGTATCGAACATGGCTGCATCACCTGACTCCTCACCAACCTCCAATTAAATAAAAACTTTTGTCATTAGGATTATGAGAGTTTATGAGGTCCTGATTGCCTGAGGACTTGATAGCTCTCGACCAACACTATTCTTTTTGTTAATTGCAGGGAAATCTCTACATTCAAAAGATAGTTCTCAAGTAGCTTACGTTACGATTTTCATAATTCTAACACAATTAACTTTTCTTTGATGCGAAGCTCACGTCTTAGTCTGGTAATAATTCAAATAAGAACTGATTAAAACTTGATATATGAAAGAAGCTGTAATATATGAATAAGAGAATTACTTGGAAACATTTGAAATTCGCATGGGACACGTCAAGCTCGCTTACTCAATTCCAATATGCCTCATAACATCTCCACAGCTTCCCAATTGGTATTGCCCAGTGCTTCCGTATCAAGAAGAAGAAATTTACCTTTTCAACACCACTCCTTTAAGAACAAGTGTAAAGCAATTATAAATATTAAATATTTCTCTTTATAACTATACCTTGTGAATTCTTGTTTACATTTTGAAATGAATCCACATAGTTTTTTTTTTAATTTATAGGGTATTGAACCAGTGGGTTTCATTCTTTGCTCATGTGCATCGATGTCATTGTGTAATCTATTACTACATATGCCTGTTACGCATAATATGCGTAGTTGTATATTTGTAAATAAAGATGATAAAAAAAAATTATAGGGCGAACAAAATGTTAGTTTAAAAATAAAATTTGAATTTTAACAAATATTGATCTTGAGATATTACTATACAATTTTACTTGTATTTTGTTTTGACGTATGCTTATAATTTTGAAATCATTAGTTGTGCAATCCGTAATTGTGTGGTATTTACTCATTCTGAGGTAAAATGGATAAACCAACAAAAGTCTCCACACGCGTTGAATAAAACTTCATTTGTGTGGAGACTTTTGTTGGTTTATCCATTTTACCTCAGAATTATAATTTTGAATTGATATGCTTATAATTTTACAATATAATATTAAATAAATATGTTTAGTACATAATAAATTCATGCAAAATTATATAAACTTACAATTTACATGTTTGAAATACAAGAAGAGGACATTGTGTTTCTGTAGTTTGATATAATTGAATAAAATTTACTGAAATAATACATTTATGGCAGTGAAATACACGAATTTCATTAATCAAACTTATAAAAAGAATAAAAAAACAGGAAACCTTATATTTTTTAGCTCATAATAACATGACAACATTTTATTTTGTGCAGAAAATAGTGGAATTTGTAATATTATTTGATTCAATCTTAAAACTGAACTAGGCAATAAACATCATTGTAAAGTGACACTGCAATATCAAGATAAGATAGAAGTAAGGGATGAAAACTACTTCTTTTTTAATAACCAGTGAATTTTATGGAGGTTGTCAGAAAATTCAGACATGACTATAAAAGAAGCAGAAGATAAGCCAAAATCCTTAGCTCTTATAGATAGATCTAAATAGAAAAGGTATCTAAAGATAATGTTATCAGATTAAAGCAAATTTATGGTAGAAGATCTTCTTAAGCTTCACTATTAAATATTTTCAATGACTATTTAAGTTCAAACTATAAACTGCATATCTGTTTCAGACTGTTTTATGGTCGTCAATAACCCTCGAAGATCAGAGTATTGATTTGCACTTTATGACACCTCGGTGTAGAGATTTAGCCATGATGTGATACGATGAGGCACTCAGCTTGATACGTGTGATAACTGAACTGTTAACTCTGATGTTTTGGTGAGAAAAACTAATTCTGGAATTCATCTAAACTCCAGGATTGAAATAATAAGGATGACATATTAAAAGAACAGAAAATACAAAATATCTTCAAATTCGGTTATTACAGCGACCGACAGAGCGACTGGAAAAGGTGCGTCAAAAATTTTTGATTGATACGGATAAAAGAAAGGTTGATAACAAAATTACTGTACATGCTATTGTATTGCTATGTACATTTTATAGTAATTAGTCAATTGGAAGACAAGTGTAAAATAAAAAATAACAACTTTTATTGTGCGTTAAAAAAAATAGTTTTTATGCTAAAAAAACTGACGAGCACTTCTTGAAGAACAAAAACTAATAAAAAGTGACTAAATAATGAGGATGAACTGAAGCTTAAAGCCAACTATGTAGCTTAAAAATTGTTAGCATAGTGATTAGCGACATGTCACATGAGAGACTACCTCCTCAACTAACAATAGTCATACAAAAATAAAAGCGTACATAACATAGCATCTAATTACGATGACTCCATTCCACTACCATGGTCAGCATCCTCAAGTTGTCAGTTTTTAGGACTTTAGTGTCACTGAGGGCTCAGGCGACTTTCTCCGAAGAGGGAAGGTGCGTATTACCCCGGGACCAGGGATTGCGTAAAAAGTTAATCAGTCCTGTCAGGCTATCTTTGTTGGGAGACAGAGACTCGTAAAGGGAAGATTATACATTTATTGTAGGCTAAATGCCACCTGTATTGGTTGTTAAGGGATACTCCATTTTAAGAGAGTCTCTTATTGACTAAACGCCACTTCTCTTTGGCAAGTAAATGGAGGAGTTAGGGGGTATCTAACCGTCCCCACTCCGACTGTCCTTCGAAAGTCGATCACAGCAGGTAAATACCAGATGTTCCACCAATCAGATGGGTTGAAGGTCAATTCCCACTGGTAGGGGCGTGGAGTTTACTACTTCTCACACAATGACTACAAGGGTCTACCGAACTTCAGTGAGAACCACAGTCACTGCGAGTCCAATCTCAGTTAGCGGGATGAAGAGATAACCCTTCCATGGGCCCCTGCCACCCCAAGTACCGACATATTTTAAGAGTTTCGGTTCAAAATCTCGACGAGAGGTCCTACTGAACCTTTTCAGCTACAGGTAAGGTGAGTGACCTTCTGACCTGAATGACCTTCTTAAGGATTTTGTGAACTTCTGAATTTTGATTTAGTTTTCTTTAAGTTTCTTCGTTCCATGATTTGCAATTTTTCTGATAGAGAGTATTTATAAAATTAGATATTCAGTTACTGAAAATACGTTATTAATTTTTGGTAAGAACTGTTATGTTACACACGGGTTGGAATAATAAGAAGATCATGGCAGAATCTATAACTATAAATCTATCAGAATTTTGATGTTTGTCTCCATAACCTGGGGGGGGAGGGAAGAAAAGAAATAAGTTTGTTTTTAAAACTGATGTGAGTCATATACAAATGAAAAAAAAAATTGGAAGTAGTATCTTTGTGACATAGATTTATTATCTTAATGATCTGTCAACACTAAAAGGAACTAAAATAAAAAGTATGTTGAGCCATATTTAAAATTTATTCAAGAGAAAAACAAACAAAACTGATCCTTTTTTTCTGAGACAGGATAGACAAATGAATCGAAAGAGGATAAGAAGAGCTAAGGCGAGTGGACTGGCTGGTGGAGCATTACGCCTCCCATTATCCCTAACTTCCCTTCACTACTTCCCCAGGCTGGTTAAAAGGGTGTTTAAGGTCTATTAGATTTTAAATGGACTCTCCTGACCTGCAACCACTCTTCAACCTCGAGCTAAACCAAATTTTACTTAGCAGATTAATTAAATTACGCCAACCAAGTCCTTAATTACAAAAACGTATAGCCTAAGTCTTTGGATAGTCAAAATTCAGTTGTACTGTTATTTAACTTATTCTTCTTTTTCAAACATAAACTATTTAATAATGAAAACACATTTAATCATCCTGTTATTAATAACTTTTAAGTTATGAAATTATAAATTGAAATTATAAACGATTACACGAAAAGAACACGTAGAAACAACACACAAATTACTTCAATATTTCGAACACTTGTTGCTGTTTGCCAGCCGAGCAAAACTCATCTTCTTCTTCATCTCCTCTTCATAATGACGAAGTACTGAAATAATGTTTCTACGTGTTCTTTTCTTGTGATTGTTTGATATTTTATCCTAATGGACTGTTTCGTATTTTAAGTCGAAATTGTAGTCTTTATAGAACTGAGAAGACAAGCATATAAAATTGAAGAGAAATAAATTAAATTCTTTAAATAATAGTATTTCTTAAACAAACAATACATATAAAACCAAGCATTTATGCATAAAGTTTACATATATTTCATACATAAATAATTTAAAAACATAGTTATTGATAGTATCACAGATGTTAGTCGACATCATATTTTATAACAAGATTTCACAAAACATGTGAAATAACAATCAATTATCAAACCATAATACCATATGAAATGGGGAAATATTATTAACATTTCTCAACCGTAACAAGTAGTCTTCGTCAGAGTCAAAAACCCTCTTCAAAACCAGAGTCAAGAAACCACTTGTTACAGAGCAATGTACAAGTTTACATAAAGCAATATACAGACAAAATCATTCTTTTATTTATATAGATGGCAATGTTTTTTTGTCTGTAGGAATGTGAATAAGTTTTTAAACAATAATCAAAACGTCGGTATTTAATATTTAATTTTAAGTTACAGAAACTGACTACATATGGATGCATATATTTTTTTGTATATTAATATTTCAATCAGTCAAGAAATTTTTTTTTTGCAGGTATTTATAGGTGTACCGTGTAAGGGATTTAGTTTACTTTTTAGGTTCAAAAATCAAACTCATGTTATCTTTACAATTCACACAGAAGTGAAATAGAAACTCACTACTATATTTCGATGATCTCGTCATCAGATAGATAGAAGTGACCAGTTCCGAAGAGTGGCAACGACTGGCTGGTGGCCTTGAAGCGCCAACTTACGAAGTAGCCAAAAGTGTAGCCAACTTACGAAGGGAGGGGAGATAAGGCTAGATAAAGAAATAAATAATAAACGTAAGATTAAAGATTGGATCACTATAATTTTTCAAATTTGTATTTGACATGTTTTGGTGCTACATACCCCAAATTCAGAATTATCAATTTTATTATACTTAACAGCAATTAATAAAAAAAGAACAATCTTTCACAACCTTATTTATCAATAAATAAATAAAAATCAGTGGGGAGAAATGGGTCAGTGAAAAAAATCGTTCGGGGAGTTGATATATATTTTACCAGAAAAATTGTATAAGAAACGTACCAGATTAAAAATAAGCAAACCCTTTAACAAAACTTGTTTGAAGGAAGGTATGCTTCCAAAATATACAAATATATAAATTCACTTATTCTACATATTGAAATAGATAGAACGCAGAGCATAAAAATTTACTTATTATGATCGATTTTTTGGTAATTATCAGGTTAGGGGCAGATATTGAAAGCAGAAGAATAAGTGGGAATATGTCATCAGAGCGGCAGACCCAACTTCTTCTTATTTTAAGATATTCTTCTGACGTTGGTTTGTTGTTGTTCAAAAATCTATGTGAGTAATTATTTTGTTCTCCTCTGTGTTCCAAACATTCTATTTTTGTAAAGTACTGTTTGAATGTCTTTTGAATATAAAGAAATACATATATATCGTATTCATTTCATTAAAAGCTTTTAAAATTGTTTTGTCTTCAAGTAAATAGAATATTTTCAACAGGAAACCCAACAGATTGATATCGGTAGGAAAAAAGCAAGAGAAAAAACTTTTATTTATTATGTGCTCGGATCAGAGATTTTTTGCACTAAACCTCCAAGGGACTACCCTGTCTTTTTTTAGATAATGCATTGTTTACGAAAGACGCAGAACTTATATTTAAAAAACCAGTGGTTCCATTTGTTATTATTAATTCATTTTTCTTTTTTCAAAATTTCTTTTGTAAAATAGTTTTAATGAATATTAGGTCTTTATACCTTCTAGTACTTTCAAAACACTGTTTAGTTGAATCAAGAAGGAAAAGAACTATTTATATCCTGTACATTTACTTCAAACAGAAATAAACTTCATTACTGACTTATCCACATTATGAGGTAAATGAAAAATGTGCAGTGGCCAAGTGCCAAATTGTTAAGAGTAAATGAGTTATCAAACACAATCCCAACCGCATTATTAAAATTTTTATATTACTTTGGGTAGCCTATTTTATCAAATCTTGAGATCATTTTATAATTTGTTGTATCACACTTTTAAAACTGACAATAGATAAAGGGCCTCAAAAATGTCCATCATGTCGACGCCTTTCCAAATTATTTTCCTTCTTATCAACCCTCTATTATAACATTATTGAAAACAACATATATTATATACTGATGATGGTAATTCTTTACCGCAGATAACTTCAAGCCGTCGGTCCCGAGCCTGTACGATGTCATGTATCAGGTGTCAGGTACTCGTTAAAGATCTCTACTGTAAATCACTTGAGTTAGGAAAATTGATCTAAACACGTGATCCAAAAAAAAAAAAAACTATTCTACAAACTCCCAATGTAGAATTACCGATAAAACAAAAAGCCGGTAAACGGCTGACGTAATCACTCACCAGGGCATCGATTTAAACAATGAAAAGAAAAACAACAAAAAAAAGTAGCTATTACCGTACAAGAAGAGATTCGCTTTTATATAATAATATAGATGAGTACGGTCTTAAAGTTTTCTTTTTCAGTGTTCATCATTATTAAATAGTTTTTAAAATTTTGCCCTTCTCAATGACCGACAAGTATTAACTCCTCCCTCAGTGTTTTCAAAATTCCCTCATTTGCCAATCAGAAGCTATTTTAGTTTTAATTGCATCCATTTTAATTTCATCGGAGCCATCTTAATTATGTCGGCATCCATTTTAAAAACAACGGCAGCCATTTTGTTTATATCGGCATCTGTTCTAATTTTATTGGCATCCATCTTAATTATGTTGGTATCCATTTTAGTTATATTGACACCCATTCTTAGCAATTATGATAAAACAAAATATTGAATCGAATATGAGAACATATATTTCAATATAGAAATATTATGATATATCAATATTATTTATTCTTATTATGATATATTTTCAATCGATTGCAGTATATAGTCGTAAACACATACAATTATTTTTTTCTGTTGTATATTTTATTTATTCCTAAATAGCTTTTCCAGCTTTCTATTTCTGCCTTCCATTCATTAGGTACCGAGTATACCTGAGCACCCATGTGAATGGAAGAGAGACAAGAAAGCTGAAAAAGTTATCTAAGAAAATAGTAAGGTCCGATTCACTTAACTTAATGCCTGAAAATAAGAATGTAAGTAGTCCAAATAGCCCATGACTTGAATTGATGAGTTTTTTTAAAATTCTACTTATTTAGAGAACTTTCGGTTGTTTCCTTTCACAGAAAAGAGAACGATCAATTCCTTGGATCTTCCCATTTCAAGGAATGATTGTTTAAATTAACTCGTTGAAAAAAAACACTTACCAGTCCATGCTAACCTTTTTTAACATATACGAGTTGTGTAAATAAAGTAGTGAGACTGATTTTTTTTAAATTTTCTATTCAAATATAATTACAATGTGATATTGTCACCTTCAAAATAGTTCCCTTCGGAAGCCACACAGCGCTGGAGACGGTCCTTCCAATCATTGTAGCATTGCTGGAACTCGGATTCTGGAATGGCCTTCAGCTGGTCGGTTACAGCAGTTTGTATGTTTTGTAGTGTCCCGAAATGAGTTCCCTTGAGGTGATTTTTCAATCTCGGGAAGAGGAAAAAGTGATAAAGACTCAAGTCTGGTGAATAAGGAGGCTGAGGAGCAACAGGAATGTTTTTACTGGCCAAAAACTCGTTTATTGAGATGGCAGTGTGACAGGGCGCGTTGTCGTGATGCAACACCCACTTGTCTTTGATGTTTTCTCATCTCCAATTCATTGGTCAAAATGTGATGAACGGAGGTGTGATTCAAATTCAACTGTTCCCCGATCATTCTGACTGTCAAGCGTCGATCTGAACGCACAAGGTTCCGTACTCTGTTGACATTTTCATCGGTGTTTGCACTTGAAGGCCTTCCGCTTCGTGGTTCATCTTCAATCGACTCTCTTCCTTCTGAAAATTCCTTAAACCACCGAAAAACCTGTGCCCTTGATAAAACACGTTCTCCATAGGCCTCCTGAAGTTTTTCAAAAGTTTCGGTTGCATTATGTCCAAGTCTAAAGCAAAATTTGATTGCACACCGCTGCTCAACTTTGAGGTCACTCATTTTTAAAACGCTCAAGAAAAAACCATTTCACGAAAACCAACGCTACGGACAAACAAATGACTGTGGCGAGTTAAGATTCATACTGGAGGCGCATCACACGTGCACCTGACGCTACTCAAGGCCACGCGTCTCCAGCGTTGCCAGATCGAAAGCGACGTTGCCAGTCTCACTACTTTATTTACACACCTCGTAGCCCACTTTGAAACAATGTTGTTGGCATATCACCCACCAAGATAAAACAAAAACATTTCTAACCAAATTAAATATCATTAGAGTTACAAAAACAAAACATTGAAAAGTCTAACTTTGATATCAGCTATTAACAGTTAATGAAAGGTTTGTCCTTTTGGTCTGTATTCATACGTTGAAGATGATCACGAAGTCGCGACAGTTTCATTACATAATTGGAAAACATTTGATTGCATTTCGCACATAAGTAGTTGAATGTTCGTGGGAGAAGCAACGAATGAATATTGTAGGTAGTCGATTGAATATTGTCTACATTGCGGCATTGCAAAAGCAAAATATTTAAATAGCACGGAACTGACACAGACAACGCAGACAAGCCTCGCCGACTGATAGGAACTACGAGTGAAACCACCTGTTATTACGCATAGGAAACGATCATGAGTCAACAAGTGAGTAAACAATCGCTAGTTATGAACGGCCGTGCTGTCTCCCCCTAAAAGTCAGCCTCACTGTAATGAAAGTACAAGTAGGTAACACTTGAGAGATTGTGAAACTGTGTTTTTCCTTGTTCACGCATCTATCGTCCAACGTCCACACATCGCCCACTGGCTTCTCGCCACCCACCTGAGTTGCCGAATTGACTACGTTGGTGACCACTGCATTACACTTTCCTTGTCTCATAATGGAGTACAAAAAAAAAAAATATATGGTTGTATGTTTGGTTGAAAACTACGCCATATTCTCTACAAATTAGTTTCCTCATGTATTTCTCAAGGGTGCGGTTAAGATTTTTTTGCGTTCTCATTGTAGACTGTATCGTTTCTCGTTGTATAGAAATATCATTCCTGAGATTATAACAACACTAAACGGTGAAAACCTTATAAGTGTGGGTGATGGAAAACGCAAACTCTACAAAAATGATTAAAGGAATGACATTTATAGTAGGGTTAGATACAGGTTCATTTAATTTTGAATTCTGAGGCATGTAGAAGGTTTTAATGTTGAAAAGAAACTTGATAGTCATTTTCCACCAAGACAAAAAAGACACATGTATATCTTGGATACATGGACGGTTTTCTATTTTACTGAAGATTCTTTTTCAATATATAAATATATAAATAAAAGTTGGCAAAAAGTAAGCTAAGTGGAAATCCCACAGGAACTGCGTCGATTTGTTCATTCATTTTCCGTCTATATATATATATATATATATAATATATATATATATATATAGACCGGATAAAATCAGTTGTCCGGTGATGAATCCTCGAGGGAATATTACATTTCTCATTGATTCTACATTGGGAGTCCTGATTATCACATAACTAAATATTATTTGGAGTAGGGATCTTTAACAAGTATTTGAACAACGTTCAATCTCAAAACGACGTGCTCAGATTTATTCACCTCCTACCTGAAAAAATTTATCGTCAAAGGGTGTAGAACCCTGTATCTACCAGTTCAAAGACAAATACATTGCCACTGAGTTAACCTCAGTAATGTTTAAAGTTAAATTACTTTAAAATGAACAACAATTTAAAAAAATAATTAATTAGAGATGTACAAACAATGGATAAGTACACTTACAGACCCAAATTATTGGGTCAAGCTTAATCTGGAGGAAGAAGGGATTAAAATTGCTTTCTTTTCTTTCTTTCTCATGGTGGTTACATGTGAGATAAAAGAATGCAATTACACACATTTTCTGGGTGTATCTGAAGACTATTTTTGAATATATATACTTTTATAATAAATGCTGTAATCGTAATTTTGAGAGGAACCTAACGCACAATTAGGTACATTCATTTAAGAAAGTTAGTCGTCATATAGGATTTTAATTATGTTTTCAACATTATCCAATGAAGGAAGGCATTATTTTAGGGGTAATTCAATGAAGGGGAAATATTGACGTCGAAGGCTAGAAGCCCCAGGTGTTACCTATTTGCGCTGAACAATTTTATTTTATAAACTGCTCAATTAATGTATTCAATTTATGTTAACCGATATTAGGCCAAAAAATAAGATTTATGTAATTATATACATCCGAAATTTATTATTTTCATTATTTTTCTTCCAGCTCCACTTAATTTCAGTAATATAAGCAGATTCCTCTTTATTATTTTACAATCAGAGTCTTTTGGTGAATACTTAAAAAAAAATTGAAGTATTTTAACATATTCATCTTTAGAAAGAAACTAACAAAAACTATAATACATTATCTAAGTATATATTAATTACCTGTTATATATAAAAGGGCGATTTCCCAAACAGAAGAGACTATTATTGATGTTGTAATGTTTAGTTAAGTCAACGGAAATACCATTTCAGGCTAAAATTTGTAACTAATAGATTGCAGATGGCAATTGGCTGATAGTCAAAATGATTTTAAAAATAAAATGGTACAACATTTAAAATTGCAAACTAATTTCTTACACCCAACACCGATAATTATATATCTTACGACTAATGCACTATGCTTAGAAACCTATTAACTTCTTGTGGGGACTACCGCTGCAAGCTTACCTAACCCAACCTTAATTGCTTCGTAATTAAAGTGAGATTATCAAGAAAAATTATTCCTGGAAACAGTTCTAGATCTCTACTAGACTTTAACGACAGTCAAAAAACAGTATTATTCAATTGGACAAATTCAATTTTATTTAGAAAATAATTTATTATATATTGATTTAAAATAATATTATTCATACATATTATAAAATAAATTTTATAAATTATTAATGGGCCTCTTAGTAAATTTGATAACTAACAAGTTTCTTTTTTTTATATGGTTTGTTTTAACAAACTAATAATTTGTTGAGCATTAATACTACAACTACGATCATTTGCTTCAGTTACCACTCTGAATGATTTAAAGAAGTATGAAATTGTTTGCAGTGAAGATTTTCGGTGTTCTATATCATACAATATCAATGTCATTTCGATTAGAAGTTTTCAACAGAAACACACCTTTCGAAGTGCAATATAATAGGTTTCGGATATTAATTTGTGTGTGTGTGTGTGTGTGTGTGTGTGTGTGTTTTTTTTTAATAAAGCTTTTATTCTGCAAATATTACATGCATGTAAATTGCTTACAACATTTTGTCGAAGTCTAGATCATTAACAAATTGTTCGAATTGTCTGCACAGGTCTCTTTCACTTATTAGGTCACTTAAGTCTTCTGGTGGCCACTTCATTCCTCTTGGTACTGCTTCCCGTATTAAGCGCCATCTTTCATTTTCGTATATGCTACATTCCAGAAGAATGTGAGTCCATGTCTGTGGTGTTGTGTTGTCACATGTGCATAGCTCGTTTGGTAAAATCTTAAATCGATGTAAATATTCCTTATTACGTCCGTGACCCGATAACACACACATGTGTGTGTGTGTGTGTGTGTGTGTGTGTGTGTGTGTGTGTGTGTGTGTGTGTGTGTGTGTGTGTGGTGTGTGTGTGTGTGGTGTGTGTGTGTGTGTGCGTGCGTGCGTGCGTGCGTGTGTGTGTGTGTGTGTGTGTGTGTGTGTGTGTGTGTGTGTGTGTGTGTGTGTGTGTGTGTGTGTGTGTGTGTGTAATAGTTGTGTGAAACATGCTGTTGTTCTCAATGTCGCTGTTTGAGTGTGTGCTGTTTGTGCAGTGTATGTGGTGTGTGTAGTATCGTTCTGTGTGGTGTGCGTGGTGTTCTGTAAATGCTGTGTTGTGTGTGATGTGTAGTAGAATGTTTATACACAGTTTTCATTAAAATCGTTCAGTAAAGTTTTTAGTTTGCAATGTGTAATTGGAATAGGGTTCAATTTACTAGTGTGTGTCTTAGCTAAAAGGTGAAATATGTTTATAGAATGAAATTAATTAATCTTAAAAGAATTGATTAAATTGATAGGGTTTTAAATAAAATTCTGTAAAATATAGATGAAATATTTAAGAATTGAAATTAATTATTTAGATTTTATCAAATTGTATTGTAAATAAATCTATCAATTACTTAGATAGCATTATTTATCAATATAAAATTGACTTGTTTTTAAGAGACTGATGTTCAATGACATTAGGTAAAAAAAATGCAGCATGTCTCTTTCATTGATATATCTATGCATAAATCCACATAGAGGTCTGTGGGAAGTATAAGCTGTGCGTGGATAGTCCTATAGTATAACTCATAGTTTTTTAATTCATCATACATTCTTTAGGCAAATTCTATTCTCCCTTGACTCTGGAGTATGAGAAAGAGAGAACAAGGGGAAGGGAGAGATTAAAAAAGGAAGAGTAAAAAAAAGGAAGTAACATAAAATGAAAATGATAATTCATGCATTTCATCATTACCATAGAGGTTAGTATTATTAATATTAAACACATAATATACCGTCTTACCCACCGACGACTTGACAGACTTGACTAAGACGAAAACAATAGGAAAAGAATTAGACTAAATAATAATAACTAATATAATAATAAAATAAAATAAATTGGTGCTAAAATAATTAACTAATAAAATCTAGGCAGCATTGGGATAGTAGGTAGGTTATATAATCAGATGGGTAGGATTCATTAGATCAGTTCGTGTTGAAAATGGGTGACACCCGAAACCGGTCCGAGAGCTACGGCAGTAATGTACGAGGTAAGACGGTATATTATGTGTTTAATATTAATAAAATGATAATTGATACACATTATTTAATATTTTAAACTTTTTTTATGTTTATTGTCTTACGAAGAAATGAATAACAAGCTGCATATAGCTGAATGTATGTTTGTTGTTTGCTACAGGCTTGGCACAAGATCAAAAATACATCAAGTTTGGTTCATATGTCAGATTTTGTCAGAACCAAATACACATGATTTGGTTATTTAATGTTTGGTTCAAGTTATGTTTGCTGAAAAGCAAACCAAATTTGAAACTTCAAATTTTGATACAACTGAGTGTAAGCATAAGAAACTACTTCATTGTCAAGGCTTATACTTCCTGGTGTTAGAACTATATCATAATAATACATTCAATAAACATAAATCCTTAGATACTGGTATAAAGAAATTTCTAAGACCTATTCATATCATCAAGTTTTTTTGTCACATCGTCTTTAGACGTCTTAGCAAATTTCCTATGATACTTGTAGAAGACATCCATACAATTAAGGGATTACTATTGATCAGAGGATATTCGTGAAGGAGTTTTTAAAAAAATATTGCTACTTTCTTAACTGTTGCTATATTGAGGTCAGAATACATTGTTTGATCTGCTTTGGTATATGGAAATTAAAATGAAGGATTTTTGACTCAAGGGTTGGTAAGCTGTGAGAATTGCTATCCTTATTTCCCTCAATATCTTAATGTATATCCACATAGATATAGTCACCGATCTACAAAGTAATTGTATATTGCAATTATTCATTTTAATCGTTGTTCTATTAATAGAAGTTAAAGTTAATTGCGTCCGTTTTTTCTATTTGTTTTATTTTTATATAGAGAGACACTAAAAATCTCTATCAAGTGTAGTCCTAAAAGGATGTACGCTCTTCTCTTCATTGCTACCTATTCCTCATCTCTTCAACAATGGCTCTGTAACGTTTAGTGTCAGAACTTTGTAAAATCTGTGTACATGATGTATTCATCCCACAGACGTGCGCATATACGAGTACGCCTTATTTTTATTTGACTGGGGTGACATAAAAAAAGAATATCTTTTATTGAAAACTGAACATCAATTTGATCCAAACTTAACATTTCTGTGCCATTATATTTCATATTGAGTTTAAATAATTGTAATCCCTCTATCTTTGTTTTTTTAACAAAATATATACTTAGTAGATTCCATTTTGATTTAATCCAAGAAACTAATATCAGTAAAACAATTATTAACTAATTTAACTAATATCCCATGAAAGGTACACATAAAAGTTTTTTTTATATTGTCCAAGAGAACGGTTGATAATCAATGGAACAGAGGAGCACAAAAAGCACTGTGACAGCATAAAGCCTACCTCAAACAAAGCCATTGTGCTGCAGATCTGACTGACGTCCACTGAGAACCTACTCCACTCAAGAATAAATCACCCATAGCCATCGCTTGCATTTATTAAATCATTATAATATATATACTTAAACAATGTACCTCTTATACGCCAAGTATATATAATCTATTTTCGATTAATTAAAATTTGGTAATAATGGTTTACTTTAGAATCCTTTTCATATAAATACAGTGATTCTTCGTTAAGGTTTGATTATTTCCATTTAAAACTTGTTTACATGGATTATTAGTAATAAGGTTATGAAGTACTGCTTTCATCATTTATCCATCGTTTATCTTTCATTCTTTACACTGAAGCTATAACAATTTGGGACTCTGAATCTTTTTTTTTTTCTATTTTCATGTGAACTTTCAGTTTATATGAGATGAAATGAGTGGTGCTAAAACAGATCCAAGGCCCTTTCAAATAGCTAATAGGAGGCAGAATAAAGGCTGAAGTGACTGTAGTTATACTCTTCAAATATTCAGCTGATTCAGATTTATTCAGCAGATGTTAAATTTAATTTTCAATAAAGTTGCTAACAAACATATTTGTAGTTTTACTAGTTATAGTTCCAGCTGACAGAAAGGATAGTCACCAAATGATATCTCAAACCTTTTCATTCAGTATATAAATCTTCAAGGTGGATCAACATATCTATAACAACTGCATTATATATATATATATATATATATATATATATATATATATAATATCAACAATAGAAATGTGAGATTAAATCTTTCACCGTAACACTCTTCGTCAGAGTCACTTAAACTCTGACTCTCGAAGTTGTTTTGAAAGATTTGTCTTGTTTCCATTTCTTATGTGGTTTGATCATCGATTGTTTCACTTTCATTGAAATCTTTTTATATATATGATACTAGTGTGTGAGATTAATTTCTGCACCATATGTTTTGTCTGTCCATTAGTTTTTTGGATTTCTTTCCGAAATCTCGAAGTCTTACTTTCATTTCTTTAGGAACTAGGTGTAATAACTCACCATATGTTTTGTTGTCCATTTTTTTATTTTTACCGACGTTTCGGTCTTCTTCGACCATCAACTGGGTGATTTTCAATGTGGCTACCATTAGAAGGTTGAAGAAGACCGAAACGTCGGTAAAAATAAAAAAATTGACAACAAAACATCTGGTGAGTTATTACACCTAGTTCCTAAAAAATGAAAGTAAGACTTCGAGATTTGGAAAAGAAATCCAAAAAACTAATTAAGACAAAAGTGGGCAGAAAATTTAATCTCACATGTATAAATGAAGGACTGTTCCCCAAATATACGAATATACTCGTATATATATTATATGTCAATGATCAAACCACAAATGAAATGGGAAATGAAGACTAAGATCTTTCAACCGTAACAAGCGGTCTTCGTCAAAGTCAAAAACCCAACTTCAGTTAAACCAAACTTCGTTGAGTTTTTGACTCTGACGAAAACCGCTTGTTACAGTTGAAAGATCTTAGTATTCTCTTCCCATTTCATTTGAGGTTTGGTCATTGATTGTTATTTCACGTGTTTATGTCAAATCTTTATATATATATTTATAATTGAAATGCACATGCACACCAGCCTCTGCGTTAACGACTTTAAAGCTGGTCTACTCAAATTTTCTAACAACTCTACGGCGGGTTGGTGTTAAATGCCATATCAGTTGCCCAAGAGATATGTTACTGGCTTGCTCCTATATTCTAATAATACTGCGGTGGGCTGGGTTTAAATGCTATATCATTTACTCAAGAGACATATTAGTTATACTAATGTGTATAGAGTATAGAGTGTTCTAGAGTTGCTAGAAAATTGGAGCAGACCAGCTTTAAAGTCTTTAACGCAATGGCTGCTGTGTATTTCAATGAAATATCTTTCACAGTGAACGTTCACTGAACGTTCAGTATCACGTGTTCATTCAAACTAAGCAGTTGTTGTTGAAATTTACAGACTATTTTTCTTTGTAAAATAATTAATAATGTAATACATAGTTTTTTGTTTCAAAACGTATACTTCTACCAATAAAAATGTTTTAAATAAAAACCGAAAAGTTGGCATTCAGAGTTTAATTTGAGCCTGAAGAACTGACCAAGTCTCGATAAACATTGGTTTTGTTTCTATTCCACGCTCGATACTTTTATCAATCTTTATAAAACGTGACAGCGTACACTGACCTATACAAATACATAATAAATATACATGTATTATGTAAAACGGTTGAATGAACGAAATAAACTATACTCACAGAAGGAAAACACAAACAAGAGTTAACATAATCCACTTTTTGATGGCATCGTCATCTGATAGACCGGTTTGAGCTATTCTAGAAACAAGCAAGACTTTTTTATATTTATATAAGAAGTGTAAGTCTTTCAATACTGGAGGAGCGCATTCATAGACCTAAATGTTGATTCAACGGCCGCACAGTGTTGGATAGTGGGTCATCATGATGAGACTGCTGATTTACTTGACAATTAACCATTGTGACGTCATATTTAATACAAATAATTAGTTTTTATAACCTTAATAGTAATTAGAGTAATTAAAACTATTTCTAGACCATTGAATAAACTAGTATGAATGGCAATAATATCTTAAGATATTTAATGGCAATATGCCCATAGCCACAACTAACAGACAATTTGTTGCTTACTTCTTCCTGAATTCCTGTGTTTACACTCACTTGTTTCTGCACTAGTTCTTTTATTCCCTTTTCTCCACTTTATGCTTTCTTATGTACTTCTTTTCAACTTCCCTTCTCAACATTTTACCAGAGATTTTCCTATGAGTTCTTTCTTATCAGTGAGATTCTGACAACCTACTTTGTTGGAAAGGTTTGATCATTTTTTTTATCTTTATACTATGTCTGAGACGATTATATATATGTATTATATATATATATATATATATATATATATATATATATATATATAAGGGAGGCCAGTAGCAGTTTGCTTCTCAACGTGAGTACTTCGCACTTCTTCCCGATGACGACGGATGTCGAAATATCGAAGTGAGTTCTGTAGTGTCTTTCTGTGTTCTTTTCTCTGTGTTAAAGTGTATAAATATATATATATATATATATATATGATCAAACCACAAAATGAAATGGGAAAACAAGACTAAGATCTTTCAACCATAACAAGCGTTCTTTGTCCGAGTCAAAAACCCCAATAGAATTGGGGTGGTTAGAGTTTGGGACAGTAGATATATTAATATAAGAAACTTAAATATTAAATATATTCTTAAATATAATTCTTATATATTAAATATAAGAAACGGTCCACAAGGACTATAAAACATTAAATTACACAAAGCACGACACAGGAAAATGAATAAAAAACACTTATAGAATTCAATATTTCAAAGTGTTGTTGGTCATCAGGAGTATACTAGGCGAGAGGATGAATCAATGGTTTGATCATTGATTGTTATTTCACGTGTTTAAGTGAAATCTTTATATATATATATACATATATAGACGTACAAAAGAATAAGTTTATATTTTTTCTTGAAGTATTACTTAAAATACCATTAGGTCTGATAAACTGTAATGAGTTTCAAACTAGAGTTGGTAAAAGGAAAAAAAAGCAGAAATCTTTTCCTAAGATAATAATTCATTTTATCTTGAACAAATGAAAAAAATAAGAGACTACATTTAGAAAAGAGAAAGTAGGAAAGTGGGAGAAAGTGCTCAAGAAGGGCTTCTTCGTAATAGTGATGGGCAGCATTTCTCTGAAGAGACAGGATTTCTTTTACTCCTGGGTTGACAAATGGGCTGTAATTTCGGCCCTCTCGTCTTAGGCTGGCCGCCTCATTCGCAGACACATTAAGGCACCCCATGCCCTGCTCTTCCTAATGCCACCTCACAGCTTCCATGCGTCATTACCAAACACTTGAACCTGCCTCCCCAAGTACTTGCTACCTACTTACTTATATACTTAACACAAACAAATTCCGGCTTCTTTAAATTGCGAGACTAAGTTCATTTATGAGTATAGTTTTTTGAAAAAAATATTTTGGAACTTTTTAAGTAAACCAGTTATCAACACAATATTATCTTCTCTAATAGAAAAATAAGCCTATTAGAATATAATATTCATTATAAAGAATGTTTTTAGAACCAATATTCAGAAAAACATAAAATGGATGAAAAAGTACTAAAGTACAATTTGAAAACAACATAAGATGTATAAACGCCAACGATAGAGTCTCTCTCGTCACGTATTATAAAAGTCCCACAATCAGTAGTAATAACCACTGCAAGAACTCTCCACTGAAAGAAGGAAAGCTGGAGTACAAGTGCAATTGTAATTATGAGGACTGGGACACCCACAAACACTGATACATTGGAGAAACTAGAACTAAATTTTCAAGAAGACTTTCTATTACTCTGATATCTGGAGTCCTTAGAAAACACATAGAGCAGGTCCATCTAACCAGGGAAGCGCTATTAGAAGGAACTAAAATATTAAAAAAAGAATGAAACCAACATAGACTTAATTTAACAGAAGCCTTTCTTGTACAGGACAAGAAGTCACTATTAGATAATAGTGAAAAATATTTTTATTTTTAAAATATAAATAAACTTTTTATTTATAAAAACGTTATAAATAAAATTTATATTTTTTTAAAACTTTTCCCATAAAATATATTTATCAGGAAAATATCTTCTCTATTAGAGAATAGTGAAAAAGTATTAAAACTGTTTAGATAAACTCCAAGCCAGGTAGGAACTCTCCAGGTAGCGGCAACGACACCCTAGATCACTTAACCCTCTCCGATCAGGAAAACAACTTTAATCAGCCCAACCCCCTCAGCACAATTCGTTTTTCTTATAGAAAGGAACTATGTGTATCAAAACTCATTCATATCTTGATAATAGCTGTGGAGAGCAGAAAAATTGACTCGTTTAATATGTCAACGATTTGATATAGTAATTTGTTATACACTCTGGATATAGTAATAAGAATGTTATTTAGAAAGCTTGAAAAACTTATAATGAAGCAAGTTTCAGCCAAATATGGTCTTCTTTTAATCAGTGTTTTCATACGGGAAGGACTGCGAGCAAAATTTACAAATAAACTATTATTCATACACATATAATATTTTCGCCCGTCGATGACGTCAGTGACCTCGAAAGCTTGCGCGCTACCAATACATTTTCTTTTATTATATTTATTATTATTTTCTTTATTTCTAAGTTATTTATGAATCTTTTATTCTTCATTTGTTTTAATAATTAATAATCTACTTTTGTTTTTTTTTCGTCGTAGGATGTGGAAAAATCTGTTCATCAGATCCCTTAGCAAGACGTCTTGCTTAGGGTATGTGGGGTTGGGGGTCCCGACCCACTAAAAAACCACATCCTATTTCCTGGCAATACCCGACACGGAAACCGTTTGCACATTACTTCGTGCCGGTGCCTCAGTCCTTTTGAGTAGGATTCACCTTCTTGTCCCCATTCGTTCACCTATGAATAATCATTGCCCTTTCACCACGTTCTTCTTTCATCACCGCTTTCGTTCTTCTTATGATTGAGAACCGTCTCTACAAAGTTTGCAGCTTTTGACCAATTATTTTCATTTAGAAGCATCTTTTGAACTATGGTCTCTGGAGTGACCTCACCCGGTGATGCTATTAATTAATAATCTACTTATTACCTATTAATCTATTTATACTATTGACTTTTCTACTCTTTTATTCTTATCTTTATTGCACTTTTCTTTATTTCTAACAATACATTCGCTATTAATTCTTACTTTCATTCAACTCTCTTACTTTAATACCTTTTCTTCTTCTTTATTAATCTTTTAACCTAATTTAATTTAACCCTTTTTTAATCTATTTATTACCTATTAATCTATTTATACTGCTGACCTTTCTACTCTTTTATTCTAACCGCTTTGTTTCTCGTTCTTTGTAAACTTTTTATCTTCTATTTATATTAATCATTACTATTCCATTTAATCTATTAATACTATTGTCTACCTCATTGATTTTGCTTAACATGTCACTTGGTCAGGGGCCAGGCTAGCTCAGTGGCTACGTACTCGCCTCTGAACTCATAGGACCGGGGTTCGATCCTCACCTGGCCCTCGATTTATTCACGCGGGAGGGGAATAAATCTGAGCGTGTCGTCCCTCGGAGAAGGACGTTAAAACCGTCTGTCCCGAGCCTGTACGATGCCAGGTACTCGTTAAAGATCCCTACTCTAAATACATTTGAGTTAGGCAAAATTTAGGACTCCCACTGCAGAATCAATCTTCATTGTGTGGTATCACAAAGGGCCAATGCTCAGCCTACGTGTGTTCCCTTGTGGAACTGCCACTGCAACCTAACATGTCACTTGGTCAACTCCTTTTCCAGTTGAATCCTGTTAGTAGGAGATTAGTTTGTAGGATCGAATCTCTCAGTCTAAAGATCGTGAATTCCAAGACTGTGATTAATTTTAATAATACCTGTTTAAAAGCAGATCTGCTGCTTCTTCTTTTTATACCAATATACAATATAATATTTTATAATAGAATAACAAACTGGACCACTTTATTTAATAAAGATTTCCATAACTTTTTATTCATATTAAATATTAAATGATTATTTCATTCCTTTTGATTAAAATAATTAAAAGTATTGATGTAAAAACAATTAGGCAGGCTTGGATAAATTATTAGGAGCTGTATTGGGCCAGTGGGTAGTAAAGGGATGTCAATCACAGAGTAGCCCAAACAGGGTATTGTTCGACAGGAAATACGCATGCATTAAAGTAGAAGGGCTTGCAGCCACTGTGTACCTCTGTCGCAAATTGAACAGCTTGTTTAATGAGCTGTGACGTTAATTGAAAACCAAATCAATACTTTAGGATGCAACAATCAGAGGACTATAAATTTTAGCAAGTAGTCAGTAGGCCAAGCACTGCTTGTATACATATATATGATTGGCTAGTTGATAACCAAATGAAAAGTTTCTTTTCTTCAGTGGTATGATTTAAGAGCAAAATAATCATCATTAACCAATCGGATGTCATATCTAGACAAATAATATAGATTTCATATGTATATGTCCAGGGTGGTCAACAAATCAGATTGATTTTCAAAAAAAAAAAACAACATGAACAATATACAATATTTTTAATTAAAGGTAGTTAGTGATAGAGGTGGTTAGGCCTAAATGAACAACCATTCATATACCTCTGCAGCCACCAATCATAATCGCCTTCATGCAATCCTTGCTATAAAGTATGGATATAAAATTTTAACCTTAGACATTTCTTTAAAGAGTTTAGAATTGACCTCCTCTTTTTTCCTAATCGCGCACCATATTCGTGATTATGTTTTTGGAGTTTATTTTTGATCTACAATTTTGTGGATGAAATATAATTTAACTCTGATCCGTCAAAACGTATTTGCCCCAAAATATTTCAGATTCTATTATAATTTTTAAATTTAATTTTTTTTCCGAAAAAATACTATTTTAGTTGTTTTAACAAATCTTAGAATTCTTTTATTCATTATGTCTGATTTTTATGTTGATGCCGATAGTCAAAAATTTAGCACTAACTAGTTTAAAAGGAAAACAAATTTTGATTTCGTATCAACAAATTTGATTTAGCTTCACATTTTAGAAAAAATGTGACTTTTTCTATCCCGTAATATTACCCTTTGACAATACGGCATATATCGACTATAAATCCATTTTTTATCAAAATATGAATTAAAACAATCAAACGGTGTAGACTCCATAGTGCCCACAAACGTTTAGTCACTCACCTACCCACTCTATTTGGCTATTGTTATGAAAAGTACATATAACTAATATAACAGTTAATAAACTGCTAATTTTCATTAAAGATTGGTATAAAAACTTAGGGACCTGATTCATAACTGAGTTAAAACTCCCTGATCGCCAAGTACCTGCCTGTTGTGTCGTCTCTGTTAACATCAATCAAAGGGGATGGACTCCTTCTAAGCGAACTTCTAAATTTTAAGAGTAGATTGCCCGCTCTCAATAGTGAAATAAACCAGTGCTCTATCAAGCACACATTAGTAGAACCCTTTTTCCGGATAGTGGTAGACACTTTGATCCTAAATTTTAACTAAATATTTCTTTGAGAAAGGGAATGGCTTTAGGTACTTCGGTTCTGTTGGTTACAGTCCCTATAGAAGTTTTTGCAGAATTTTTTGTATTAACGTTTGCTAGACTATTACATTTCAGGCTTCCTGAGAATATACTGTTATCTTGTGAAAAGCAGCATCTTTTTTCCGCGTTACCTGAAGTGTAACAGGAAATTAATTATGGGAGCCAAATTATTTCAGTGGCAACGTGCTCACCTCTGAACTGGCAGGTACGGGGTTCACTACCCGCTCTGACCCTCAATTAATTTACGTGGAAGCTGAATAAATTAGAGCATGCGTCCCACGGAGAGGAAGCATTAAGCAGTCCGTACCGAGCTTGTACGATTCCAGGGATTCGTTAAATGTCGCTACTCTAAATACACTTGATTAAGCAAAAAGTTAGGGCTCCTAATGTATAATTAGTCTTCCTTCTGTGGTATCACAAAGGTTTAATGTTCGACGTATGCGTGGACCATTGATAAGTATTACCACTACAACCTAACAGGCAAAGCGTTAGAGCACTGCATCCCTTATTAAGTAACGAGTATATCTAACAAACTCTAAGCAAGAATTCCATTACTTGCTCCATCAGATAACCGTAATTCCAGGAGTAATGAGATCTAGTCTTCTTGCTGAGGTTGAGTTGAGGAATCAGAGGTTTGCATCAATCAGGAATTGGGATGCAACAAACCTTGGGAAATAGTATACTGGATTATGGTCTCTTTGCAGCGTGGACCCACTTTTACAGATCATGTCATAGACACGTCATATGATGACTGGCTGAATCACGACACTATTCGGGCAGAAGTTCAAAAGTTAGAGTTCATGTGGGCTCGTCAGAAGGACGAGTCAAACATTATTGTCGTCAATTTAATATTACTTCATCTGACTGCAACCATTATGCCATTATCCAGAGTAAAGCTGAATTTTTTTTCAAAATACATTTAATTTGTTATAGTGTTATACAATATTTATTTTTTGTGTTGTATTGATATAAATAAAGAATTCAAACGAGTATTTGAGTGATATCGTTTAAAATATTACTTAAATAGGTGAGAATTTGGTAAATAATTTTAATAGCTATGAGAAAATTATAAAATAGGATTTTAGCCTCTGTAAATACATCTACGAATGTATGATAATGCTTGATATATCAATTCTAAACTCTCAGGATATTGTTCACATGTGAGGATAGAGTCTGTAAAACATGTTTTACAGTTTTATCCTTGTTATTAAATTGAGCACACATATTGCACCATTACTTTATTTGTTAATATTACTATTACTCTTTGTTTAATTTTATAATCATTGTAATACAACATATCATTATATATTAAAATAATTTATAAATAATCTATTTATCTACTATTAATCACTTAATAGTGTAATTGGTTTGTAATTTTTAGTTATAAAAAAAAAGTGCTCGGAAGGGGAAATCTAGACTCCTGGTTATTCCCCCCCACCACATTGAATAGTTTTGGGGGTGAACGTATTGACCGCTCTCAAGAAAGTACACTTTGGGCACTGCCATTAATAAGTTATTCATTCATTCGTAATTAATTATGAAAGAATATAAATACTTGAATACATTTATAATAATAATTTTACTTCTTTTTTTACATGCATTTCCTTTCCAACAAAATAATATTACGTGAAGTATTTCCTTTTTAAAGTTCTTTATAAGCAATACGAACAAATTGTTGTTTTTGATTAAATTGTTCTAACAAATTGAACTCATTAACTTTCTGAAAAGCATGTTGTTTCTCTCATCTAATAATATATATAATTCCATTATATAAATAATCACAGATTAATTGTATTCAGTTATAACAAATACTTATGTTTCGTATTTGTTATATTTAAAAACAAATACGCAAGGAGCTACCCTTCAACACATGAGTAAAGTGTGATATTTAATTCCATCATTACTCAGAACTCAAGTAAATGGTGAAATTTTCCGAGAACAAAGACCCATAACGAACCTACTCCATCCCCTTTCCTATTGTTTTCAACCCTGTCAGTTATTAACCTTTGTAATTAGAGGGTTGGTTTTTTAATCAGCAAAAAAGGAAAGCTTTTGTCTACAAAAAAAGAGACACTACTCCTGAAGTTCCTTAAACGTGTTTAAATTTTCTCCAACAGGTTGGTTCCCGCCAACACTCAAACTCTTATAATCTGCTTCCCATACATAAATTAAAATTTTCTTAAACCAAACCTGTTCTTAAAATGTGTATCACCTGTATTAATTTTTTTTTATTAAATTAATATATTTATTTGCTTTAATAGTTGAATTAAAATTTTAACGAAAGTTGTTAATACATATTCATAAATAAAATAAAAATAAAAATATTTAAACTAAAAAAAAATATTAATATTAAACATATAATCTACCGTCTTACCTCGTACATTACTGTCGTAGCTGTCGGACCGGTTTCGGGTGTCAACCATCTTCAACACGAACTGATCTAATGAATCCTACCTATCTGTTTATTAGATCTGTTCTAGATTAGGATTCATTAGACCAGTTCGTGTTGAAGATTGGTGACAGCCGAAACCGGTCCGACAGCTACGGCAGTAATGTACGAGGTAAGACGTTAGATTATATGTTTAATATTAATAATACTAACCTCTGTGGTAATGATGAAATGCATGAATTTAAAAAAAAATAATATAAAAAAATATGTTTGTTTAATTTTTTATAAAATAAAATAATAAGTAAATAAATTATTATAAATAAAAATGTATGATTATTTATAAATTTTTAACAAAAGTTGTTAATACATATTCATGAAAATAAAAAAAAATATATTTAAACTAAAAAAATATGTTTGTTTGTCAATTTCCACACTTATATACTTTTAATATTTAGTGCTGTTCTAAAAGCTGTGTGTCTCATTTACTATTTGACACTCATTTTAGTCATGGGTAAGCCACATTACCTGGTTCATTCTATATCGGCAATCCTATATTTTCCCTAACTCAGCAGTATTTAGAGTAGGGATAATTAACGGCTACCTTACACTCTATATGTTTGAGAATTAACGTCCTCTCTAAGAGGTGACGTCTTCAAATCTTTTCACCACCCGCGTGAAGATACCAAGTACAGGGTGAGAATTAAACCCGGGAATCAGAAAAGAATAAATAAATATAGCTTATAGGAAATACATTTTTCATGGACTGAGTATGCAAATATCAGTAGACGACTGGATAATATCAGCCCATGCAAAACATGTTTTACAGACTCTATCCTCACATGTGAACAATATCCTGAGAGTTTAGAATTGATATATCAAGGATTATCATACATTCGTAGATGTATTTACAGAGACAAGGTTAGGTTAGGTTAGGTTACAGTGACAGCTCCACAAGGGAACACACTTACGAGTAGGCCGAGCATTGGCCCATTTGTGATACCACACAATGAAGATTGATTCTACAGTGGGAGTCCTAAATTTTGCCTAACTCAAGTGTATTTAGAGTAGGGATCTTTAACGAGTACCTGACATGTACAGGCTCGGGACCGACAGTTTAACGTCCTTCTCCGAGGGACGGCGTGCTCAGATTTATTCACCTCCCGCATGAATAAATCGAGGGCCAGGTTTTACAGAGGCTAAAATCCTATTTTATAATTTTCTCATAGCTATTAAAATTATTTACCAAATTATCACCTATTTAAGTAATATTTTAAACGATATCACTCAAATATTCGTTTGAATTCTTCATTTATATCAATACAAGACAAACAATAAATATTGTAAAACACTATGATAAATTAAATGTATTTTGAAAAAAAATTGAGCTTTCTCTGATGATATAAAAAAAAATTGTTCAAATTGTCCATCAATTGATTATTGTTTATGGTAGTCAGTGTCTAGTTTCTGTAAAGTATAAAATTATTGCAAATTTTTTTTAAAGTTCTTAAAATATTTGACAGGTACTTTGGAGAAGAAAATTTAAGCATTTTTAAGAATTGGCAAATATTGATGGTAAACATAAAGAAGAACTTATTTAATTGCACATTAAACGCTTTTTAGGAATAAAACTTGAAACAATGCTTTAGGCAATTATTGGTTTTCAGGATTGGAAATTGCAATTATCTACAACAAATCCTGTTATTGCATTTGCAACAACATACCTATATGAATCTGGCTTTGTAAACTACATTCAATAAAAAGAAAAAAAAAACATGACATTGCTCTTAAAGCAACAGCTAGATATACCAGTTGCAATTAACAACAAAACATCCTACTTTCAAAAACTCGTCGATGATATGCAATAGCAAATATACCATCAAATTGTTTGATGTTTATTGTTAATTATTAATTTTTACTAATTGTAGTTTTTCAAAATTATTATTTAAATATTTAGATAATTAAAGAAATTTGTTTTTATCACCGCCTTTTCTACAGATAAATGTATTACTTCCTTAAGTCTAGGGTTTAAATTGAAGTTACTTTGGGTTTGCAAAAATGAGGAAATTTTTAGAAATTTGTTTTGTAAAAATGACTGGAGTTCCTGAGTTAAGAAAAAGTTAAATCTAATGATCTAACTCACATCTATAAACACTCTATTGGACCTGATAGCGTGGTCAATTTGTATAACTTCTATGAGCAAAAATTGTTTTGTGTCTTTTTTTTCAACTGGTGTAAACAATTACATTTTCTTTTGCAGAATGACATCATAGACGATTCAGCTACTCCTTAAGGAACCCTAGTCTAAATGTACTGAGTTGAGTAAATTTTAGGACTCCTAATGTAAATGTTTCATTGTATGGTATCACAAAGAGCCACTGTTTTGTTTATGTGTGTCCTCTTATGGATCTGTCATTGCACCCATACCTGACCTAATAGTGGCTCTTTCAAAACAATAAATGAAACTCGATTAAGGAATTTTTTCATTCCTATGAGTAACAGTCATCCCAACGGTCTTCAGGTTTTTATTTTCAATGAAACAACATTCAGACATCATTGCATACTGATATATCATTACTATTTATTTTTACTTGTTTTAACATCACCCTCTGGGGCATTACCTCAACGGAAGTTACTTACAACAGTCAAAAGATTCAGTATCCTCTTGCAAGGATCTTCTTCAGTTACTCATAGAGTACCTTGAGAAGGTGGACGATCACTTCCAGTAAGGAGAAATATGCGTCAGACTAGTGTGCCAAAACCCCAGTCTGTTCTCTTCTGTATAGTCCAAATCGGTCATCAATAGAAGCGAAATTCTAATTTGTGCAGAAAATTGTCTAAATAAGCAATTAAGTTATTCAAATAATTTGTCTTTTCTTTCTACATTGAATGTTAAAGTTGCAACTACATTAACCCAAATATACTTCAATTCAAAATAGTGCAGTTATCTGCAACTTAATAATTATATGCAACTTCATATTACTATAACATTCATGTTAATCTATATTGTTGTGGTGTCAATTACTTTTTTGTCATTAATAATTAAATTACACCCTATGCTGATAGCAACATGTTATAGTATTGCCTATCATTATCATCGTAAAAAAGCCAATTGAAAGTGAAATACATTAGTACATAAAAATTGCTTATTTGCGCTACAACATAATACAATGACTTAAGTTTTTTTAATTTAACTTATTACAAATAATCGTTATGGAAACTTTAATATGAAACCGTGAAATAGAAGTCTTGAAATGAGGACGGCAACGCATTCTACTGTGGAGTTTTAAAACTACAGAGCTTATTGTCACTATTGAATTTTTTTTGATATATCTGTCCTACTAAATAAATGAAATTACAGTAAACAATATGTTAAATTCTGAAATTAAAAATTACATTGCACAAGTTTACAAGTTTTTTAATTAAATAAGCATAAAAAATAAGCAAAAAATAATTTTCCTATTTGACAATAGTATTTTGTTTCAGTTAAGTATTAAATATTATTTGACAACTGCATTACAAAGCAAAAACATTTAGATATTTAAATTAAATATTTTTTATAATATATGTTACAATTAACATTCTATGAAAATATTGAAAATGAAAAGATTGAATTACAAATGTCACTATGAATCATTAATATTTTGTTGGGTGCTTAATATCATTAGTTAATTTTATTTAATATTTGAATTGGTTAAGTTTGGTCAGATGTGATTCAGCAGTTAGCATAATACCTTTAGTGTGGAAGCATTCAGGCTTGAGTCGTTTCCAAGATCCTAGATCTTTCGTTTAAGAGAAAGAATATCTCAAAAACTTCTATATTTTGTCCCTTGGAGAAGAACAGGGCGTAAACTTGGATGGTATCAAACCTATACGTAGTCAGATAGAGTTAAGAAGACCTCTTTTTTAAGAAAAATTAATAAGATAAAAATGTAGGAACTTTGATGTAGAACAAAACTCTGCTATGTGGCTGCACCGATGAGTAAAATTAACAACTAATAAAAGGTAAGCCATACATTTTATTCCTATAACATATTGATAGGAGTTCATAGCTGAACATATTGAAACAAACAAAGAAGCACTCCATTTCTATCTATTATAGACACATAGAATTCACCAATATTTATGTAACATATTCATTCTTTATTCACTTCTATGCATCAATTATTATTTCCTATTTTCATTAAAGAACTAGCATATGAAAGACAAGCAAGATAAATTGTTATATTGAGTTTCCCATATAAGTTTAATTGTTATACATAAAAGTGTCAAATGGATCTACAAAAATAAAAATGAATGCTTTGTTTTTCATAAATTTTCATAAAATTTAATATGTTTTAGTCAATACTATACTTCCATCACTTTAAAATGTCATTTATTATGAAATACAGTACTTTAGAGTAAATTAATGAATGAAATACATTAACAATAATTACTGTAATTATCAATACTTGATAAAAATGATTAATTATTAATACTGTAATAATAACTGCAGTGTAAATTTAAAAGAAACAAATATATTATAAGTATTTTAATTATAGGACTCAGTGTGATAGTATTCATTGATGACATTGGAAAAATCCAGCCAATCAAATTATAGTATAAGGTATAGTATAGTATAGTATCTAGCCAATCATAGTATCAAATATAGTAAGAAAATTATATTTTAAATACAGAATTATGATTCCTATAAAAAAAAGTACTCTAAATTCAATTAAGAGTTACTTATATAAAATTATTCAATTAATTTGCAGGCTGCGTTAATGATTATAACAAAAAGAGAATGTTATATAAAAAGTGGTATTTTTGTACATCAGCAGTACACTAAATAGTAAACTTTCTTCCCACTGATAGAAATTTTGAGAATGTGCTTGGATACCATTTTATTCAACTGTATAAATAAAATCAACACAGGTTCTTCGTTTTAATTTCATATATACTGTATATACGGAAAGACGATTGAAACTGGACACAATACGAGTTTAACTCATATTATATATATACAAAACAAAACTAAAGTTTATCGGGACTCGGTCAGTTCTTCAGGTTCAAATTAAACTCTCATTGCCAACGTTTCGGTCTTTATTTAAAACCTTTTTCATAGGCAGAAATATAAATTTTGAAACAGAAAAACTAAGTATTACATTACAAATTATTTTACAAAGAAAAATAGTATGTGGATTTTAACAACAACTGTAGTCTGAATGTCTGAATGAATTCACATACTATTTTTCTTTGTAAAATAATTTTTAATGTAATACTTAGTTTTTCTGTTTCAAAATATATACTTCTGCTTATGAAAAAGGTTTTAAATAAAGACCGAAACGTTGGGAATGAGAGTTTAATTTGAACCTGAAGAACTGACCGAGTCCCGATAAACTTTAGTTTTGTTTCTATTCCACGGTCGATACTTTTATCAATATATATATATATATTATATATATATATATATATATAAACTAGAATTTAAAAAAGAACACATAGAAAGGAAACCACTGAACTCACTACTATATTTCGATGTCCTCGTCTTCAGGAAAAGAAGTGAATCGCTCCAAAGGCTGATAACGACTGATTATATATATATATATATATATATATATATACAATTAAAAGAAACGGTCCAGCGGACTTTTTTAAAAATAAAATAAATTCAAAACGAAGGAAACACACAGAAAGACACAGACATAACTCACATCGATATTTCGACCATCGTCGTCATCAAGAGGTGTGAAGAGCGAAGAGCGAAGAGTCCTGTCTTCCTGCGGGACTCTTCGCTCTTCGCTCTTCACACCTCCTGATGACGACGATGGTCGAAATATCGATGTGAGTTATGTCTGTGGCTTTCTGTGTGTTTCCTTCGTTTTGAATTTATTTTTATATTATATATATATATATATATATTAGTGATCAAACCACAATATGAAAATGGAAAAACAAGACTAAGATCTTTAAACCGTAACCAGCGGTCTTCGTCAGAGGCAAAAACCCAACTGAAACACTAGAAGCAGAAAACGATGCATCGAAACACTAGGTTCGATGGCTTTCTATAAACGTTAATATTAAAATGATGGGGGTATTATTGGATGAGGACATCTAAAAACGGCAGCTGTCCTTCTACACTACTTTCTATTGTTAATTTAAGCCCTGATACCTCCTCTAATCGTGAATGAAGCTGTACAATCTCCTCTTCACTATTTGGTAAAATGAAGATATCATCAAGTTATCTGGCGTAGATGGTTGGCTTTTTTTGTCTTCATGAATACTTCTTTCTATACACACCCCATATAGATGTTAGCAAACAAGACCCCAAGTGGAGAGCCCATGACAACTCCATCAAGTTCCGTATAAATTTTACCTTGAGGTGATACAAAGGGGGCTTCTTTAGTTCAGAGTTCAAGGAAAGATTTGAGGGCGTTTCTCGGCATATTTATTTTAGGCTGGCTGTTATGGGGATAAACATCATCTAAGATATACTGGATGGTCCTGTCCACCGGTACGTTGGTAAACAGGGCTTCTACGTCCAGCGACGCTATAATGCCATCGCATTAGAGACTCATCAAATCAAGAAAGTGTGTGGAAGAGGAAAGGCTAGAGGCATTAGGAACGAACAGAGTGAGGAGACTATTTAACTTCTTTGCTAGCTGGTAAGTAAGAGTTGGGATTTCGCTAATGATAGATCTTAATTTTTTACCAGGTGTATGCTTCTTGATGTTGCCATAACAATAACCAGGTCCGTATTTACCTTCGATTAAAGGTAGGGTAATGTTCCCCCTGTTACATATATATATATGGCTGGCAGGGCCAGTCACCGCCCTGCCTTCCTGCGGACTCTTCGCTCTTCACACCTCCTGATGACGACGATGGTCGAAATATCGATGTGAGTTATGTATATGTCTTCCTGTGTGTTTCCTTCGTTTTGAATTTATTTTATATATATAAATTTAAATACTTATATTTGATTAGTAGTTATGGACTTTGAGTTTGATAATTAAGTGTTTTAAACAATGTTTAATAGGTTTTTTTTAGATATTGTATATAGGTTTACCCCCTAAAGATGGTCGAAGACGACCGAAACGTTGGAAAAAATATAACCATTGAAAACCAAACGTATGGTGAGTTAATCTACCTAGTTCCTTGTGAATTTAAAAAATTATTAAGGGCTTTGGAAAAGTTACTCAAAAAATTAATTAAAAAAACAATAGGCCGTAAATTCAATCTGATATATATATATATATATATAAAATAAATTCAAAATGAAGGAAACACACAGAAAGACACAGACATAACTCACATCGATATTTCGACCATCGTCGTCATTAGGAGGTGAAGAGCGAAGAGTCCCGCAGGAAGGCAGGGCGGTGACTCGCTCTTCACACCTCCTGATGACGACGATGGTCGAAATATCGATGTGAGTTATGTCTGTGTCTTTCTGTGTGTTTCCTTCGTTTTGAATTTATTTTATTTAGAAAAGTACGCTGAACCGTTTCTTTTAAATGTATATATATATATATATATATATATATATATATATATATATATATATATATAAAATTGGTGGTTTTCCTTTCTTCAATTAGAAATCAGATGTGAATGTATGGGCAAAGCAGTGTTCTTGCGTCACCATCTTTAAGATCTTCAAAGGTGTATTAGCTAATTATATCTTAAATAGATTATGTAATTTGGTACATTGATTATAGTCTTATTTCTGTAGACTGATGAAAGGTTTCTGTTGTTTCTCTATTATGTCACTCTAATATATGAGAGGTATAAATAGTTAGGACTGTCTATAAATATCAGAGTTCTATCATTATACATTTGAGCTCTTGTTAAATCTTGGTGTTATGATCTGTTAGTGAAATAAGCAGTATCATTAATAAGGACAGCAATTTACTCAGCCTTTCATCCTACTGAAATAATAATAATGATGATATATATTTATTTCAAAAAAGGAATTATAACTTGTTTATTTATTTACAGCTGTTAACTGATGTATTTATATATTCAAATGTTACACCCTTTTAATGGTGATATTCAGCTTTTTTATTTATTATTAAATAAAATACCTAAATGATGGAATATATAGCTAAGCAACTAACCACAAAATAAAAATAAATATAACAAATGAAGCCTAAGCATATATCATAGTAGACGCTCATTCCATATCATCCAAAATTGTTGAAATAATATCAGCAAGCATTCTTTCATCACATTTTTGCTAATACGTCTTTGCCATTTCATGCATATTTTGATATTTTTCTCCTTTATTTTGTTCACATCACCAAAGTTCCTTCAAAAACATGAAAATTATTTGTAGGATATATTACTTTTAAGTGTTGGTGGTTCTACAAAACGCAACGATCACTATGTTGCACAGTTAATAGTCAAGTTTAATCAAATTATACCTTAGCTATTTTTTCACTTCGCACATATAATGGAGTGCCACACATTTGTCTTAATCTTCTACAGGAATACATATCATCTTCAGGATAATGATTACATATGCTGGTTCGACATAACAGCCTAGATGAAAAATTCAAAATATTTTTTGCACAGTTAATATTCAAGTTTAATCAAATTATACCTTAGCTTTTCTTTCACTTCGCACATATAATGGAGTGCCACACATTTGTCTTAATCTTCTACAGGAATACATATCATCTTCAGGATAATGATTACATATGCTGGTTCGACATAACAGCCTAAATGAAAAATTCAAAATATTTTTTGCACAGTTAATATTCAAGTTTAATCAAATTACACCTTAGCTATTCTTTCACTTCGCACATATAATGGAGTGCCACACATTTGTCTTCATCTTCTACAGGAATACATATCATCTTCAGGATAATGATTATATATGCTGGTTCGACATAACAGCCTAAATGAAAAACTTCAAAATATTTTTTGCATTACCTAGGACTCATTTTAATAATATTGCCAAATATATTTACAAATATATAGATTTAGTTATAATTCTTATCCAACATCCTGATCCCAAATCCAACATCACTTTGAAAGCTTAAAAAAAGAACATGTTCGCCTCTTAAGAGATAAATCTGCTCTGAGCTTTTAACTTCAATCATTAATTTCATTTATTATTTATTTAGTTTTTTAAATTATTTTGTTTAGTTATTTCTTTTTTATTAATAATTTATATTTTCTTTTTTTACCCCACTATAAATAAAGAACAGTGCTCATGAAACAATTTCATCTCGAAATTTTGACAGATTTACATGTTTTGATCTTTTCAAAGTGTTTTTTTAACTTTTTTTTATGAATTTGTGTGTGTGTGTGTGTGTGTGTGTGTGTGTGTGTGTGTGTGTATCTGGAAAATTTACAATAATAACGTGAAACAAACATCAACGTCTAAACCATGGTATGAAATAAAAAAAAAAGACTAAGATCTTTCAACCGTAACAAGCGGTCTTGTTCAGAGTCAAATCTCAAATGAAACCAAAGATGTACAAACATCTGGTGTGGGATTGACAAGATTGGAAGATAAGAGAGATATCTTAAAGAAAAATAAAGAGGTACTTTAAAATACCTCCATTACCTTTCACCCTTCTGAAACCAGATGTTTCTACATCTTTGGTTTCAGTTAAGATTTGACTCTAACGAAGACCGCTTGTTACGGTTGAAAGATCTTTGTCTTCTTTTCTGATTTCCAACTATGGTTTCATCGTTGATCTAGAAGTTGATGAAGACGCTGTAGTTTACACTGCTCAAGAGATACAGTTCATATTCTACACAAAGATGGGTCATACTCGTATAATGCAGATGAGGTTTGAGTTTTGTGGACAATAATGAATGATGCAAAATAACATTTTAATACAAAATTATTTTTCGACTTTTTTTCCCTCTTAAACAACTAACTCTAGAAATACTAGTAATTGTAGAAACTCTAGTAATTATTCCCATTGACTACACTTATCTCCTCTTAATCTTTAATACTCTTAATCTCCTCCTAGAGCGTAAAGTACAATTCATTTGTCATTAGCACCACTTTAGTTAGGTGTGTGACTTATTACCCAATTAGTATTACCAAATAATCGGATTAGTTTTCATGTATACTTATACTAATTGAGTCTACTAGTATAAACTAGATTCGTACTAGTGTTATATTAATATAGCACTTGCCTTGCAGAAACACCAGTACACTCGTATTTGAAGTACACGAGCAGTTAATTGGTACCGGATAGTCAAACCGAAAATTAGTCTGTAAGCATGTGCTTTTAATTTCTTTATGTTTCTTTTTGAACAGTGAACTATATTTGTCCGTACTTGCCTTGCAGAAACACCAATTTTCGACAGGTGAATGTAAAGACATGCCAAAATATGGGGACTCTAGTTTTCCACTTACATAGGTTTTTTTTTTAAAAAAAATCCAAACTTTAGATATCGTTAAGTAGATAAACTGTTATATAGAATTTTTATATGGTATAAAAGTGTATATATTATGAGTTTTTTAAAAAATAATTTTAAAACAATTATTTTATTATAAAAGAAAATAAAATAGATAAATATTACTTCATTAAAATGAAAACTTGTATTATGTGTTCATTGCATATTCTTTATAAATAGTTTTGCAGTGATTTAACTATAAGCTACGATTTGGAAAATGATCCTAATATTATAAATACTTCTTCATTTGAAAAAATGCTGAAATAACTTTCTAACCGTTATGGAAATGTTGTAACAGTCTGAAATGAAGTAGAACTAAATTATATAACCTCTGTAATTAATATTACATAAGCTATTTCATATAAAAACTTACACAATGGGATTGAGTAATTTTATTTCTTTTTTTCTTCTTTTTGAACAAAAATAATTAATTTGATGCTAATATAGTGTTATTTGTTGTTTATTTTAGATAAAAAAGGCCTTATGAAATGTTTTATTAATATTCTGCATATATAATAAATAAACCATGTTATTCCCTTTTATAATTTCATGTTAGCCCTATAGGAGTTAGAAAAAAATTAATAATATTATGTAAGCAATGTATATTGTAAATCATCTCATAGCGCACTCTCTGCAAAAAAATATATAGAGATGTACATGTATACTTGTAGGATTATACAAATGTAAGGAAGAGAAACTTGAAAACCAATAATCACAAACCTTTCTAATGTTGAGTACTAGCAGAATTTTCAGCTTGTGTATTCAATCAAAGTTAACACACTCTTCAGCTAATGAATCGAACTGAAGATGAATAGAGATAATGAAAGAAAACAGAGCGAAAGATCTATATATAAGAGTGTAAGATTAAAGTTAAAAAGATTATTGCATTGATAATAACTTTTATTGTTATTTAACAAAATGGAAATTAATTTTATTCTTGATTTAAGTTTGTTACTTACACAACATTCTACCTTTTTTTTTTGAATTATTTATAGATTTGTTTGATTTGACATTTATTTGCTGGGTTTACAGCAATGTGGTGAACACTACTTGGTGGCACTTCATTGATTCATTTTAATAAGACGCATTAATTAGAGAACGCTCTATGGACTGATATTTAATTATCTTCGGTGGGGGTTTGAACTTTAACATACAAGAAAAAATAGAGAAAATAATGAATTAAACTATAAAGGAATAGGCCAAAGAGTATGGTATTAGAACATAGCAAGCGGAAAGCGGCATAACTTGATAAGGGATGATAAGATAAGCTGCCATGAACCTTGTGCTGTTGTTACGCCAACACATAACATCAAAAACTTCCAAAAATGTATATATATAATATATATATATATATATATATATATACGGTTAAAAACTCGTAGTAATTTTTCTTATTTCTTATTGTGGTTTGATCATTGATTGTTATTTCACGTGTTTATATGAAATCTTGTTTCACATTATAATATATTATATATATATATAATATATATATATATAGTTCAATGTATAAAAAGAAACATAGGGAATCACAATCCTACACTCTCTAATTTTTGGTTCAAACCGTCTTCAGGAGAGATAAGTAGGGAAACCAAGCGCACTGGTTCAGAGACGGTTGGAGACCAACTATGTTGCGGCATGTGCACCCGGTCACAGATAATAAGGTAGACAGGAATGAATATATAATTAAATTAAATTAGTGAAATATGAAAACATAATAAATAAATAAAAGAATATATTGTGGGTGAACAGAGAAACTGTTACATAAATAAAACTACGGACTAAGCTATGATAAAATAAAATAAATCTGAGAATATAAATAATAATATTAAATATATAAAGTAATTAAATAATAAAAAATGAAAAAATTAAGTAATGAAAAATGAAGTAATTAAAAAATAAAGGATAACAAAAGGTATTTGATAATGTAAGATGATATGAAAAGACAAGGGGCTTATTAAGGATTATCTCTTCTGATTAAGTCCAGGTGCACTGCACGCACATAAAAAACATATTTGCGCTCCTTGGGAGGCACGTAGAGTGACACTTTTGCAGTCAGGAGGGGATTTGTCGAAGAATCTGAAACCTGTAGCACTCATTAACGAGGAGACCGTGTCAATAGCATGTATGGCGATGGGAATATGGGAGTGGTTGTTGACTGAAGATGTGTATTTGTTCATAGGAGAAAAAGCTTGGTGAATTCTTGGCCTACGTAGAACTAATCACACATGGTACACTCAGTATTTGAAGGTACACGAGCAGTTAATGGGTACCGGATAGTCAAACAGAAAATTACGCACACGTAAGTGTGTGTTTTTAATTTCTTTATGTTTCTTTTTGAACAATGAACTATATTTGTCCGTTTCGGATCAAATTTCCTTCGAAAAGTATATATATATCACAATTTTACAATAAACACGTGGAATAAAACTACTTCCAAACTACAGTCAGAAATCGAAAAACTACTAATATATTTCAACTTTCTTCTGATTTCCCACTGTTGTTTATAAATACATATAAGTAGTAGTCATATTAAATATCTTGGTTTCGTTTGATCACCGAAGTCAAGCAACATTGGTCGTAGTTGTCGTAGCTCCCGGGTGGGAGACTCCACCTACTTTAACACCTCCCGTAATATACCTTATTCATGACTTAAACTGATGTAATGCATTAAAAATAAGTCAGACTTTTATACCTTGAACAGCCAGAAATGCATGAGGCGCTATGTCCGGGCATTGAAAGAATGACATAAGAAGAGAAATAAGTCAGCAATTGCATTAAATACATAATTAGTTCATTTAAATATATACGACGAGATTAATATGAATAATGAAAAGTGCAAAAAAATATCAGAGAATTATTAAATGATTATAGATTATATCAAAAGTTATGATGTGAACTGAGGAAGGAATGGCTTAAACACGAAATCTGCCGCCTAATTGGACCTCTCTAGGGTCTCAGGACTTTGCCCTCGACATTTCTATCAAATTACCACTTCAGCAGAGTCTACGCCAATCAATCGATACTTCCCAACCTATATTTAGAATCACTCTAACAAACCCTTAACTTATACAAACTTCATATTTTGTCACTTAAGCGTAAATTAAGTTTACGTACTACATGGCATTAATTATATACATTCTTCCGAAGTTGTTCAAGAATAAACTGAACACTTGGTTTATTTCTCCGTCAACTTATTACATTATAATTACAAAAGTTCAATAACTCCAGTATACTAGCATTACCTCTCTCTCAATATCTCTCTCTCTTATATTATTATATATAAAGATTTCACATAAACACGTGAAATAACCATCAATGATCAAACCACAATAAGAAAATGGGAAAACAAGACTAAGATCTTTCAACCGTAACAAGCGGTCTTCGTCAGAGTCAAAAACCCAACACGTTGGCGGTCGTCCTTAGGAGAATAATTGACGGAGGGACGACAGTCAACACTGTATATATATATAACCCAAAAACACAACTGAATCTGACGAATACCTCTTGTTACGGTTGAAAGATCTTAGTCTTGATTTCCCATTTCATATTGTGGTTTGATCATTGATTATATATATATATTGAATGACACCAAACATATCTGATAACTGTTTCCAAACAAGATTCTCAATTTTTCTAAATAACACTTTCGTTACTTGGTCTTCGCAGTAAAGTATACTTCCCCACTCATGTTTCCAATGATCAACATTCAACTTCAAGATTTCACTGAAAAATAACACAAAAAGTTATTCACGTCCTGAAGATGAATGTTGATCACTCTAAACATGTCAACAGTAGTGTATATACTATATTTTGTAGATGAAGTAACGAGAGTTTTATTTAGAAAAATTGAGAATCTTCTTACGTGAAACAAGTGATCATAATTTGGTTGATATATTATACTTATATATATATATATTATACACTAAACTAATCTATACTGTTTCCAACAAATTCTCATTTCTAAATGAGACTTTGTTATCATGGTCTTCGCAGTACATATACTTCCTACATGTTTGAATGGTAGAACATCGTCCCAGTTTAACTTTGCTGCTGTAATAACCCAAAAAGTATTGCTGCAACATGAGTTTGTGATCACTCTAAGGTTGTCGACAGTGTAAAAATCCTATATTTTGTGATAAGAACAGATTCTGTGCGTTCGACAATATTAATCTCTTAGACGGGTCAATTGGTTGTATTTATACTTAGTGATGTTGCAGCCTACTAATTCTGCAGTAATATTTATAAGTGAATTATAATTTCACTCACTGTTTTTCTTCTTGACCCTCATATTACCTTAGTTTATTTTGTTTATAAGTATGCCTTCATTGACAATTAGAACTTAGAAAAATCTCGTGCAAGTGTTCAGTCTGCTTCGTTCACCTGATGATTCGGGGAAATTTTCTAAAAATGCTTACCTATTGTATGTGCATTTTTTGTTTTTATGTTATCTTTTGATTATTTTTTTTTAAAATTGCATAATAAACAAAAATGAAATAAAAATTAATACCAAAATCAGAATAAGAAATTCATAAACGGGTACTGTCAAAACTACAAAAAAAATTTGAAAGTAAAAGTGAACATTTGTCGTGTAATTAAGAGAGTCAACTGTGACAGAACTTATAGTATGTAAAGGCAAGGAACCGGAAATCACGGATGGTCAGGTCTGAATAACAAAGAAGTTTAGGAAGAAATAAGTAAAACATTATCTGCTGGTTGCTGTTAATACTTCTATAAAGTATTTGACGGAGTAATATTGTAGGCAACAAATTTTATTGGCCACCAAATAGGATATATTACTATATTGTAGGTTCCCAATGTTACAGAAGCATTTAAAACTATTTATAAAGGTAAATATACTCTTTTTCATACTGAGTCTACATTAAAAACTGCATTAATAGTTATAATATTTGATCTGTTAAATATAAATAATGAGAGATGCTAATACTTAAAAACATGATCTTTCATACGTGATCTTTTTTTATCATCGGTCCAATTCATATCAAGATTCCTATTATTTATGTACACTACTGTTAGCTCCAACTACGAACTATCAACGTTGTTTGACACGCAACTTTATCGATTTCGCAGTTAAATCTATGTATATTTTATACGAACATTTTTCAGAAATTTGTAAATTACATAACTCTTACGGAAATTTTTCTGTCTACACTAGTTAACTAGGTATATTTAATTAATAACCTCTATTACCTTCCTTTTCTAGCTATACCAAGCCATATGACTGCTTTAACCTGTCATTTCAAAATAAATTACAGAAATGAATAAGCAAATTCAAATTTTGTTTATTTCAGATGTGTTGAGTTCCTCAAGTTTCAGTGAAATTCCTTCCTCGTTTATACTCACATGGTATAATAGCTCTTATTTATCTGTTCATTTTATATTGTCATAACATTGGATTTGATGTAACAAAACTTATATTATTCCTGCGATGTAGTTGGAAGAGTTTTTTTTCCTTTTAATATAATTCTGCTGTTGTATATGTTCCGGAAACTATTTTTACTTATATGACTAAACCATCCAATATTCATAGAATACAATCATTGCAATCTAAAATCCTCCGCACTATCACAAATGCTCCGTATTACGTCAAAAACTACACCCTTCATAAAAACCTAAAAATTCCATTCATCCAAAACCTTACCTCTGATCGTTATAAGTCATTTCACAACAACCTTTCCTCTCACCCAAATCCATTTGTACGAATCCTTGCTTCCTCCTCACCTTCCCAGAACCCACCAAGACGACTCAAGAGAAAATGGCCCAGGGATCTACGTTTACAATAATATACTTTAAAAAAAAAAAGAAGTTGAACCAGTGGGTTTCATTCTTTGCTCATGTGCATCGATGTCATTGTGTAATCTATTACTACATATGCCTGTTACGCATAATATGCATAGTTGTATATTTGTAAATAAAGATGATAAAAAAAAAACTTATATGATTAAACATGCTGTACTGATTCTGCTTTGTCTTCGGGCTCAATCAACAGCGGTTTCTTTTTATCATCTATTTTGTAGGCATATAAAAGGAATTTTGAATAAATATCAATACTTTGTCCCTTAGATTTTAATTTGAGTTTGGAGAAACTTCCTGCACATCGATTCATTTAATATTTATCTATTTATTTACTTAATTATCAAAATCATTTCATAGTTCAAAATATTTCATTATAATTTTGACAATAACCAGTAAATATTAAAAAATAAACATGAATTACCCATAACAGTAAATATAATGATAATTAAATCCAACACGACAGAATTAATGACAGTTGTGAAAACTGTAAGACAATGGTGAGTAACTTTGCTAAATATTTTGTTACCTTTATTAAAATTATTTATGTAACAATGAATAATGTGCACTGATACACATAGGATTACACTTTATGATAATACGAAGAATGGAGATTAAAGTAAATAATTCTTATGATATGGTATATAAAATAATGTGGCATTCTTAAAATATATATGATCGGATGTGGAAAAGTAATTAAAAATGAGGCAAAAACAAATCATTATGATGTCTTAATAGATTCTGCAGGAAAGGATATTAGAAATATTAAGTCAGCCTAACTAAGGGTAGTAAGATCCTTATATTCTCCGCAGGATAAATCCAGTTCTGGAAAGATTTCTAAGTAATTTAGAGTGAACAGATTGAAGTAAATATTGATAATGATTCAATGTAGGTTGTAAACAAGTAATTCGTATTCTAATATATATATTTATATATAATTAAATGAAACAGTCCAGCAGAATTTTAATTAGTTTATATATATATATATTATATATATATATAAAGATTTCACAATACAGTTGGGTTTTTGACTCTGACGAAGACCGCTTATTACGGTTGAAAGATCTTAGTCTTGTTTTCCCATTTTCTTATTGTGGTTTGATCATTGATATATATATATATATATATAAATGTATATGTGAGATTGAATTTACAGTCTATTGTTTTTTTAATTATTTTTTTGGATAACTTTTCCAGATCCCTTAATAGTCTTTTAAATTCACCAAGAACTAGGTACATCAACTCACCATACGTTTTGTTTTCAATGCTTATATTTCTTCCAACATTTCGGTCGTCTTCGACCATCTTCAAGGTGTAAAACTTGTATACAATATCTTAAAAACTATTGAACATTTTTTAAACACTTAAATATAACACTCAAAGTTCATAATGTTTTCATTCTATTTAGTAGTTCATTATGAACTTTGAGTGTTATATTTAAGTGTTTAAAAAATATTCAATAGTTTTTAAGATATTGTATATACGTTTTACACCCTGAAGATGGTCGAAGACGACCGAAACATCAGAAGAAGCATAAGCATTGTAAACAAAATGTATGGTGAGTTGATGTACCTAGTTCCAGGTGAATTTAAAATACTCTTAAGGGCTTTGGAAATGTTATCCAAGAAATTAATTAAACATACAATAGACCGTAAATTCAATCTCACATGTATTAACAAAGGACTGTTCCCTAAATGTATATATATATATATATATATATCAATGATCAAACCACAAAAAGAAATGGGAAAACAACACTAAGATCTTTCAACCGTAACAAGCGGTTTTCGTCAGAGTCAAAAACCCTCATTCAAAAACCCACTTCGTCAGTTGGGTTTTTGACTCTGACGAAGACCGCTTGTTACGGTTGAAAGATCTTAGTCTTGTTTTCCCATTTCTTATTGTGGTTTGATCATTGATTGTTATTTCACGTGTTTATGTGAAATCTTTATATATATATATGTATATATTAGTTACTCATCAATTTTTAAAACTTAGTAATATTTTTACGAAATTGTATTTGCTTATCCATTCTTATGATACAACTATAAGAGACAAGCACAAACAACCTGCTAACAAGTACAAACAGAAATATTAAGCAACAATTAGATCTGTTAGTTACTCAAAACTTGTAGAGATTAAACACTTATTTGTCGATATCGAGCCTCTGAACAATCCATACGACAGGTAGTAAAGGATTTTACACTTTTTTTTTGAAGTCAATACTTGTACGATTCAAGTACAACAGTTTAGCTGAAACAATTGGAGGTACAATATTTTCTCAAAGAATCAGCATTGGATGGCAGACTTTGCCAGTTCCTCAGCCAACTTAAAAAAAATCAAAAATAAATAAAAAAAATACCAATAAAAATCACTTATTTACAAAACATATTTTGAAAAAATTTTTTTAGTTATTTTGAAATAGAATTTCATAAACTGTAATACAATGAACATACTTTACTTACTGCTATATTGCCACTATAATTTCACTGGATATATTCACCATTATAATTAAAAACTCAGTGTTTACAGTAAGTGATAAGTTTATACTTATGCATTCATATTTCATAAATATTGTAGCAATATATCTAACGATTTATACTGAATAAATATTCAATTAACCTAAATTCTACTTGTTTTTTCTAGCTATAATAAAGTTATTTCTATTATTAATATGATTTTAAAAAGATTTTCTAAATTAATTATTAATAATGATAGATTTTGAAGAGCACAAGATAAAAAAATCAGGAGTAGTAAGTGTTACCTCAAGGTATTGATTTTGGTTGACTGGACAACCTTGTCTTCTCCACTATATTTCAATTAACTTAAAAGGTCTAATTGAACAGGAAGTTTGAAATGGAATTACAGCCTCCATTCTAAGGAAACTAATAGTATTATAAGGGATTGAAAAAGATTAATAAATATCAAGCTCTGCATGAACAGTAGAATAAAACAAAAATAAAAAAAATTATCAATATAAATTAATTGTAAAATTAAAATTTATAAAAAAATACCTATGTACACTTAAAAAGGTTTCACATAAACACGTGAAATAACATTCAATGATCAAACCACAATAAGAAATGGGAAAACAAGACTAAACACCCGACTCAGTTGGGTGTTTGACTCTGACGAAGACCGCTTGTTACGGTTGAAAGATCTTAGTCTTGTTTTCCCATTCTTATTGTGGTTTGATCATTGATATGTACACTTATATAATTATACATATACATATGCTAACGTCTAAACCACAGTAAATATTGGAAACATTACTATGATCTTTCAAATAAATATTCTTCGTCAGAGTCTTAGCATTCTTGATCAAAATCTGTGAGGTCCTGGTGATGACTTCTAGTTTTGGTTGAAGATCATAAACATTTATTGATTTTCTTACTGTAGTTTAGTTCTTGATTTTTACTTCATGTTAGGTTTATATCACTTTGGTATACATCAAAGTCTAATCCAGAATATCTCTCTTGTCTTGTTTTCATCTGAAAACCACACCAGAAGTTTTGCATCACTTGTTTTAGTAACAGTAAAACTCTGACAGAGATAACTTTCGTTTGGTTGAAAGATTGTAGCCATTTTTCTGATTTTCATTGTGTAATTAGATTTGATTAGGTTAACTTCAAGTGACAGTTGCATGAGAGAACACACATATGGTAGGCCGAACGTTAAGCCTTTGAGATACTACATTATGAACATTCTAAATTGGGTGGCTTAAATTTTGTCTAACACAATTGTATTTAGTGTAAGGATCTTTAACGAGTACCTGACGTCGTAGAGCCACGGGTCCAACAGCCTAACTTCTTCTCTGAGGAATGACTAAATTACCCTAAATCAGGGATTCTCAGCCTTCCCTGTTCTATTCACTCCTTCGCCATTTCCCACAATGATATCCCCCACCAAAAACCACTCTTCTTTTCAAGGTAGTATATACACATTTTCAACTTCACATTGTTTTGTTTAAAATAGAACATTACAAATGAAATACTAATTATAATTATTAATGGAGTTATAAAATATTAATTCAATCAAATTGTTTAATTTATTACTAAGAGGTTGAAAATCTATAACAGCTTTTCACACTCTGTAAACTTATTGTGGTCACAGTTCAACCCCTGAAATCTCAAAATTCATCCCTGGAAGTGAATTTCTTCGTGATTGAGAACCCCTATCCTAAACCTCCTCTCCCGTTTGAATAAATGAAGGGCGAGAGTCCTTCCAGGGGACCGAACACTCTACAAGTACCAGTGGTACTGAATCTATCAGTCTAGAGGCTAGCACATAAATCGAATGGCTTATTAAGTTACGGCGTACAGGCATGTCAACTTCTTTCAGTTTATGTTTTAGTTAAAAAATTAAAATAAAACAAATAAAAATAAAAAAATTATCAGTACAAATTAATTGTAAAATTAAAATTTATAAAAAAAATTTATATTATAAATTTTTTAATAAAAAAATTATAATTATAATTATACATACACATAAAATAACGTCTAAAGCACAGTAAATATCAGAAAAATTACTATGATACTTCAATTGAATGGTCTTCGTCAGAGCCTTAGCAATTTTGATCAGAATCAGTGAGATCTTGGTGATGAGCTATAGTTTTGGTTGAAAGGTCATAAACTTTTTTTGATATTCTTACGGTGGTTTGGTTCTTCATTGTTATTTAACTTCACAATTTTTATGCATATTTGTGTTTATATTGTAGTTGTACTTTATGATAAATACAAAGTGTTGAAAACGCGTTGTACAATTAAATTCTTATGGTGAAGGCTTATGTCTTTTCCTCGCTAATCACAAGTAAATACCACACAATAACTTCTTACATAGCTCGAGAGTTATATTTCTGCATTAATAAACCACGCTTGACAGAATGAATATCTCAATTCATGGACAATTTCTTATTAGTAGATTTTGAAACAAAATTGTCAGTTTAATATTTACGAGCATTCTTTATTTCATTTGATGCTTTCATCTAGAATTGACTTGAAAATTAACACTACTTCATTCATTTGAAAATGAAGATAATGTGGTTTGTTTTAGTAAGTATGTATGTTTCTAAGAATTAGATTGTTTTTCAGAAGATAGTTAGTTACAAGTATCTAGATATTGAATGTACGTACAAAGACTATATTGAATACGCACAAGTGAGTACTTATTGAATGCTAAATAACTACTGATCACATATTTATTCTGAAAAAAGCAGTATTTTACTAATGACAAAGTAATTATCAGTTACGATTCAGTGATATGCAGTGATTAATACCATATTAAAGACAATTTGAAATGCACTGTAAGTTACTCCTTTTATAGTTTCAGCTAATCATGTGTCGTTTAAGAGTATCTTGTAAAAATAATGCTATCCTACTGCATAACTTATACCAAATATATCAGTAACCCTTATAAATATTTATAATAATAACCATTTATTTCACCAAAAAAAATTGCTACTTGTAAACAAAAAAAACATATATTTTTCGTACACTTTTACATGTATATGTTACAATAAGGTTTCTTTTCCAATTGTGAAACTAGGCCCACTTCTGGGCATAGGCCTCTCCCAACTCCATCCATTTTCTCGCTTTTCAAGAGAATCTGAATCACATTGGTCCCGCTATTTCTTTAAATTCGTCTTCCCATCTTCTCTGTGTTCAAACTTTCCTTCTAGCTTCTGTAGGACACCATTGAGGAATTATTTTTGCCCATCTATCGTTCTTCATCCTCATGACTTATCCGGCTAACTTCCATTTTATTGCACATAATATAGTTAAAATATTTCTTCATTCTTTTTGTCCTATTATATTCTTAATTCCCAATATGCTCCACTCCACTGCTCTTTGTATGATCCGGAGTTTGCTCATATTCTTCACTGTTGCTGTCCACGTTTCAGAAGTATCGTTCAGTTCAGGAAACAAACACTTTTCTACAACCCTCTTTATAAATATTCAGTTATATCAAATTAAACATTCTCAGAAAAAAAATTTATGGCAATATCAATGAAAACTTGTTACCCTTCCGAAAGTGTTTTTTTTTTAAATATTACATAGAAATTTTCTATTTGTAAATAAATAAGCAATTAATTTGGATTTACTGAAAACAAATCTCTACCATTGCAGTATGTGGTATGTAATGGACACAACTTTTCAAAATGGTTTTCTTATACTGCCTGCACTAGGTGTTCAGAAAGGTCCTGTATTTTATTTGTGTGTTTTATATCAGGTTTAGTGTTTGGGGTCCTTTATTGTTGTACTTACTTGCTTACTTCTCTTGTTATAACTTTTTTTTAACAATATGGTTTGATACATGCATATTGTTAATACCACTGAGATTAGTATGATTTATATTAGAAATATAAACCGTCATACCTCGTAAGATGATCATGGAGTTGGAGCACTTTCGGACGTTGTCCATCTTCGATCGCAACAAACCTACTGAGCTGTTATATAGGGGGTTGGTTATCTGTCAAGTCCACTGCTATCCTGATATTATTAAAATCAAAATTATAATATCAGGATAGCAGTGGACTTGACAGATAACTAATCGCCTATATAACAGCTCAGTAGGTTTGTTGCGATCGAAGATAGACAACATCCGAAAGCGCTCCAACTCCATGATCATCTTACGAGGTATGACGGTTTTACCTATTTCTAATATAAATATTGTTTGAGTAGCCATTGTTTACAAGTATACAAGTGGACAGCTCTTTCAACTTTGTTGTGTATATTTTCTCAACTATATCGGAGATGAGAGATTAAACTTAAAGAAATGATTTTAATTAAGAAAAAACAGTGACCGAATTTTCCTCACAAGGCATTAAGTAATATTTTAATGGAAAATATAATGAAATGTCAATAATCCACTTCCTTTTTTAAATGTTTAAAAATTTAAATATCATTCTACTGGAACACAATTCAGCATAATTTATAAAAAGAAAAATGCTTTCAGTTTTTTTCTCATGTTTGATAAAATATGTTTACTTAGTTATTGTTAGAAAAAAATATGTTGATTCATATGCATGAACATTTTGTATATCATACGTTTTGGGTTTTCAGTAAACTGTGAGAATAATGTAAAGGTGCTGCAAGGAGTCGATTTCCTACTGGCACAACCATTTTATTGTTGAATCCTTACAGCACACTATTCCTGGAAAATATTCCCTTTTGAAAATAAATATTGAACTGACATCTTTATGAAAGCCATATCATAAGGTGTGTACGAACTTTTACTGAGGAGGGTTGAATATATTCATTTATTCTGTGATGGTAGAGATTTCTTTTTTTTTTTTTGCAGTAAGAGGAAATCTATTTTTCTATTTCTTTCCTGGAAATTTATAGTTTCTATTTAAAGAAATATTATTTTATGTTTAACAACTTGATATTGATTTTATATAAACTTTTAATAATTATGATTGATATTCTGGGAATCGTGTAATTTGAAATAACTAAATATTTACAAAGAATTTTGGCAAATCTGCTATTCGCTGTGCAACCACTATTTTTGCAACGTGCTTTGTGATTTACACTGATTTTCAAATTGTGGCCATTTGTGATAATAATCACTATATATCACAGAAACATAGGCATTAATTACATTTTCAGTAATGATCAGGGATCCTAAACACAAGTGCCCATATGTCAGAGTCAAGGCCCGCGGGCCAAATCAGGCTCGCGAGAGGGTTTTCTATGGCCTGCAGGATGATATTAGTTTATTATTAAAGCCGACCCGCTGGCTGCAAAAGTTTTAAACGTACCAATACTACATTTCCCACAATGCAAAGGCAACCCAGCGAGCGTGGCTTCATTTCATAATTTATCAGCAGTCATTAGCATAATAGGAAAAGTTAAATTTCAGATACCCTTCAAAAAATGGCAAAAGGAAGTCGGGCACTGAGAACTGGTGGTGGTTTCAAACAAGGTGGAAGTCGAAGTACATGTTCACGGAGCTAGCTGGAAAACCTATATGTCTAAATGAGAAAATATACTGATGCTGCCTTGAATAATACCTCTTCAAATATTTAATGTTCATGTTATAGGGATTTATATATAAAGGAAATTTGTTTTTTGTGCTGTTGAAAATTTAAAAATGACTGACAAAGCCATAAGAAAATATTACTTCATCTATCCGATCATATTGCAATATATTTGTTAGGTTTTCAGTAGGTTCAATTTCGTTCACTACACCTCATGTGGTCATTTTAAAAAAATTCAATAAACATTTGATCAGTCCGGCCCTCGGCTTGTTGCTACATTTTTTATGTGGCCCTCCGTCCATTTTGACTTTGACACTCCTGCTTTAGAGTAAAAAAATCTCACATTGTACGTGCTCGAGACCAATAGCTTAATGTCCCCTCCAATGGACAATGTCTTCAAATTTGTTCGCCTCCCGTGTAATCATCAAATCATGGGTAAAAGTGAGAATTGAACCAGGGATGCCAGCAAGCAAACCACTGGGGCTATCCTGGTTAATAACTTAAAAAGTGAAACTTATTGTAGTATAATTAAGATTATACTATAATTTTAACTCTTATTTTTTTCATTGTACTCCTCATCATATACTATTATTTACCAATGGAGTTAATGAATAAATATGATAATAAAGTAATCTATAGCATAACTGAGTTATATTTTTTATTGTTTATTATTTTTATTGTGTATATACTATATTTATGTGTTGTAATACGAGTATTTATTTTAAGTATGTTTAATACATCATACCAAAAAATAGCTGTCCATTTATTTGTTGAGGCTGAACATGCAGTAACTAAATTGGTAATGAATCGAAGAAATTGATTAAAAGGAATCACGTTTTGTGGTTGGTTTTATGTTGTTTGATTGTTTGTTTGTTTGTCTGTGTGTCAGTTTGTTCTCATCACGATGAAATTAGTCAGATAAAAATATTAATAAGAAACTGAATAATTTCAATCAGATAAACGAGAAATTAATTTTACGTCAAGAAATATAATACTTTTTTCCTTCCAAACTTCAAATTTTATAAGCATGATAAAAATCAAACAGGTATATGTTTAAAGCAACTTTAGATTGTTGAATTGTCATTGTTGAATCTTTATAAATAAAATAATGATTTTGTCTGTACATTGCTTAGAACTGACTCATTTCAAGTTTTCTTTACGTTTCATACATTGGAGAAACCGAATCCACCCTTAGAAAAATTTCTGTCGGTTTGTCGGTTTGTCCGCAAAACTTTGTCACAGGTAAACTCAGCTACCATAAGACATATAAAGCTGAAACTTTTACAGTAGATTTGTGTAGGTCTAACTTAAAATATAAGCTATGAATTGATTGGAAATTCAACGTAGAAGTGAAGTTATGGACGTTTAACGCAAAAATGTTTGTCACAAGTAAACTCAGCCACCATAAGACATAGCGAGCTGAAACATTGACACTGGATTTGTGTGTGCCTAACTTAAAATATGGGCTCTAAATAGATTATTAATTCAGTACAGAAGCGAAGTTATGGGGCTTTTAGCTGTATTTTCCTAACTTCACAGCAAGTTTGTTTTGAAAATACACAGGTGTGGCAAGTAGGTATTGTTAGTTGATTTTAATTTTAATTGAGCATATGAATATATTGCGTATTTGACATCATTGAAATGGTGTTTCACAGAGTTAAGGATGTACTATCTATTGAGAATAAATGTTTTGTAAACGAGCAATTCTCAGCCCTTAATATGAACAGGCATAAGAAATCAACAAACAAGTTCTTACGCTATATGAAGCCGAGGAAAGAACTTACAAGTCAGTAAAGAGATTGGATTAGTGATGAAGAAGCAGTTCATTATCTAATTGAATTTCTTGACTCTGAATTTATTTCTCCTGGACTGCCTGCTCATGAGTAAAAACTTAAAGTAGAGCACCAATCATGCTGCAATTTAGTAGCAGTAACAAATTTCATGTTACGATACATGAGTGCCCCAAAACTGTGCAACGGGACACGACTCTGAGTTCGTGCTCTACACAGATATGCCATAGAGGCGGACATAATGACTGGATGTGGTATTGGGGAGTCTGTGTGTATACTTCACATACCATTGATTCCGAGCCACTGTCTGTTTACGTTGAAATGATTGCAAAGTCCGGTCAGAGTCTATTTCGCAATGACGTTAACTAAGTCGCAAAGGGAGACTTCATCTAACGCAGGAATACAAGGTAGCAAAACCAAGTTTTTCTCACATGGTCAAATGTAGTTTACATGCTCAACGGTCAGAGGTTTCAACTCTTTCTTCTACCATGAACCTGAAGGACAGACAGCTAATGTAGTGTATTAGCTGGAGGCATTTGTTTAACACTGTAGTAATAATGGTATTTTCTACTATTCTATAATTTCTAATGACATTTTGAAATACCAAAAATGACGGAACTTCTGATTCCTCAGTGGTATAGCCAAAAGGCATAGGCACACGGCAATAAAACAAAACAGGAACTTCTGATTCCGTCAAAGACGGGTACGTTTGCTATGTATTATATATAACTGTCAACTTTTTTTAATTTAATATTTGCTTAATAAATACACTGGTAATAATGTAAGGTATGGGACCAGAGTAGCCCAGTGGCTTGCGTGATCGCCGATGACAGTAGTGCAAATGTATTATAAATAAATGTAACAAACAAATATTTTTTTGAATTTAAAATGTGGATAATATAAAAGATGGTAATAAAGTAAAGGGATCTAGCCAGGGTAGCCAGTAGCTTGCTTGCTCGCCGATGAGAGTAGTGCAAATGTATTATAAATAAATACAACAAAAATATTTTTTTTTAATTTAATATTTGCGTAATATAAACACTGGTAATAAAGTAAGGTATGGAACCAGAGTAGCCCAGTGGCTTGCGTGCTAGCTTTTGACTGGGAGCACGTTAATTAGAACTAACTCATTTCATGTTTTCTTTACGTTTCATAGTTCAGAGTAGCCACATGTACCCTTAGAATAATTTCTGTCTGTCGGTTTGTCCACAAAATATTGCTACCATAAGACATATAAAGCTGAAACATTGATTGTAGATTTGTGTATGTCTAACTTGAAATCTAATCTTTGTATACAGAGGCATTTGTTTAGCACTGTACTAATAATGGTATTTTCTACTATTCTATAACTTCTAATTGTAGTATTAGTATAATACTATAATTTATATTTTGGAATACCAAGTATAATAGAATTTTTGATTCCGTCAAAGACGGGTACGTTTGCTAGTAGCATATAAAACTGTACCTTTTATTTGTTTACTATGTAACGCTGCATAAACACCCTTTTGTTTGAGATGTACACTTGAAGAGGTGCATCTTCACCTCAATTTTATAGAATTAAAATAAAATGTATTACTTTCATAAAGAGAACATTTTTCATATAAAATATGAAAAAATAAAAATTCATACTTAAAATTTCACTTTTTTTGGTTTCTTTAAATTTGTTGTTATTCGATGAGTTTATCATGTAATTAGAAAACATATCTACGTGCTAACTGACAATGTAATTGCCTGAGAATGCAATGGTTGTGGTAGAGATAAGCCTGCTGACGATTAAGTAGTTTGCGATGTACTCGGGCGGTCATTTCAGTATTCCTTTTGACCTCTACACAAGCAGTGTACTTTTCAAACCACTACACCTTTATAGTTTATGCATTTTTAATTTCATACTTTTTTCCAAAGAACTTCATATATCTCTTATCCTCACACTACACTAAAGCCTCATACATGCCAGCAACATCGCTGAGAATGTCACCGCTTAGTGAGTAACTTCCATTTTATTTATGATGACAGTTCATTAATATTTCATCATTTGAGAAATATTCCTGAGATCAGGATTTATTTAACTCCATGTAGTCTAGCTACTCTTGAAGCATTCATTTAGAATCAATGTATATTTTTGAAGTTTTACGTGGGAGACAAATAAGTAGTACATATTTTGATAACCTATCCATGAATAAGATACTATTCACAACTGATATAAAATTTGCTTATAAAATTAACCAACAGCAGAAAATATTGCTTTTACTGTATAGCCCAGTATCTTGAATAGTCACCTCTGAGCTGGTAGACTGTGGTTCGATACTGACTCGGACCCTTGGTTTCTTCATGTTGGAGGTAAAAAAACAGTACATCTCGTCTCCTGGAGAGGATATAAAGCCGTCAGTACCAAGCCTGTACGGTATCAGATACTTTTTAAAGATACCTGTTCCATGTACACTTGAGTTAAAGTTTGGAATTCACAATGAAGAATTTTCTTATTTGGCATCACAAACGGATCAACATTGCAATTCATAGAGTTTTCTCTTGAGATGGCCGTTAAAACATAAATTAACCCTAAACTAAAATCCCAATAAATTTTAGTACTTTTATCACCTTAGCTCAAATTATTCGACCCTTTAAAAACGTTTATCATTTTTATTCAAAAACATATCCTTTTTTTAATTATCTTTTAACTCCGCAATGTAAATCACACATTTGTGCTTAGTTGATTAAAATTAATCTATAGCTCTTATATAAAGAATATCAAGAGTGACTCATACTAATTCATACTATTCATCAGTGAGAAAAATACTAAAATACAAATGTAGATAAAGCAGTCACATGTATAGGAAAATACAAAATGTTCAATGTAAAGACTTATTCAATCTTGAGGAAACTTCCGGAATCGATAGGAAGACTGATTGCATTTCAAATACACCAGTTTGTCACCGGAAGTCCTGCTACAAATATAAATAGAGATGCTCACTTCTATTTCGCTATTCATGATAAGATAATTTGTTGATGCAATGAATGCTTTCCACGTTTTTAAAACATAATATGTAGAATATTTCATTTCAGTTGCAGAAGCCTTAAAACTTTGATGTACTTATAATCTCATTTCTTATAATACGCATTTAGTAAGCATTTTGAATATCATTTTTAATTGTTGATTACATTATGGAATCTAAGAGGACAACCAATCTTTGTGCAGGTGATACAAACGAAACATATAATTAATTTTGTTATAATTGCATTTATTTGAAATATACTGTTTAATTTTTTTTTCATTATAAAGTGCATTAAATTTCAGGAAATTTGAATTTTGTTAAAATTAATCTATCAAATAAAAAGTAATATAATTTATACTAATTGATGAACTGTATATATGAAATTATGGTTATAGCATAATATTAGATAAACATATCTTCTAACATTTGCTGTTAAATTACTATTGAAATATTAAATGATTCCAAGAAAACAATACGAAGAAGCAATACACAACTCACTTTAATATTTCGATATCATCGTCGTCAGGAAAAAGAGAAGAAGTAGAACAGGGGTTCTCAGATTTTCTTGGCCCATTCACCCCTCTCGCCATTTCCCACAATGCCATTCCCCCACCCCCTATTCTTCCCAAGGTAGTATATACACATTTACAACTTTACAGTGATTATGATTATAAGAGAATTTTAAAAATAAAATGCTAATTATAATTATTGATGGATATATGAAATATTAATTCTATAATTTTTTTTTAAAGTATAATTAAGAGATCAAAACCTATAATAGCTTTCCTCACTCTGTAAACCTACTGTGGTCATAATTCACCCCCTGAAGATCCAAAATTAACCCCTGGGGGTGAATTTCACCCCCACACTAACCACCCCTGAAGTAGAAGATGAATTTTGCTTGGCTGGCAAACAGCAAATCTACAAATCAGTAAAATATCGAAATGAGTTGTGTATTGTTTCTAAGTGTTTTTTTCTTGTATTCATTTGATATGTTGCCCTAACGGACTATTTATTTTTTGAATTATTGAACTATTAATTACTACTTAAATATAGGTTTTAAAAAGTTATTATTTTTTACTTCACTTTGATTGAAGTAAAATTAATATAATGTCCAAAGCATAAAGTGAACAAAAACTAAGTTAAACTTGCTCGGTAGGTAAAGAATGGCTTAAACACTATCAAGTGATATCAAAATGCAAACGTAAATGGGGCCAATTTAACAATATTACTATTTTTACGGCAATCAGGGTTTAGATGACGTCACACAGAAACTTTTCTGAAGTAAAATTTATATAAAATAGATTATGTGAATGAAGTTCTACTTTGATATTATCAAATGATAAATATGATGGAATTAAGCAACATAAATGCAAAACCATTAAATAAAATATGCACTTCTAAGTTGTTTGATTCCTGTAGGTTTTGGTTATGTTTTTTTGGGTTATTTCAAAAATCTGAGGAAGAGTTTGATAGCAAATCAATGGGCTGAAATTTTATCAAACTAGATAATGATTAATAACGTTTATAATATATGTAGAACTTTTATTAATCAGTTCATTTATAAGTTCATTATTCATTTTATAAATATATTATTTATTTATAAATGATATTTCAGTTTTTTCGAATCTCTTAGATAATTTACTTTCTTCAAGGTTGAGTTTGTGTATAATTTGAAATAAGCTACTGTTAGACATCACTATTTTATTGGATGTTGCACTTATACTAAATATAACAGCTAAATTAATTGAAACTAAATTATTAACATTTTGGGTTGTCTTCAACCATCTTTAGAATATTTTGATATTGTTATCTACCTGTTACAGGAATGTAAACTTAATAGGGAGGAAAAAACTACACTACAGTTTAAGCTTGGTATCATAAAATATATAAGAAGGATGGTGAAAAGTTAATAAAAAGCAAAATTAGGATGGAGATTTGTTCTTCCTAGTAGTTTGAGATAACGTGTGCTGCCTGTGTGCTACTGGTTTAATTATGGTTTGTTTTCCAGAATCAGAAGTGCTTCAATTATTTGCAACCTTCTCTGAACTTGTTTTTATTTGAGTACTATGCTGTTTTCTATTACCGTTTTCCTCAAGAGTTGGTGGTAAACCAGTTTTAGTCGTGTGTTCAGGTATTGCTCTCGCTCCAGGGCGAATGGTTAGACGGCGGAACAGAGTAGTGGAAGTCATTCATATGTACGAGTGTTATTAAACTTCACATTTTCCAACAGAGGGAGCATACTCGTACACAAGAATTGCTTTCTGAAGTTGGTCTATTTCTTTTTCTTGGTTCTTCATGATAAGGTTGCAATGTTGTGAAGCTTTTTTAGTAAACTATGACACTGAGTTTATCTTGTGGGTTGAGACATTGTTTTTGATGATAGTTTTTTAAAATTCTTTCACCTCCCTTATAGTGTTCCGAATATTGATTTTTTCAAAAGATCTTATATATGGTGACTAAATTTTGGTTGATTTGGGTTTTATTAGTTCTTCCATTTTGTCTATTTAGATATATTTGAAGGATTCTGTTGCTATTACCGTTATTAATGACTGTTTATGGTGTTGAACAGTGGTGTTGAATGCAGTCCAGTCTGACAACGTTTTGTAAGTCTGATGATTAAGCGATTTAATACGAGTAGTATTGTCTTTATAGCGTTGGGGGCATTGACTTATGGCATTTAAATAGACTCCGTTATGGGAAGGCTTCATATAGGTAGATGCTGAAAATAGGTTGTTGTCTTGTTTTATTTTGACGTCTAAAAAATTTAACATTTGATTATCACTAATGTCACTGGTGAATTATAAAACTGAATGTTGTTGAAATGCTGCTATTATTTCTTTTACATTGTGTTGATTTTTATCATTAAAAAACAATCGTCAATATAACGGCAATACTCGTAAAATTGAGGTTTGAGTTCAGGTTCTCTGCTGAAAACGATTCTGAGCTAACAATACGATCTGTCCTCCATATTTAGTTCTATTCTTTTTCTTTATGCTATTTATCTCTATTATGATTCAGTTAATGTTTTATCTCAAGTAGCATAAACAGGAGGCCAGGTTAGCTCAGTGGTTAACGTTATTACCTCTGGGCTGGCAGCCCATGGTTTGATCCCCACCTGGCTCTTAATTTATTCACGCGGGAGGTGAATAAATCTAAGTACGTTTTCCTCCGGAGAGGACTTTAAGCCATCGGTCCCAAGCCTGTACGATGTCAAATACTTGTTAAAGATCTCTACTCAAAATTGCCTTGGACTAGGCAGAATTTAGGACTCTCAATGTAGAATCAGTAGAATCACCGATCAAACAAAAAACCCGTAAACAGCTGACGTTATCACCCGCTAGGGGAATCAGTTTAGACAATAAAAAAAAATAAGAAACATACAATAACTATTCATGTAAAGCTTAAATGACTACTTTACAAATTATTTACTTTTCTAAACCACATGGTATACTATGTTTATGTAAATAACTTTACAAATATTGAAGTTTGTCACTTCAGTTCTAGAATTTTAAATCTTTCGTAAAGGTAGGAAAAAGATCTTTAAAGAAGTTAATGTAGCATGACAGTTACCAAGGTTACTTGACAGTATCTGATAAAATCTCATTGTCTGGTTGTTTTCTGCCTCACTGGGTTACTGTGTATTAATACCTGTAGTATTTCCAACGAAATTCATTATTTCTAGTGCAAATTTACTTAAGCACAGTTATTCACTAAGCTATTTAATATTCAAATCAGGTCATAAAATTTAATAATGATTTAGTTTGATTTATCTATGTTTGTAGCCATTTAAAATATTCATTTCTTACTATCTTAGAGAAATGATGCAACATTTAAGAAATTTACAAAACTGTAAATTTTAAAGAATATTTGTTTAGTTTTATAACGTTTGTGAGGTTTTGCATTTATGAAACTATTTTTGTTTGTTCCCAACCTTACACTCTTATGTAATCTACTCCTTATGTACTTATCGAAGGGATCAAGTGTAGTTTATTTAAGATGAGACTCCCATTAAGGAAAGGGAAGCAAAGTACTTATCACATATTCAAATGGAAACCATTCCCTATATTCTTTAGCTTCTGTGTTCTTATGGGAATCAGTATATGGAACATGTCTTTGGCCGTTAGCAAATTTTTGGAGTGAACTTTGGTTAATTTTGGTGTTCGAACAAAACTGCAGGGGTCCAAAACTGCAATATATATCCGATTCTGGCATATGACTGTTAAATAATATGCCAATTAAAAAGGAATGAAACATCGTACTTTTTTAATTGCCTTTCTCACATAATAACTTTTGGATTTTCGGATCAATCAAGTTGAAAGATCTTTATATAAATTATCTCCAGCATGCATCACCCAAAGAAATTTGCTGCTTATATAAAACTAACATGTTAAGCTGTTATATACATTTTTATTATGGCGGTCAAATAATTATCACCATTCAATAGTTCGTTAAATTCAATAGATTTTGTTTTGATGTAATATTATCACAATTATAACAAATAAAATGGCACAATCACCTTTTTTTGAGAATAAATTTTTTTATTTTATTTGTCCTTTATATCATGCACTGTTTTGGTTGAAATGATTATTGGGCCTATATAAAATTGTACTCACTTATGAAAGATGTACAAGTTGACTCAACAAATGTTGCTAAATAGAATTCGTTCATGAATCCAATTAAGAAGAATTCGTTCTTCTTAACAGTATCTACTTGTACTTTGAATGATATTTGAATACTTCAGTATAAGTGACCTGCAAGTTTAGCAGAATTTACTCGTAGATATATTAAACCAATATTTTTGTGAAGTAATCATAGTTATTCATCATAGAAGTTCATCTTTAAAGTCAGTAAATTTTACTGATAAAACCATAAATCGAATCATATAAGAAATAAAAAGAAATATATTGACAACTTCTGTTTAGAATCATACTTTTTTGTGACCATCTTCTAATTTTTTTCTCTTCACCAGTAATCCAATATCTAATATTTCATAACATTTATCATTTTTTTTTAACTGTTGAATCATATTTTTAAATGATTCTTTTAACTGAAAAACTTTCAGCACAGTATATGATTTTAATATTACATCAAAATTACTTTAATAGAAAAAAAACTACCAATACTGAATTGACGGACAAAGAAAATTGCGAAAATTTTGCAGAATTTCTTAAACTTAATCATCAACCTAAAGCATTTTTATAATTTATGTTTTACCAAAATTAAAATAAAAAATACACTACGTTTAATTTATATTCTACTACCTAGACCAAAATATGAAAACATTTGTTTTCCTAATAACTATTTCTGGAGAGAAATTACAGAACGGTATATATATATATTATATATATATATATATATATATATATATATATATATATGAAAGGTTTATATAAGCTTAGGTTTAGTATATAAGGTTTATATAAAGGTTATATAGGCAACGAGAGTTTGATTTTTTATCCTGGAAAATTGACCGAACCCCGATTAGAGAACACACCATAATATATATATATATATATATATATATATATATATATATATATATTATATATGAATAATAATCAAAATAACACTTGATATAATAGATGGATTAATTTACCACAATGAAAACAATTGTTTTCAAAGAGCATTGTTTCAAAAATTGTTTTCATTGTGGTACATTAATCCATATATATATATATATATATATATATATCCTGCGCTACCAAAAACGAATGTTCTGAAGAACAAAAACAGTTCTGAAGACTTTGGATACTAATTGCTCTAAACCAGACTACTTGGTCTTCACATATGTTTGAACTCATTAATAACCCTAACATCGGATAGGTTTGTCGATATTTTTACTTCAAAGTAATTATGTTTTGCATAACAAGCTTAATATATTTTACTTAAAATGAAAACTTTCTTTATGGAATTCTTCTTACGATATTTGTAATGTTATTAATTTTTGTTCACATTAAAGTAATACTGTAACGCTTCATTAGTTATGGCTTTATTTTCATACATTTCTGAACTCTTTTAAAAAGACTTCTCTTCATTGACCTTTTCCTTTTTCTTTTCTTTCTTTTTTGAAGATCTTCATCCGGTGGGAAAAGTATGATCTTTTTATATACTTTAGAATATTTGAGGCATATTTTCCATTGGGCTATTTTACATTTTTTTCAACTCTAAGCACGTAATAGTATTCTTTCAATCGTTACAACTTAGAATTTTAATTTCAATGCCAAGCTGGTTTTTCTTACACAGAAGACAGCTTATTCTGGTACTCAACCAGAACTGAAATACACCTTGTAGATTAATGCTATGTCAGACAGGCAAATAGGTATAGGTCAGTAATTTTCATTTAATATAGACCCTGGCCTAATCCCATTAAAGGTATGTCCAACTATAAAAAAAATTGAAAATTCAGAATAATTTGATAAATATTCCAGAATTATGATTTATATACGTGTAAAAAAAGTTTTTTTTTTTTGACATTGTTTTCATGTACTCTGTGGGTAAAATCATAAGTGCCCTTTTTTTTTTTTTGATAAGACTGTTTTGGTTATGATAATCTCCTGTTTCATTGCCAAGGGATCGAAGACTGATGCTGGCCTTTCTCAAGGCGCATGCGCGTGAGCTCCTATTCCCCTATCGATTCTTCTTACCACCCTAGCACCTCTACCACCATTAAGCATTGCAGGTTGCAGTCATTACGTTTTCTAAGAGATTTCCATCACATCTCTAGTATTTTAACAAAAATTGTTTCTAATTAATATAATTTTCTGAAATATGACGCTCAATTTTTAGATTCTAGCCAACACTCAAATCACAGGTAACATTATTTCATAAATATATTCATACATTTATTCGATTTTAATATTGTTCTCTATTTTTATACATTATTTCAAATCAAATGATGTTTTCTCCTTCTAAAATACCATTACTGTCAACTAATTCAACAAATTATATCAAAGGGTTATGCTATGTTTTTTTATAGATATTTTTCTAACATTTTCAGTGTTGATATATGTATATATAACAATTTTCAAAAGTTTTTACCCTAATGTATCTACCACAGCATGTAAGAAAGCCATCATGGTTCAAAATTTGCTTAGATCTGCAAAATCTATATTCACTTCTTTCTTTGCCTAGTACTTGGTCAATACCTATGATATAATAAAAAACACTTATTTTTCCATATATTAAATATAATGAGCATGAATCTACATGATTAACTGATTTTGTAATCATTCCTAGGCATATTGCACACATCTGATCAATAAGTGGTATTTCCATTCTTTTTATTCATCTATTTAGAATAAGTTTTTTACAGCGTTTTCCAATTGGAAATATTTTTTCAACTTATACATTATGTTTTAATCCAAATAAGAAGATAGAGTACATTATCTCCTGGTTTTTTTTTTTGGTCATATGATCTAATATTAGTACTTTAAGTGGGCTAGAAATCAAGTTATCATTGATTATGGAAAGGAGATGTCAGATTTTTCATTTAAAAAAAAAAACTGTATTATCTAATGATTGAATTTTGACAAGAATCTTAGATATGTCATTAGCATTGAAAAATAATCAACATTTTACTAAACACAGGTAAATTAAATATGTTTAACTAGATTTTTATTTCTTCGTTTCAACTGAGAAAATAATCTGGCGATGTAAAGGAATGAGGAAGAGGTTTGCATTCAGCATTATACCACACCAATAAACATTGTAAAAAATTATTTATTAAGACTCTATCAATGATTAATCTCTTTTGTTTTTATACCGATTATTATATCTAGACAAATAGTAAATACATTTCTAAGGTATTTTGTTTGAAATTCAGTAATATATATATAGTGTTAACATCCCTTTCTGGACATTAGTTCACATTAGTTCTGGACATTCCTGTGCGTTCACCCTTTTAAAATACCACTCTTCCCTCCCACTCTTCTCAACTCCTCACCAGATGTTTTCTGCATCTGGTGTTCAGTTGGGTTTTTGACTCTGACGAAGACCACTTGTTACGGTTGAAAGATCTTAGTCTTGTTTTCCCATTTCTTATTGTGGTTTGATCATTGATAGTGTTAAAGTTTTTCTGCTGAGGTTTTCTAGTTTTCTAACTAGATAGATAGAGACCTAAGTTCAAGCAGAGACGTAAATATATAGGTGATGAGGTGATACACTTAACCGAACTAAATCCTTTATTCAAATCACTTTAAGGTAAGTAGAACTAACATTATAAAGAAAATACTATAACTGCATTTAATATTTTACGCACATAAAACTAAAAACAAGCTGTTTGCTAACATTCACCATCATCAAGATTACTTCTAAATGCTAACGATATTTACTAATAATGTCTAAACTAAACAACTGGAAGATTAGTTGCTAACAAATGTTACAATCTAGAAGTAGACCTGATTATGGAATATGTTAGCCGAAAGTTAGTTGTTTTTTGTTTTAAGTACCTCATTTGTTAACTCTAGTTATAGTGTTTTTTTCCAATAATGCTAGCTCTACTTTATTAATCACTTTATTAAATGATTTAAATAAAGTATTGCAGTTTGGTTTAGTGTATTACTTCATCACTTATATATTTATGTCACTAATTTAACTTCTCTAGAAAATATCTACGACTCACAGTAAACTTGTTAGAATACTACAAAACCTCAGCAGAAAAGTAGTCAGTGCAGAAACTGCTGGTAACATTAACACAATATGTCTGAGACACTACTTGCTGCCATCATTATATATATATATATATATATATAACAATCAATGATCAAACCACAATATGAAATGGGAAAACAAGACTAAGATCGTTCAACCGTAACAAGCAGTCTTCGTCAGAGTCAAAAACCCAACTCAGGTTTTTGACTCTGACAAAGCCCGCTTGTTACGCTTGAAAGATTTTAGTCATGTTTTCCCATTTCATATTGTGGTTTAATCATTGATTGTTATTTCACGTCTTTATGTGAAATCTTTATATATATATATATATCAATGATCAAACCACAATAAGAAATGGGAAAACAAGACTAGTCTTGTCTTATTTTTTTTTAGTCTAGTCTTTATTTTTCAAGTCTAGTCTTAGTCTTGTTTTCCCATTTCTTATTGTGGTTTGATCATTGATTGTTGTTTCACGTGTTTATGTGAAATCTTTTTATATATATATATATATATATATACCAATTAAATGAAACGATTCCACGAACTAAATAAACTATATTGACACAAAGAACACTCAGAAGTGAGTTTCGTGAGCTTCTGTTTCATTTTTGAGTGTTATACTTTGTGTCAATATAGTTTATATATTTATATATATATATTCTATGTTTTGTTATTGAGGGCTTGGTCAAATAAAAGAAAATAAACTCCTTCCTAGGCCGACATTTCGATGTATTTGTACATCATCTTCAGGGCTAAAATTAGAGTAAGAACTATAATACATTTACCAAAACAATCTGCAACTCACATAGAGAACTAACACAAATTTTTGAGACCAACAGATACATACAAAAGGTTATTTTATAATCAGAGTTGTTGAGTACACATGTATTTCAAAGTATCAGACAAAAGGAAATTAGTTCCTTTATATATATACGTATATGTATATATATATATATATATATATATATATATGTTTAACCAGATTTTTTTTTTCTTCGTTTCACCTGAGAAAATTATCTGGCAATGTAAAGAAATGAGGAAGAGTTTTGCATTCTGCATTATACCACACCAATAAACATTGTAAAAATTATTTATTAAGACAAAATAAGGTTTTTTATCAAAACTCTATCAGTTCTTCAGTTTGAAATTAAACTACCATTGCTAACGTTTCGGTTTTTATTTAAAACCTTATTCATAGGCAGAAGTATACTTTTTTCAAAATGTTATATTTCTGCCAATGAAAATGGTTTTAAATAAAAACCGAAACGTTGCCAATGAGAGTTTAATTTAAACCTGAAGAAATGACCGAATCATGGTAAAAAATTATTATATATTTACGTTTCACATTAAACTACAGATACACAGTAAATATAAAAACAATATTTTTGGTTAAACAGTCATCAGGAGAGAAGAGATAGGGATATCAAGAGCACTTGCAATGCAACGTTTGTTATCTAAACCAAAAATACTTTTTCTCGTTTTCCAGTTCTTGGAAAAAAACAATCAAAATGCGATAGAACTCTCAGAATTTTTCATTAACGTCATGATTTCTTTGATTATAGAATCATGTATGATAGTTGTGAGATTTGTGCAAGTATGTAAATACTTTGAGCAACTGGTTAGTCCCATGGCGAGCCACATAACCTTGTGATCACAATGAACACAATCACTCCTTGCTATGTTCTATTTTTGTTAAATTGACCTTTTCATTCTTGTATCACCTGGTATGACATTTATCAATTACTAAAAACAGTGCCAAATAATAAATGAGTCATACTTCTTTTAAAACAGCGCTAAAAGGTGAGAGATTCTAAGTGAAGGCATTGGAAAATAACAAAAACAGAAATATTATATTGAAATATGTTTGTATTATATATATGTTCTTTTATCATAAAACAACTCCTGAACGACTACGAGAAATTCAGAAAACCAACTAAAATTTTTTAACAAGGAACTCGTTTTTGTTAGAGTTACTCAACGAACTGAAGCCAGTGGAAATATAGTAGTGAGTTTTGTAAGTCTTAGTTAATGTTTTTATCTTTTTCTTATTAAGCTATAGAATTATATATATATATATATAAATATGTGTGTGTGTGTGTGTGTGTGTGTGTTTAAACCACAATAAGAAATAAAAAAAAATGACAATGATCTTTCAACCATAACAAGCATTCTTCATCACAGTCAAAAACCAATCTGATATATCATGTTGCGGGGGCGAGAGAAGTAGGAGGGAATAGCGGTATTTTAAAAGAGTGTAAAGTTCAGGAAAGGACAATAATCCAGGATAATCCAGAGAGGGATGTTTGGGTAAACAAAGGAGTGCAGTCAGAAGAAGTAAAAAACTGTCAACCCTCTTAGATCAGTCTTATCTTGTATCTCGTGTTTGACTCTGACGAAGACCGCTTGTAACGGTTGAAAGATCTTAGTCTCCTTTCCCATTTCTTATTGTGGTTTGAACATTTATTGTTGTTTCTCATGTTTTTTGTCAAATCTTGTTACCGATATATATATATATACTTTTTCGATGAAAATGCGATCCGAAAAGGACAAATTACATAAAGAAACATAGAGAAATTAAAAGAATACACATACATGTAAGTGTGTGTTTTTAATTTTTCTATGTTTCTTCCTTTACAGTGAACTAATATATATATATATATATATATATATATATATATATATATATATATATATATATATATATATTTAAATATAAATATGTTGGAAGCAGTCCTTCATTTAAACATATATTGTTAAATAACGCCCCATATTTGGCTTGTATCTGCTTTTTACACAATTTCTCCAGTTTCCGGAATTCCTTCCTCGTCTCTCCATTAAAACTATAAAGTCTATCACCAATATTACTAGTCGACATGTTTCGAATGTACCACATTCATCATCAGGACAATAATGAGAGTAATAGTAGGGAAGCTAGTTATATATATAGAGATGTCGTTATATATATTGTCGAATTTTAAAACTATTTGCAAACAGAAACACCCAGATTAGCCAGGTAGTAGGTGAGCCCAACCACGCTACCTTAATCCCCCATAATGCGCCGTGATACAGGGCGATGCCCTGTAAACTTTCCATTAATAATCCATCTCTGTATATATAACTAGCTTCCCTACTATTACTCTCATTATTGTCCTGATCATGAATGTGGTACATTCGAAACATGTCGACTAGTAATATTGGTGATAGACTTTATAGTTTTAATGAAGAGACGAGGAAGGAATTCCGGAAACTGGAGAAATTGTGTAAGAAGCAGATACAAGCCAAATATGGGGCGTTATTTAACAATATATATATATATATATATATTTGTCTAAAAAGGCATCAATTCTTTACGAAATCACATTTAATTCAAGTAGACAGCAGCTTCTGCAGTACGACTTTTAAGCTGGTCTACTCTAGCTTTCTAACGGCATTACGGTGTGCTGGTGTTAAATCACAAATCATCTCTCCAAAAGATACAGTATAAGGAGTAGTAAAAGATATAAGTATAAGCAGAGGTAATTAAAAGAAAATCACTTTTTCAAACGGAAAAAACTTTATAACAGGACAAAAGCACATAGAGTAAATAACAAAAAACAGAACAAATTAACGTACAAACAAAGATTTCAACCTGAAACATAGGTTACTTTCAGGTTAAAGTCAGGAGTAAAGTAAGTTATAAATGTATGACTATTTACATATATATATATATAACTTACTTTCCTCCTGTTTTTAACCTGAAGATGACCTATGTTTGAGATAGAAATCATGTTTTTGGGTCAGTTTTTTCGGTTGCCTGATTTTCGTTTTTATTACCTCTGCTCATAGTTAGGTAGCATGTCTCTTGTACACATGACTTGGAAGCCAATACTAGCCTACCATAAAGTTCTTGGAAGACTAGAGCAGACCAGCTTAAAAGCCGTAAATGCAGAATCTATTGTGTAATTTAATACGATATGTATATATAACAGATGAAAACACACACAAAAAAGACTCACAACGATATTTCTATCATTCGTCGTCATCGGGCAGTAGTCCCTTTGAGTAGCTGAAGCCAGCTCAAAGTTTTGTGGACCACTCTTTAGTATGGTCCACACTCAATAGTATTTATCAACAGTAATTGCAAAGAGCTGGTAAAGTAATGAGAAATGTGAACCACTTCAATAGTATATCTTCACTTCTGTTGCTAGCAGGAGACTGTAGAGTTACAGGAAACATGACACCATCTAACTAACCGTGCATTGCGTTTTCATTATCTAGCCAAGTGTCATGGTAGCTCTCACTGATTAGACTGAAAGGGGATTTGAAGCCACCTAGTCATGCAAGCTAAGAGACGGGTCGGAAACTATTCCCCTCTTATACCTAAAACTGATGTTATCTCCTGTGGCCTCCTAAGACACTTGACAACGCGTATGAACTTATATCGAGAAAAAAATGATTCTAGACAGTGCCAAATATGTCTAGAAGATATTGTAATTTCTACAATATGGGAACGAATATTCTATCTATCGGAGAATATTCTGGAATAATATTGCATCTATAAATAATAGTATTATATAAGTTTCTAACATTTATTTTCTCTTTCCACGATGTTCATATTAAATGTAATTTACAAATAATTGGTACATATAATTTTCCGAAACTAAGTGGCATAAAAGTCGATGCAGTTGTGGTATATAATAAACTGTCAATAAGAATACTTTTGTATTAACTCTTTAATAAATATTGATAAAATAGATTGATCATGAAACTACTAAAGGCAAAATTTTAGAAATAATGAAATTATCATATTTAAGAATATTTTGATATCTCTGAGAAACTATAAAAAAAAAAGAAAGTAGGAAAAATGTTCATAACTTCCCTGAAGCTAACGACTAAAACTGTGTTGACAATGCCGGTAACGGTTAGATTAAGGAAGTTAAGCAACATTGGGCGTGGTTAGTATTTGGTTGGGTGACACTACCTGTACTTGGTTAACCTGACGGAATATGAAAGAGTAAGACTTCTATAATGACCTGCGTTAAAAAAATCCTTGTCAGAAAGAATAGAATTATTTTAATTGATTACATAAAAAAAACATTTAAAGACAATCTTGCACCCTCTTTCATTAGATATAATGTCGTCAGGAGTCACAAGAAATCCAATGACAAATGAAACCAAAGAACATACAGAGAAAGTTAGAAATTTGCTAAAATTAATTTTACCATTTTTTCTGTAGCAAAATTGTCTACCGATATTAAAAACACATATAGTTTCTGTACACTAAGAATATGTAAAATTTACGTAGTTCCAGTCCACATTTCAGTCAAAATTGATCAGTTAATACTTATTTTCGGGTGTTAGGTTAGCCAAGAGGCAACGTGCTTGCCTTTCCTTTGCAATCAATAGATCGGAGATTAATTTTCTACTGGTTGATCCGGAGTTCAATACCCTATCAGAACATCGATTTGTTCACTCGTGATGGCAATAAGTCTGATCAAATCGTCCTTCGAAGAAGACGTTAAGGTCACGAGATTGTACAATGTCAGGTACTCGTTAAACACTTCTACTCAAAAAACAATGGAGATAGGAAAAATTAAGAATGTAGAATGATAATTGTGGGGTATTACAAAAGTCTAATGTTTGGCCGATTTGTGTTCTCTTGTGGGATGCCACTATTTCCTAACTTTACTAAGTACTCTTTTAGACAAGAATATTAACATTAAAAACCACTACAAAAATTATAAATAATTGTATTTTACATTAATCACAAAATATAGATACATTTTTTATCGTTTAATGAAATGAAAAAAGTGGCACATGTACCCAAATACTCAAAAAAATATGTATAAAACAACCATGTAAGAAATATAATTATCAAATCAAGCGAATTTTAGTAATTTTTTATATAGAGAATTACTTTCATAGGTTTTTTAATCTTTTTTTTTATTTTAAAAATATTGGTATATTTATATGTTTATTGTTATTTTTATTCTCGTTAAATTATTTCATTATTATTAGTATTTTTGGTGCATTTTCTTAACACCAAAAAGTGGTGTTATAAATTGGTGTATTTTGTTAACTTGGTGAAGTTAATACTTCATATTCAAAATAAATGTATTAATTTAGCTTCACTCAGCTTAATTTATTATTGCTCTCCATTATTGTGATTCCTTTTTTCACTCACTGGAACTTAACTTCTTTTTTTCTCTTTTATTTCGTAGCTTTAATATTTTTATTTTTTTTTCTACTTTTTTCCTAGTTACACATCGTGCGAACTGAGTGTGACTATAAAACAATTTTGGAGCCCTTTATTTTATCAGTATATCTTTTTTTTTTTTAGTTTTCATGGAAACAGCGAATTGCAGAATCTATTGCATATCGTTTTATATCCTATGACTTTATAATATATATATATATATATATATTTCGTTGAACAGCTGACCGTATTTCGCTGATGTCATTTTCTTCACCAGTTTTTCAAGGTTTCTGAATACCTTCTTCTTTCCTTCATCCAAACGTTGGAGAATGTTAATTAAGTTGGAACCGACATGTTTCGACTGGCTTCCAGTCATCTTCAGGGTGATTAATTAACAATTAATCCTGGTTAGCTCTCGAGAACCAGGACCAAGAGCAGCTACTTTAAACTTTTACTGTATAATGTGTCTTAATACCAACTCCAAAGACTAATAATTTTCTTCTTTGTTTAATTAATCACTCTGAAGATGACTGGAAGCCAGTCGAAACATGTCGGTTCCAACTTAATTAACATTCTCCAACGTTTGGATGAAGGAAAGAAGAAGGTATTCAGAAACCTTGTAAAACTAGTGAAGAAAATGACATCAGCGAAATCGGTCAGCTGTTCAAGGAAATATGCTTAAAAGAAGGACTGCTTCCAAATTTTACAAATATATATATATATATATATACTTGTATAGGTAGGCAGCAAATCTTCTTTTAAACAAGTTGAATTGAAATATGCAGCAGCCTCTGCATTTATGACTTTTTTACTTATTTTCTGATTATTTTTCTTTCATTTTGGGGTAAATCCCAAATTAATTTTGCCAGAGACATTTGAACTTTACCAGTTGGGTTAACATATCATGACAAGTTAAACGAATTAGCAACCAAGATATATTTACTTACAAAATATATATATATATATATATATATATTTGTCAATGTTCACACTACAATAAGGAATGGGAAAAAAAGACTAAGATCGTTCAACCGTAACCAGTGGTCTTGTGACAAGTGACCAAGATCGCTTGTTATGGTTGAAAGATATTAGTCTTTTTTTCTCATTTCTTATTGTGGTTTGAACATTGATTATTATATCACGTGTTTATTGAAAAATCTTCTTAACTATATATAAATAAAGTTTAGATCATCTTTTTGATTTTATATTGAATGTACATAGATAATAACAATTTTAAATTCAAATATTCAAAACAATATATGTTCAATGAATTTGAATTGAAATGAGGTGAATAAATATCAAGGAGTCTTCATGGTTATGCAAAAATTCTATAAATAGAACATATCAGTCTAGGAGTCTCCAGGAAGCCACATTGAGTAGTCTTTTCTATGGTGATGTCTTTTCGTTGTCAATAAATGCAATGGAATTATTATTAGCAGTTTATAGCAATTTTGTTTCTTAACTAATATTTTACATTGGACCTTGTTATTTAATGTCTTACTTGCTAATGGATCACTACTTGAGACCCTGGGGTTAGATTTTACGTTATTGTCAACTCTCCTCAGGTTAAGTTGCTGTCTCAATTTTCCACATCTATTGTGCCATAAAGGTCAAAGGTCATGGAGGCTACCTAGACGTTAAGGAAAAGAGACTACTCGTGAAACAATCTTCTTTTCCCATTTCATATGAAAGTATTTCTATTTTTTTGTCCCCTGACTAATTCTTACACCCTTCCTTAATTTTAAAAGAAAAAATTAAAATCTAGAGCTCTAGGCAACTTAACGATTAGATTATTAGTTTTAATGGTTTAACTGGCCGCCCTGTTTATATATTAGCGATGGGATTAATTATAGGCTAATATTAGTTTTTTAATATCACTGGATCTACCAATAAAACTTAGCCCGTCGACTGGTAGATCAGGATAAACATATTAATCACCTATGTTGTGCGATGTCAGGTACTCGTTAAAGATTTCTATTCTAAATAAATTTCAGTTGGGCAAGATTTAAAACAATATTCTTTTGACGAATCAACATCAGACGTCAAACCTTCTATTGGACTTACAATCCTTGTGACAAAACTACTTGAAGTGAGTCTATTTGTGGTTTTAATGTAAAAAATGAAGTCCTCTTCTAACCTAATGCAAGTTGCAACATTATTAGCTTTCTGCAAATCAGGTTATTAAAAACAAAACAGCCACAATAAATAAAGAATAACATTCAATTACATTTAAACGTTTCTTATTTCAGTTAATTTGTTTTCATTTAGAAAATCATAAAAACATTTTGTTAATAATTTCAAATTATTTCACATAATTGCTGTTACTATTTGATATTACAGTATGAGAAATGGTTTGATATTTTTTTAACAAAAATAACTTGTCCATTTAGAAGAAAAAAGTTAAACAGAATAGCTCAAGAGCATTAATCTCTCTTAAATAAGGCGACGTTCTCTGACGTCATGTCGTCATAGAAACAAGACTTTTGCTCAATGAAAATGCCTCCACTCCTAACAACCCAGTTCTTCTAACACTTTCAAATTAAAAGTCTCAAACAAATATTTATATTAAATGCAATAATAACACTTTAAATTTCATCTCTGGTATATGAAAAATAAATCTTAATTGATTTCAACAGATATATAATATTTTTATTTTTCTATATTCAAACATGAAATGACGAATGTTTCAAATCTTTAGAATGGAACGTCTATTTCATACAATAAGTTGAAACTGTGGGACGTAATGTGGGTTAAACAACTACAATGTAAATTCAGTCTTTTAAAAATTATAACATATGTTCTTAGTTCTACTAAGAACCATTCATTTAAAAATATTAACAAGTATTCTAAATTACCAATAGCATTGTAATCAACATCAACAAAAGACAATTGTTTGTTTGATTATGACAAGTATAACCAAAGTGCCTATAAATTTCCAGTCAACAAAATATGGTCAAATCAATAGCATCCAAACAAAGGGAAATCAACAATGGCCATTAAAAATGAATATCTCCCAAGAATTGTAAATGATAGCAACGAAATGCAACATATGTGTGATTAGATGATAATTGCCTTTGCTTTATTAATATTTCATTAAGCATATGAAGTCTGACCACAAATTATAAATGGCCCTAACCAATCATAATTTGGTAACCAAATATTTTGCATAATGCACACTTTAAACTTAACAGATGGTGAACAAAATGATTTCTCAAGTTAGTATATCACTCACTTTATGCCATCCATAACCAAAATTATTTCCTCAGAGTAACATGTACTTTATAATTAAGAATTCGACGTCATAAACCTACTACTACTATGTCTGTTATGCTGTGAGTGAGGTCTGTATGTAAATTTCAGTTTCAAAATGTTAGTTTGTCGATCAGCGTTCTTTCATGGTCGTTTGGTTTTACTGTTATACAGTCACTGTGTCGTGGGTAGGTATAAACCTACCACAGGTAGGTTTAGTTATATATTTGAGCAGTAAATTATATATAGTTAATGAGTTAGTTTCACTGAGGTTAGTAATATTAGAATTAGTAATAATACAATCCGTCATACCTCGTAAAGTCTCTGAAAAGCTCGACCGGTTTTGGGGTCCGTCTGGATCCAATCTTCAAGAGCACCTAACTGACTGTGAATGTTAAATTTAACTACACAGACAACACTGATTACACAATGTAGATGATATATAGGTAGGTTATAGGAAAATAACATTCACAGTCAGTTAGGTGCTCTTGAAGATGGGATCCAGACGGACCCGAAACCGGTCGAGCTTTTCAGAGACTTTACGAGGTATGACGGATTGTATTATTACTAATTCTAAGCAAATTATATGCTAGCTCTGGTCAGGAATGATTTGAGATTAAGCTTTGTATAAATAGGTTTGAATGGTTTTGGATTTTAGCGCTCTTATTTCATTTTATTCAACCAGTGAATTGCTCGATTTAATGACATCTCAGGGATCTAAGGTCCTTTTGAATATTCACATTTCTGCCATACCAAGGTGTCTCAGCTATAAGGCGAGGAATCTTATTTCGGACTATTTCGATGGCGATTTTGTTATTATTTTGTTGCTTATAACCAAATCAGAAATATAAATGAAATCCTTCACTATCTCACAAGGATTTATGACGCCACTGTATTAATTCAATATATAATTGAATACCGTAATTAAATGAATTACCTTCTCTCGAATACTGGTTCGTGTTTAGAGAGAGTTTAGTCAATATTATTGACACAGCAGTAGAGCACCTAATGTTTTTGTCACTTGAGGCGTTTCCATTATATTTTCAACAGTTTTCAACAGTTACCACATAAAAATGAAATAACTGTAGAGATTACAATTTAAAATATTTCTATACTATAATAACAAACGGACTTTTATAGACATTAGATAATACTTGTATCACAGGATTTTTCTGAACCTACTTATAAATCTAGAGGATCATTCGATATGATTAATAATCAAAGAAAAGAAAAGTTTAAAGTATAGCTAGTCCGCTCTGAATCTGGTGAAAGCAACAGCCCTGACTATGAAATTTCACTCACATCGCTCAAAATGATTTTCTCATTTGTTCCTCAACTGCATGCAACGCTTACTTCCTCCAAGCCAACTGTTTTTCCCTTTTTCTTAAATGAACTTCTTACGTCATCTTCAACCGCAATCGACATGTCTACTTTCTATTCAGCACAATCCTATTTGCGACTTACTTACTCGATCAAATTATAATTGTATCATATTCTAATCTCTTACTATAGCTAATATATTGATTTTTGTTTTAAAACTGTTAAGAGTAAAATTCAGTTTTATATGAATTGGCTATTAGGATAATATATATATATCATTAAATAACTTGCCAACTTTAACATGTGTAAACAAATGATATATGTTCAAAAGAAGAAGATCTGCTCCCAAAGTATACCAATATATATATATATCAATGATCAAACCACAATAAGAAATGGGAGAACAAGACTAAGATCTTTCAACCGTAACAAGCGGTCTTCGTCAGAGTCAAAAACCCAACTGACTCTGACGAAGACCGCGTGTTTATGTGAAATTTTATATATATATATATATATATATATATAATTATATTTATTCATAAGAGGCATATGAATGCCTCTTCGGAAGCTCTAAGGGTGACATGGGAATTAGACTCGGGGATTTGTTTGAGGATTCGCAAGCTGAGCCTGCGTATGAACAATCACAGGGCGTCCGTTGGTCAGCGCAGTGACCTACCCATAGCTATCCATGCTAATTCCCATGACCTCCCTTTCAATGATTGTTTCAGGGTACAAATCCTCAAACAAATCTCCGAGTCTAATTCCCATGTTACCCTTAGAGCTTCCGAAGAGGCAGTCGTATGCCTCCTTGGTTTTCGCTCTCCTCCTGGTCTTAACATCTACCGTTAATTATTATTTTGATTTTATTATTATTATTTTATTTCCTCATTGTTTATCATTTTTCTTTTTTAATTTTATTTGCATTCTTATTGTTGTCTTAATTATTATTTCGTATTATATATATTTTATCTTGTATTATAAATTAATATTGGAGGGATTTATATTTTTCCTCTCCTCCGCTGGGAGGCAGCATTGCAGTGGTTCCACGAGTTACTCTGCAGGACAGTAGCAGTTTTCATCTCAACGCGAGTACTTCGCACTTCTTCCCGATGACGACAAATGTCGAAATATCGAAATGAGTTCTGTACTGTCTTTCTGTGTTCTTTCCTATGTGTTAAAGTTTATATATATATATATATATATATATATATATATATACATATATATATTATTAAAGTTGGCAGCAGCTTCTGCGTTGACCAATTTATGGCTGATTTTTTCTAGTTTCCTCACTAGTTTACGGTAACTCTCGGGTATTTTCCAGAGGAGCTAGTGAGGAAACTAGAAAAAATCAGCCATAAATTGGTCAACGTAGAAGCTGCTGCCAACTTTAATAATACATGTTTGAAAGAAGATCTGCTGCCATCATACACAAATATATATATATATGTGTATATTCTTTTTAATAATTTCACACAAAAATGCAAAAAAAATATACCATTCTTATTTAAATTGGATGATATATTTGAGTATTTCTATTATATAAACGAAGACCTAGGCACTTGTATGTTATATTTATAGACATTTTGAAGAATACGGTGAAGGGTAATGGTAGGATTGATTTGATTTCAGAATGTCGCCAGTGTTGAGAAGGCTG